>JAZGQO010000007.1:73995000-74502500 GCA_036850965.1 Patella caerulea | reverse complement strand
CGACAAGTATGTCACCTGCTATCCACGCCCCTTTAATTTTGTGGGATGGGAACTACCGAAGAAAATATTTATCATGGTTATTATAATCTAATCGCGATATTCATTTAGCCATTGCTGAATTTTTTTTTAACTTCAAAAACGATCCATTTTTTGAGTGCTCTTGGGTAGAGTAGATCTGGGTCGTTTAAATTGTTGCACCACCCAAATGCTTTGTTATTTTTTTTTTAAACAATTCTTATGGAAATAATACAATCACGTAGTTTCCATATAGTTAAATGTCTTATGGAAATAATACAATCACGTAGTTTCCATATAGTTAAATGTCTTAGGTAGTAATATTGTGCATTACCATGGTAACATACAATGGCGTTATTTCTGATGCCATCAGTTTCAAAATGGTGTTAGACTGATATGAGATAGAGAGAAATTGGGTTTAACGTCCACTCGACACAAACTAGTTCATTTCGGGACTTTCATATGGTTCAATTTTACTTCAATAATTCACATGCACAAAGGTGTCTGTAGCAGTGGGAGGAAACCAGAGGAACCGGATAAAACCCAATATACTGATATGAATGAAAACACTTTAAAGGAAACCCTAAGTTTGACAAATTTAGCCTCAACTCCAAATTACCTGTAAACGTGAGTTATTTTTTTAATAAAACCTCCTGTAGCAGAGGCGGATGCAGGATTTTCAGAAAGAGGGGGCGTGCCGCACCCACTTCGGAGTGCGAAGCCCGGAACAGTGATTTTGTGTGGAAAAAAATGCCAAAAAGGACTAATTTCATACTACTAATACTGTGAATTAGGATTTCCAACCTAAACTATTTTTGTTCTCCTTTCTCGCGAGAATATATGAAGCTACAAATTGTTCGCCACCTCAAAAAATAGAGGGGGCGTGTGCCGGGTGCGCCCCACTCTGGATCCGAGCCTGTGTAGGGCTACAAATACACAATGCCAATGTAAGTTTTAAAGACAACTCTAAATGTAGGCCCCACACAACTACACCTTGTGAAATGCATTTTTGGGGGTTTTCTAGCTAATAGAACAGTACACAATTATTAAGACAAATTTTTCTTTTGTATTCCTTATAAATGTTATCTTCGGGGTTTTTTTTTTCTCTACAAGCAAATTTTGGTAATTATTAGCGAGTAGGCCCTGCACAGAGTTTAAAAGACCTATTTATTTACGCGTGTAAACTTCTTGTAAAATGGAAGCGGTAGTCACGACACTATTTAGCGGGGGTGCTTGGGTTACATTGCACCACAGAAAAAAAGGCGACCCGAGAAATGGCGCCCCCACGGGGAGAGAGAGAGAAATGGGGTTTAACGTCCACTCAACACAAACTAGGTCATTTCGGGACTAACATATGGTTTTTAATTTTATTTCAATAATTCGCTTGCGCGTAGGGGTCTTTAGCAGTGGGAGGAAACCGGAGTGCCCGGGGGAAACACACGAGGTTGAGAAGCCCCCCTATCTCCATGCCACATACGCTCACACCAGGGCTCGAAACCACAGCCGCAAGCCAGAGGTGACCGGCCAGCTAGAGGTCGAAGCGCGGCACTCTAGACCACTATAGGCCATCCCTACCCCCCGCGCCCCTACGGGGTTACTTGCTAGCATCTTTGATTGCGGCAGTCCCTGCGCTCAGTAACTTGGGCATTATATTGGCGCCTCGCCACTCTGCTGCACCGCCACTTTTAAAATCCTATGTACGGCCTTGACCTTAGTTAATAATTGAACTTGGATATACATGACATAATTCTATGGAATACAATTATTGTTTACTGATAAAGACAAGAGAGTTATACGCAGTTAAAATACAGATGTGACGTCACCCTTTGATGCTGGCATATCATTATATCAAATAATGGTAAGGGCGATGTTTCAATCATGCATTATTTCTACAAGTTGCAATATTGGACCCGCGTGACGTATTTTATTGAAATACACGTGCTGGATAGTATCCGTATCTTAAGTTGTTTAATGGTCTCGTGCAACACATTGGGTAATATATAGATATTGCCCTCGTGATACATGCACGCGCTTGTACAATACCAATAATAATATTACTTAATGTCTCGCACTCGACCATTAAACTACACTTATTGTATTCCATAGAGACCTGTGACTTGTGAATATCTAAGCAGAGCTGCATGAAAATCTTAACATTTTGACAAAGCTTCCAAACATTTTTACACGTAAAACAGAGAATAATTTGCAATTATTATACTAAATCTGATTTATCCTGTAATTTAAATACAAAACAAATTATTAAAGGACATTTTTATTCTTTTGGCGAAAAAAAAATATGGTTAAAAAATAAAAAGGAAATGCTTGGGCAAATGGCACCCACAGTGCAAGGACTGAATCACCGGTTGTCCGTGGCAAGGAGTGGGGTCCGCCTCGTGGGTTTTCTCCGGGTCCTCCCGTTTCCTCCCAATGCTTTAGACCCCTACGCGCAAGCGAATTATTGAAATAAAATTAAACCATGTTAGTCCCGAAATAACCTAGTTTGTGTCGAGTGAACGGACGTTAAACCCCATTTCTCTCTCTCTCTGTTCAAGGACTATCCATGAGATAAATAAAAGAGCAGGACTAAAAAAATTAGAAATAATCGATAAAAGTTATTGATTTTAAAATATGTATAGGCAAAAAAACTATAATTATAATAAAAAAACTGAATGCTATGTAACATTATATTTTCAACCTGTTGCCATGGCATTAGCAATCTGAAACTCGGAAAAACTGTCCCGCACTTTAGCCAGCATCCGGTGTAGATTAATCTACTCTAGAGATCTTAATTAAATTATTAGTAAATTGATCCCCACGATTTAATCTGATGTAGTATCTACGCATATCACTTGTGTAGGTATATATTGACCCATGGCTGCCGAGAGAACTATTCTCTGTCGGGCCACACCCTTCCCACACTATCCAACCTCGTGAGTTATCTCCGGGTCCTCCGGTTTCCTCCAACTGCTAAAGACCCTTACACGCAAGCGAATTATTGAAATAAAATTCAAACCATATGTTAGTCCCAAAATGACCCCATTTCTCTCTATTTCTCTCTTCCCACACTAGTACAAGGACACGGAGAGAGAGAGAGAGGGAGAGAGAGAGAGACAGGGCGAGACATACAGAGAGCAACAGAGAGAGAATGACGCGGTGTTTAACGTCCACTCGACACAAACTAGGTCGTTATACCAAACAAACACTGAATAACAGTACAATATATTTTAGAAATTTTGAAGCACATGGATGCCCTGATTAATTATATATGTTGTATAATTACTAAAAATAGATCAGTATCCATAAATAAACCACGTTGATAGCGTACTGTTTCCTGAGCTGTAAATAACCGTTAAGTCCTTAGTCTCCCTTTTGTGTGTATTGGGGAGAGTGGGAGAGAGGGGTGTTTAACGTCCACTCGACACAATCTAGGCCATTTCGGGACCAACATATGGTTCAGTTTTATTTCAGTAAGTCTTTAGCAATCTGATTAAACTACAGATCTATATTTCGTTTCGTTTTTTTATACTACATGTACATGAAGATCTGACAAGTTACAGTGGAGGTTCACGTCAGGGGCTTTGACCCTATGACGTCAAACATTGATTAATGCATCAACGTTGACGTGCGTTGTGGTTTACCCGCATTTCCGTGCATCAAAAGGCCAAGAACTCGCCGTAACAACCCGTTTCATTGGCTAATCCTTCACTTCCACCAGAACAGCGGTAATACCAGTGTAGTAGAGACAAATAAAACAAAATTTTGAAATATAGAAAACGAAACGAAATAGGACCTGTGTTTTAATCAGGTCGGAGTCTTTAGCAGGGGAATCGAGCCCGCGCCACAAGACTCACGCTAATCATTGGGCCTCCCGGACGATCGTGTAAATACACATATTACCCTAGCCATTGCAATTACACATGAATTAATAATAACATAAACTTATACCTTTTCCCGTGCGAAGAAAGTTTTTTATTTCAAATGGTGCCATAAATATGTAATCACGAAATTCCCATATCATATTTTTAATGCCGCGTTGTTTTGACTCTGTATGTTGGTATTATCTAAGCGGGGTCCCAATTCATTTTTATCTGTTAATTAAAGGCAGTGATTAATGCTTGCCTATTATTGATATAAAGATGTAAACCTCACATTTGCATAATGTTGTGAGAACGTCGTTCTTTTGCTGTTCCCTGACCGTTATAATGGCGTCTATTATGGAATGACTAACAGCATAGTTGACAATAATTACAGCGGTTAATACCTAAAACTAGGGTTTTATTTACAAACTAATTAATAACCTTTATTAACCGTACTGATATTAGCATTAATTACCCTTAGATCGTAAAAGTTGATTGTATGGAATCTATCACATAATTGGGCCTTGACTGTGTGATACATTTTGTACTTACTGACAGGAATCATCTACAATCTGCTGATGGATGAAGAATTAAATATAATGGGCACCCACTTATGGGTGAAGTATGAAATACCCTAGGGACTGAATTAGGCCCCACTCTGTAATAGGCACCTATTGATGGATGAAGTATAAAATATCCCAGGGACGGAATGGGAGCTCACTCTGTAATAGGCACCCACTGATGGGTGAAGTAATGGGAGCTCACTCTGTAATGGGCATCCACTGATAAATGTAGAATTAAATATCCCAACTCTGTAATGTGCACCCACTGATGGATGAAGAATTAAATATTCCAACTCTGTAATAGGCACCCACTGATGGATGAAGTATGGAATGCCAAAGGAATAGAGTTGAACTCAGGGTCTCAGTAATAGGGCCCCATTCAATGTCTACTATAAATTGATAGGGACCTCTGAAACCTGAAATAATTACCTTCTGGTTGAAGTATGAAATACCTCAGAAGCGGACTGGCACCAGGAGGCACTGACTCTGTAATGGGCACACATGGGTATATAGGGCGGGGTTATTAACTGGACAAGATTCACCTACTATGAAATAGCCCAGTTTTGGACCCCCCCCCCCCCCGCGGAAGGACCCCGAATCTAGGAGGTATAGATGGTGATGGTGGTATAGATCTATACACTGCACTTTGTAGGGAACATCCTATGCTAATGAGCATTCTTATCACGTCAAAAAAAACGACATAAATTATGGACTAAATATGGCCCCAAACCAAAAAGAAAGGGTAAAGGCGGGCCCTAAACTACAAAAAGGATCCAGACAAAAAATAATGGCCTGAACTGTGTAGGACTAGATGTTTCTTTTGCATATTAGCTATTTCTCGAAGTTTGATAATTTTTGTGTTTCAATGGAAACAAAATTACTTAGGACTGGTGTACACAAGGGCTTGGGGTTGTGATGACTCGAAACCCTATTCCTTATTTTGAAGTGCCAAAAAACACGTACAGACCACGGCATTTAATATAAGATCATCCGAGACCGTGAATTATAGGCAGAGGAGGGGGGGGGGTAGTGGTCTAGAGTGTTATGTTCCGACCTCTAGCTGGTCATTTACCTCTGGCTTGCAGTCGTGGTTTCCATCCCTTGTGTAGCGTTTGATGATATGGATGCCTACTCAACCTCCAATTTCCTCCCACAGGAAAGAGCCCTGCACCGCCACTAAGCACAATATAATAGGACCACTGGTCTACGATATCACAATTGGTGGAAGTGGACGTTAAACACAGGCTGATTAAAATACAGATCCTATTTCGATTCGTTTTTTATAATCCAAAATTTGTTTTACTTGTCTTCACATCACTAGGGTATGGAAAAGCTGTTCTATAACAGACGTTCAAATAGATATGAAGAATAAGCTAATGAAACGGTTTGTTACGGCGAGTTCTTAGCGTGATCTGCACGGAACTGTGGGTAAACCCCTAGTCACGTCAACGGTGATTGATTTGTCATTTTCTGACGTCATACTGTCGTATGACCCCTGACACGACCTCCCTCTACAACTGGTCAGATGTTCATATTGTGTAGGCTATCGAAAGTATAAAAAACCCGAAACGAAATATAGATCTGTATTTGAACCAGATTGATGTTAAATACTAGTAGAAATGGATTCTAAAATGTAACAGTTCATACTCGCTTGAAACATTGCATGAGAAAACGTGGAACAAAACCAACTAGAGGATGTAGCAGATGTTCGGGCCAACAAAAATGAAGACCTTTAATTTTTTAACCACCAATTGATAATAATTGGGGTTTTTTTTACACAAGTATTTGTTTTATAATGGTAATGTGTGTGTAGATTGGGGCTATGTAATAGTCTATTAGCATATCACACAGTCAACGTTTGAAAAGGACGGATATCAAATTATAAAAAAATGTCAGCTCTTTTTTATCAAGGCCAAAACACAACTTAAATGCATCTCAAAAAAGGCGCAGTTGTCATTAAACGGTGGTGTTTAAAGTCAATAGCAGGATGTTGGTCCCAGACGAACGGAAAACGACAATTTATCCCCACGATTCGATGGAATATTTACATAAATATATGATATATATTACCGCTTGATGAAGTTGTAAATAGCCCAAATTATCTCCCTGACATTTACGTTAATGAGAACAATAGCAAACACCATTAAACCGTCACAATATATACACTACAAATAACTTAGTCATCAACTGCCTATCGTTTTATTGTCTCTTCCCATGCACTAATCGGGATTATCTATTGTCCATTAAACGTTTCGTTTAATTTAATTGAACATGCTTCTAGATATTTTAAATCTCAACTTGGAACATTTATCAACATAACTTTCTATAATTCAAAAATCCAAGCTTCGTAAATTATTAAATCCTAACGTCTAAAGACAAACTTCTAAAATTCATAAAACAATTAAATCTAAAAAAACTAAAATTATTAAATCTATATTTCGAATATTCATTAAACCAAATCTCTAAGTTTTATAACAACAAAACTTCAAAGATTATTACATCAAAACAAGTAAATTATTAAATCTAAATTTCATAAAAACAAACTTTTAAAACTATTAAATCAAAACTTCTAAACTTCATAAAACTTCTAAAACCAAAATTCTAAACGTCACTGGGTCTTTAAATTTGGAAGGGATATATGTTCGCTCTTTCCTCTTTCCCGGTATCCCAGAATTTTATTAAATAACTATGGAATTTTCAAAATAGTGTGTTATATGTTGAAATTCCCGGAACCCTAGCATTTATTAAATAAATAGTGAATTTTCAAAATAACCTGATATACCCCCACCCCCTCTCTTCGCCTTTCACGAAATCCCAGAATTTTAACAAATAATGGTGAATTTTTATAAAAGTGTGTTATATATAGCATCTATTGACTCTGCTGTACAACCCGCTATTCAATCTGGAATAATAATAGATATCGAACTTTAAAAATTCTCCCATAATATGTGAGTTATTTCGTATATATTTGGCCAATCACCGTCTCATGTCTGTTGTCTCTCTGGTCTAAATGTCAGCCATGATTTCACATACTTTAAAACATTTTGTGTGAATTTAATGATTGACTCGAAAGAAAGATGACCTTTAAATTCTCGGCGTGAAATATATTGGGGGAAAACGATCAATAAGTAGAGAGCAACAACACAACTGCATGATATGTAATGAAAAGGATGCGAGTTTAAAGAGGCTATGTCACCCCACACGGCCGCCGAGGAAATTCTTTTCTCCGCACATTAGGGGTGTCCAACTTTCAGTAAGATTATATCCGCGAGCTGATCATTTTCTCTATGCAGCGTTTTCATTTAGCTATAAATATAGTCGAAGCAAACGAATGCTGAAAAGTTGCAGAGTGGAGAGCAGCCTGATAACAAAAAGCCCAAAAAACAAACCGCGAAACGAAATAGGATCTGTGTTTTAATCAGATTGGTTGAGGAGTGCCCTAAGGTATAACATTTTGGCCAAACTGAAAACATGAACCATCAGTCATCAGTATCCTGTATTTCCCCTTGTCTGCGGTGTAGAACAGAGTGTGGAGCAACATTTGTACTCATAAGGCGTATGCCAGGCGCGGATCCAGGATTTTTTTGCAGCGGGGGTGGTGTCTAGGTTTGATAATTGCGGTGGGCGAAGGCGCTCAACCAATTAACGGGGGTTTGGGGGGGGGGGCTCCCCCAGAAACATTTGGTAAATTAGATTTAATTTGGTGCATTCTGACGTATTTCCGGAAAATTACAGGTCTAAAAATCGGATCCGCGCCTGCGTATACCCCTCTTCATTAAACCAGTCGGCGCAGAACAGTAGGACGGTAAACCCCAGTTCATTTGAATATCCCGTGTATAACAAAACCTAAATCCAGAAGCACAAAAATACTAAAGCCTACCAAATCTTAGTAAATACTAAAAGTTTACACAGTACCATAAAAATACGCAAAGAAAACTAAACCGGGGGACGGATTGGTCAAACCCATTTCATATCCTTACTTTAACTTCGGTATGGACGGGCGAGCTGACGGTCGGAAGATCATAAAGAGAGAAAGAGAAATGGAGTTTAACGTCCTCTCGACAAAAACTGAGTCATTTCGGGGACAAACATATGGTTCACTTTTAATTTGTGTTCGGGACAAACATATGGTTCAATTTTATTTCAGTAATTCGGTTGTGTGGACCGGTCTTTAGTAGAAGGGGGGAACGGAGGACTCGGAGAAAACTCACGAGGTTGGACAGGCGAACCTATCCCTTGTCAAGTACAACCGGAGAATCGAAACTTTGCCACTTGACTCAATGACAGACCTTATAATACAGCGCGCACGTGCTAACCATTTAGCCATACAACACCCGTCAAAGAAGACAGACATAATTATGCTGTGATGGAATATACAACCGAGGAATCGAAACCATGCCAGTTGACTCAATGACAAACCTTATAATACAGCGCGCACACGCTAACCATTCGGCCATCCAACCTTCTCGGATTGGTGTCTCTTTAAGGATAGTTGTGTGGTACAATAGTTTTCAATTATATTTAGTTCTATGATTTATTACAGCTACTTATGGACGGGGGCTAAGCTTACAACCATGCGAGTCGGATGACAGAATGTGAACGTCAGAAAAGGTCACCATAGTTAAAGATTGCAACAGTTCTGACAATAAAAGTAACGATTTATAACATACTATTAGTTGACACGTTAATTTGTTGGGAACGGAAACAGTTCTCTGTTTATATATATACTCATATTATTAATGAAATAAGTAGAGAATTATTTAAACTGTTCTATAACGCCAACTGCCTGTACCTTCATATAATACACGGCATTAGGTGGCGCTACATAAACTTGTTTCAATGCCAACTGCATTAGATTGCTTTATACACGGCATTAGATTGCTTTATACAAACCTGCTTCAATGCCAACTGCCATAGATTTCATGTACGACATTTGATAGCATAACTTGTACGGCATTAGGTTGTATTATATAAACGTGTTTTAATGCCAGCTGCATGTACCTTCCATGTACAACATTAGATTGTACTATACAAACTATACCTTTTACAGGGGTTAATACAAGTCATCAGATTGTATTATACAATCTAGTCCTAATGCCAAGTATCATACCATTAATAAACGGCACTAGATTGTACTATTAAAAGTTGTCCTAATGACATTCCGTAGAGATTATAGAGGTCATCAGATTGTAGCATATAAACTGTCCCGAAATGACTCAGTTTGTGACTTGTGCCGGTTGGACGTAAAACCTCATCTCCCCCTCTCCCCCCCACCCCCATCATTGGTGTTCACATTGGCATGTTTGTAAACATCTGTGATTGTGCGTCATCAGCGTACTCGCCAGCAAATGAGTATTTACCTCAAATGACACAGGTGGATACAGGTACTTGAAGTTTTATGATAATGATGAGGGGGTAGGGAAATTTGGATCTGCCCTTGATCGTAGCATGAGATTGAAGAAAACAACCCGAGAAAGGCCGAGTGTTTTCTGTCGAGCGTTTTTTTCTGAAGTCTTACTTTCCCAGCATAACCGAAGACGAGGACTGTATCTTGCTTATAAACAGTCTAGGCTTCCATGTATACACAAAATGAGAATATCCAAGAATTCCCGTTAGATAAACCTTATATCCCCAAATTCCAGGAAGAAAAACATTACTCGTTAAAATCGCGAGTATCCGATGTCATCAAGAGTTGGATATGGCCTGGATAAGTTAGTTAATGTCTATTTAATAATTTGGATAACATTTCAGGCCTAAAGAAAGACTTGCAATATAGGCAGATTTAGCTCTTGCATAATGTAAAATTAAGCGATGATTCCAAGGAATGTTATGTATATTAATAATAAATAATAACCGACTATATTCTGTGATTCATCAACAAATTATCTATTGACTACTTTAATATTAAAATATCAACGATGATTTCATTCAGTAAATGTCAGAATCAAAGCGCCATGACTGTCCAACATAATTATACATGTAATAATAATGATAATGTATATTTATGATTGCGCTCACTCCGTCCATACTGCATGCTCTTAGTACGTGGAAGATAATAGCTAATCCTGATAACAGATAACAAACAAATGAGTTTTGAGTATCTCCAATGGTAAGTTATTCCACTGCAGCCGCGGTCCTCACACACTGAAGGCTTTATCCCCATTGGATTTCAGTTTAGCTTCCAGCCCAACCAATGAGGGCTTATTTTGTGTGCGAAGTGGTCCATTTGGTTGATATGATTGAATGAGATCCGCGAGGTAAGATGGAGAAAGATCATGTTGACACATATAAATGAATGTTAGAATTTTAAATAAAAGTTATCCGTGCACGCCAATCTATATACGGGGCCTCGTTTTTGGTGTCATTTTGTGACAGCTATCCTTTTCACCCCGCCCCCCTTCCTGCAGGGATCGAACACGCGACCTCAAGACGACTGAGACAGTAGCTTACGGGCCGCTACTGCTGGGTAATAATATATACATCGGTGAGCTAACGCAGACAAGTGGTTTAACGTCCACACGACCTTACTACTTGCCACGTTCATGACTGAGATTACATGGGGTAGGGTTGATGTTTTTACCACTTTAACTAGGAAACCGGAAGACCCGGAGAAAAGTCATGCGGTTGGACAGGCGACCCTAATCCTTGTCACGTACAACCTAGAAATCGTCACCACCCCAGTTGATTCAGTGACACACCTTATGATACAAGACGCACGTGGAAGCCACAAGACGCACGTGGAAGCCCCCCCCCCACCCCGGGAAGTTTAAATCACATAAAGGTTAATTGAGTGATGTATATCTTTTACGAGAGGATCAGCTGTTTGTTAGCAACAAGTGTTATGCAAAAGGAAATCTTCCATTTTGAAGTAGGTTTACATGTTCAGGGGGCGATGTAATATATTCCATCCAGTAGTCAGCTAGTGTTAATTTGACTTAAGAGGGAGAAATAGGGTTTAAGGTAAACTTGCCACATACTAAGTTGTTTTAGGACTAACACGTTTGTGTGAAAAGAGAAAATCCATGGGATTGGACAAAGAACATTATCGATATCGTTTTTGTTCAATTTCTGCATGGTCGTCTCATGGGCGCTTTCTTAACAGCACTGGGCGTTGTCATCGTGTTGTGAATCCAATCTGTATTAATAACGTATAATCATCGATATTATAAACAAAATTAATTGGCATTTAAGCGTCCATGCAATTGGACCTGATACTTGAGTCATGGGGTCCATACAATCAAGGAGCTGGCCCTGATAAGTAAGTCATCGGGGCCATACAATCATGAAGTTCACCCTGATACGGGGCCATACAATCAAGGAGTTGAGCCTGATACGTGAATCACGGGGACTATGCAATCAAGGCGTTGGCCCTGATGCTTCAGTCATGGCGATCATGGGGTCCATATAATTAAGGAATTGGTCCTGAGACTTGGATCATGTGGGCCATATAATCAAGGAGGGGAATCAAAGGGACCATAACATCAAAGAGTTGGCCCTAACCCTTGAGTTATGGGGGATAAACAATTAAAAAGTTGGTCCTAATATTTAAGGTGTTGGCGACGTGCAATCAAGGAGTTGGCCATGAGTCGTGGGGACCATACAATCAAGGAGTTGGCTCTAAACATCATCAATTTACGCCTATATGTGCGGGTCATATCAATAATAATAATGATATATTGCATAACTAAGGCATATAAAATTAACGATATACTAATTAGTTGATAAGACATCAGCGATTATATATGACTAGCTAGATAAATATGCTCCAACAATACTCCAAATGTTAATCAGTATTATATACTGCTGTATCATTTAGATCATCTATATGTTGTGACCGAACTAAATGTTGTTGAGAACGTCCTGATGAACACACGAGTCGTCTGTACTCCTACTGTCACTCGGAGTTCGGATGGACGAATGGTTAGCGTGCGCGCGCTGTATCATACGACCTGCCATTAAGTCAACTGGCGTGGTTTCGAATTCGCGGTTGCACGTGACAAGGAGTATAGGGTCCCCTGTCCAACCTCGTGGGTTTTCTCCAGGTCCTCCGGTTTCCCCCGATTGCTAAAAACACCTACGCGCAAGCGAATTATTGAAATAAAATTAAACCATATGTTAGTCTCTCCTCCCTCTCTCTCTCTCTCTCTCTCTCTCCTCCGCTCTCTCTCTCTCGCTATTGTCAGTAGCTCTAATGTACATTATGGTAATCCTGAAAAATGCCCCCCCCCCCAAAAAAAAAAACCCCAACAAAACCCTACTATTTAGTGGCCAGTAAAATGCACTGGGTACGTGTGCTTATATTTTGGACTAGGAACATGTCCCCAACCAACACCCATCTTGTTATTCTCCTTGATTGTCCTTTGGGTGGGTGGAGGAAGTTCATCCACAAAGAAAAAGGCTCCACCAATTCTAGTACGATCTTCCATTGCACAATTCTCAGATAGCGGCGATGACGTCATGCTTGGCTCCATGTCCATATAGTACTGTTGTGATTCCATGATGGCGACAATAACGTCATTCTTGATCCAATGGTCTGTACACGGAATGGAGGACTGATGACCCACATTTCCTGGAGAGAACATATCTTTATCATCTTATATATTTGTTAAAATGTCTTTGAATTTTGTAATTTTATAGATCACTAGCTACAGAGGCGGATCCAGTGTGAGCGTCCCCCCCCCCTAATTTTCGACAGTGCGCTTTTTTACTGCTGAAAGTGCCTTTTTTACGACCCAAATATGTCCTCTCCAAATGTTTACTTAGACGAAAATATCAGCCAAATAGCCCTGGGAATTTCTACAGATGCAAGGAAATGACGGATAATTGTCTTGGGGGAATCCCCCCCCCCCTTCAAACCCCTCGAAGCGGCGTGCCCCGTCTCCGCAGTAAGTGCCCTCATTTTGCGGCGCCCCCGCCCCCTTTTCAAAATTCCTAGATAGGCCCCTGAGCTAGTTAACTTTGTGTAGAAAGGTAAGATCTCCGCAACTCGTCTTTTGTATAATGTTCTTGAAACCAGAATTGCTAGCCACTTCCGGCACTTCCGGTATGTCCATCCGTTTGTTCATGGGGATTGCGAGGGTGATACCGCAGACAGCTTGTTTTCCAGAAATAACTATATCATTCCCGGGCCCGTAGTAAACGACTGTAACAGGTCATATACCACAGAGTTTCAAACTTTGCACCCAACGGAGTTTACTTTTAATGCCATTTGTAAATTACCAAGAAAATTGCCTGTTAATTTGCTTCATTAATCAATCCACGAGGTTGCCACGTGTCCCGCCCCCCATCCACCTCTCACTCTGCACAGGGTTAATAAGAGAAAAGGATGGAAAAATGGAGTTTAACGTCAACTCAACACAATCTAGTTTATTTCGTGAGTAACATACGGTTCAATCTTACTTCATTAATTCGCTTGCGCGTAGGAGTCTTTAGCAGTTGGAGGAAACACCAGAGTACCCAGAAAAAACAACGAGGCTGGACCGGCGTAGGGGTCTTAAGCAGTGAAAGGAAACTGGAGGACCCGGAGAAAACTAACGAAGCTGGACAGACTACCCCACTCCTTGTCACGTACATCGGGGAAATCGAAACCATGCCAGATGAATCAATGATGGATAGACCTTATGATACCATTCACCTCCCCACCCCACTCGGAAGGTTAATATGGAAATTAGCATATGACTACACGAACAAAGCTAAACATATAGATCAATTGAAATTTATAATTCAAAATTATAATTTGTCTCATCCGGCATAATTAATGTTGATCAATCACCTTCTTAATTATAGGTATGAAATTTAATTACTCGCTTTATAGTTCTGACGCAGGATCCCATTATGGCCGAGAAATTTTAATTATAATTTAGTTTCAATTACGTTTGTGATTTAAATATTTTTAATTACATTGCTAACATGTCTGACAATATAACGAGTTCCTGTTGACTAAATATAGTTTGATAAACACAAATCTATTGTTTATAACGGTTGAAGACTTTGCCTCACTTCCGCCCATAGTTTGACCAGTGTGGTTAGTCTAAGTTAACGGACTTGATTCAATTAAACCCGATAATTAACGTCATCTGATTAAGAAACACGTGTATTTACACATGACGTACGGAAAGAGAAACACGCGGGAAATTAACTTCCAAAACGAGAAAGCTCACGTTTTGGATACTAACAATTTGGAAAAAAGAAAGACTGTAAAAGTGCTGCCGGGACACGAATACACGTTTTCTTCCACAAATACCCATTAACTCGATAATACGCTTAGTCGAAATGAAATTAAATGGGCTTTAACGTCCTACTGTTCTGCTCCTGTGCTGTGCTGGGCTGTAATGTTGACGGCCATACGACATACAGTGTTCTATGAGGGACATTTTGCCCGGGCAGCGTCACAATGGCCCTTTATTATATCGAATTCAAACTTTTCTTACGTATAATGTATACACGGGACATTTGTTTTTCATACGATCTAAAGGACTAGAGAGTTATCCTAGTCAGTCCCTCAGTCCTGCGCCATTGACAAGGGGTAACCACGTCGGAAAATCCACATGAACTTTCTCAGCCAATGCAGAACCTAAACACTCGACCTGAAGACTAGCGATCGATCGTCCTACCCACTAAGCCACCAATACACTGAACAATCAATGTACGTCTCGAAAACTTTATTCCATATATCGCATTAATTGACATTTACAGTAATTCTGCCACAATGCCTTGATCTGACTCTGTAGGCGAACTGTCACGGCACGTTTAAACATAAATTTAAAGCAAAACATGACCTGAGGAACAATTACAAGGTATGTGGACGAATAAAAATGGCTACCATTTATAGGGACTGGGACATCGAATTGGTCATATCACTAGAAAGTACGTCGGATGAACTGGAAACATATAGTCGTTCGGATCGGGGGAAAATCCATTGGCGTGCTCGTAAAACAACCCTTGAGAGTTGAAATTCGAAATAGGTGGAGGTCATAGTGTCGCTGTCAGGGCAAAATTCCCCTGATACCCCATTGCACATGGCGTAAGTATATCTTCAATAACCCAGTCGGCACAAAACAGCAGGAAGTTACCCCCCCCCCTTTCGTTAAATTATCATTTTGTTTACGAGAAAAGCTGCACCATTGGTACTGGTCCCTAGAATATCATCAAGCTTCTCACGGTTTAACATCAGTACCCAGATTGATTACGTAAAGGGCTAATCCCGATATTGTTTTGGAGAATAAAATCCATTAATATCATCTACCATAGGGCCGAGTGACTTTGGTATTGAATAAAGAAATTAAAATAGATCATTCAAATTTAATATATTATAGAAAATTTAATTCAATTTACTATAATGTAAGCGAGGTTATCAATACCAACAAATGAAATAAAATGGGGTTTAACGTTCTGCTCCTAAAATGGAGAGAGAGAGAGAGAGAGAGAGAGAGATAGTTTAAGGTCCACTCGACACAAACTAGGTAATTTGGGGTCTAACATATGGTTTCATTTTATTTCAATAATTCGCTTGCGCGTAGGGGTCTTTAGCAGTGGGAGGAAACTGGAGTGCCCGGAGGAAACCCACGAGGTTGAGAAGGCGCCCCTATCTCCATGCCACATACGCTCACGCCAGCTCCTAAAATGGACTAATGAAGACGGTCCTACTCAGTCAGTGAGCTATGAAGGAAATTTTGCGGAACAGCGGTGCTACGGCCTACTCTTATATCGGGACCTCGTTTTTTCGTGCCATCCGAACGACTAGACAGCTGCCCTTATCAGACCCTTCGTTATGCATCACCGACAAGTGTAAGCCACACCGGAAAATCGAGATGAACTATCTAGGCCAATGCAGAGTCAGCGTCTTACCCACTTCACGTGATTCCCTCAATACCAACAACTATCTGAAACTTTCATCCACTGAAGGGAGTTTGGATGGCCGAATGGGTAGCGTGCGTGCGCTGTATCATACGGCCTGCCATTGAGTCAACTGGCGTGGTTTCGAATCCCCGGTTGTACGTGGCAAGGAGTAGGATCGCCTGTCCAGCCTCGTGGGTTTTTCTCCGGGTACTCCGATTTCCTTCGACTGCTAAAGACCCCTACGCGCAAGCGAAATATTGAAATAGAATTGAACCATACCTGAGTCTCGTATGTGTTCACCAGACCTCCGTTTTCGTCCATCCGAACAACTAGACACCTGTCCTTGTCAGGCCCTCCGTATTTTCAATCCGAGAAATGTATATAAAGTTTTATAAAGAAATCTTGAGATATTCCCGAATCAAATATGTGAAGGATAGAAGGGGCATTTTAATGAGCACATATCAATATCGATGTATCACCTATATCATAAGTCACGCATTTTAACTGACACTGGTCCAACCTCGTGGATTTTCTCTGATTCATCCAGTTCCCCACTCTCTCGCTTTAATTGACACTGATTTCGGACAGCGTAAGGAAATGAGCTACAACAAACGTTAATGAATTAATAAAAGTGACAAAAGTTCTAAATACAACAGAAATCAAACATCTTGGTATTACCCTACAATACATTCGTTTAACCTCTGACCCGAACATGCAGCCAGACAAGGTTAAGGTCACGTAACTGCGGGACTGACATGTAGCGTGCCACCATCTTGGATTATTTCCTATCATCCCCCCATTGTCAAATTCAGCCAATTAATAGGTCATAATGAGGTGCGCGTGTGGTGTCACGTGTCAATAAACATACCTGCCTATTGGCTCGTTAAACTTGTGTCCAAAACTAATGAGATGAACACAAATTAAATTTGTATAAAATAAAGGTGATGTCAATTAAGATGCAACATAAACGGTTTCTATACCTCGCCTCTGTTCATTGACTGTTGACATGCCCAGCCTGCGGGTTGCACTATTGTTATATGATTATGTTATTAAATTACTTGTAAATTATGAAGTGCACTCGAATAACTAATGGTTCATAATTTCTTTATTTGTTCGCCGGAACAACTGGTAGGCCGAATGAATGTAAACATGTCTGCACACAATGGCTGCATCCAGGTACTTGTAACATTAATAGGCACATGTTCACATGTGTCAAAAATCAGAAAATATCAAAATATAATATTATAAAATCTAACAAAGTGATTTTGACAATAGGAATTGGTGTAAAATAGTTTGTATTCATCGAGTTTTTAATGGGTGATAGTAGGGGGTACAATCTGTGTAATATTGTTTGGAACATAATGATGATAACGCTGTTATAAACATCTGATGCCACTTATCGATAATTGTCATGAAATAAAATTAAATGAAATGGGGTTTAACGTCCTACTGCTCTGCTCCGAGGGGACTAACAAAAACGAGCATACGTCATGCCGTGTAAAATGGGTGAAGTGTCACTATTGCGTACTCTTATATCGAATTCCAACTGCCAATAGATCTTTTACGTAAACGCCAATGTATACACGGGAATGCGGTTTTTCGTCCCATCCGAGCGAATAGACAGTTGTCCGTTCAGCACCACTTGCAATAGGCACCCTGACTCCCTCTCGGCCAATGCAGGGATAGAAAACCCGACCTCCGGGCTAGCGAGACGGGTATTACCCACCTAAACCATAAGTTAGTCCCGAAATGACCTAGAGTGTGTCGAGTGGACGTTAAACCCCATTTTTCTCTCTATCTGTATATTGTTGTCTTCACAGCACTAGGATCTGGAAGAGTTGTTATTTTACCGGCGTTTTGATTGAAGTGATGGTTTAGCAAATGAAACAGTCTTTCCTACATCACTGACACTACACCGGAAAATCTGGATGAACTTTATCGAGAAATGCAGGGATCGAACACCCGATCTGCAGGCTAGCGAGCCTCCGTGATTTCCCACCTCAAAGGAAATGGAATTAAATGAAATGGGGTTTAACGTCCTTCTGGACTGCGCCAAACTGGGCTAATGAAGACGGACATACGACATACAGTGTGTTATAAGGGACATTTTGCCCGGACAGCGGCACTACGGCTTACTCTTACTCGAATTCCAACTGTCAAGGGATCTTTATCGTGGACGCCAATGTGTACACGGGACCTCGGTTTTTCGTACCATCCGAACAACTAGACAGCTGTCATTGTCAGGCCTTCTGTCCTGCATCTCAGCCAGTGTATTTAAAAACAAAGTGTGACAAACAATACGGTGTTGATATATTAATATATCACGCCATTTAACAAAAGTGCTAACTACAATAAAATATTGTCACAGTTATCTACACAGTCTCGTGTTTTGACAACATTCAGCCAAATATGAAACTTAGTGTAAATTGTTATTATCGATAATTACTGAAAGTAGCCTGTCGAAATATGATTGTACGGAAGAAGTGCTATCCTATTCCTGGTCATGTACAACCGGGGATTCGAAACCCAGCCGGGGAATCGGAACCCAGCCAGTTAATAATAATAATAATCTATTTATAAAGCGCTGAATATCCAACTAACTAGTTGCTCAAGGGCACTATCTACATAAGATTAAATAAACCATGCATGACACGATAAACATTTAAACACATTGAAGGAATGAACAGACTAAAAGTCTGAAATGGTAAAAAATTACCACAAACAAAACAGTTATTAACACTAAGTGTAAGCAGAGTTGAAGAGTTCAGTTGACTCAATGGTAGACCTTATGATGCAACGTGCACACACTAACCATTCGACTTCGACCGTGGTTTCGAGCCCTGGTGTGAGCGTATGTGGCATGGAGATAGGGGCGCCTTCTCAACCTCGTGGGTTTCCCCCGGGCACTCCGGTTACCTCCCACTGCTAAAGACCCCTACGCGCAAGCGAATTATTGAAATAAAATTAAACCATATGTTAGTTCCGCCATGACCTAGTTTGCGTCGAGTGGACGTTAAACCCCATTTCTCTCTCTCTCTCTCGACCATACCCCCCTCTCCCCAATTCTGCACATAGAGGGCCATCAACTTCAGTCTTCGAGAATCGATCTCTACCCTAAAGGCCGCCATATCCAAAAATTATAGCAAACTGTTTTGAAATGAGGGTCTATTTTAACATCTGTCATACACACAGAGAATAAATAAACTTTTTTCAATTTGATTAAATGGAAGCAGAATAGATACGCAACAAAGAAGTATACTTAGTGTTTTGGACTAAAATCGTCGATTTAGGACTAACATATGATTTAATTTTATTTCAATAATTCACTTGCGCGTAGGGGTCTTTAGCAGTGGGAGGAAACCGGAGCGCCCGGAGGAAACCCACGAGGTTGAGAAGGCGCCCTTATCTCCATGCCACATACGCTCACACCAGGGCTCGAAACCACAGCCGCAAGTCAGAGGTGACCGGCCACCTAGAGGTCGAAGCGCGGCACTCTAGTCCACTAGGCCATCCCAACCCCCCGAGATTTAGGACTTGAAATGTCGGCCAACTAGTTTAGTGTCTGTTCTCAAGCGGAGCTAACTTTAGATAGACAGCATAAGTTTCGTATGCAACCCCCTCTGCAACATAGGCGGACAACTGTTTCATAGCGGTAAGCGAAAACTCTCTTTTATTTGGTGCATTTTACTCATTTTACGCCTAAAAATAGGATATATATTTTTAGTTTTCAATCACCTTTATTTTTTTGTTCATTTAAATATTTTTCAGAATTTTATTTTCAGAATAAATAGAACTCAATGACCATTGAATTCCGCTCGGGTTATTCAATGGTTCAAGAGTGTATCCCCGCGCATGTATTCCACGAGCGATAGCGATGGCATCCCTATATACTGGTAATAGTAAGAAAAAAGTTAATATTGGGTGCTAATTAACGCACCCCGATGGCCTTATTACCAGTGATAGTAGCGGCCTAGCGAATATTTGCTGGTGATCATTTTGAAGGGAAAAGCGCAAAATATTAATCTTTGTGCAAATAATAAAAAAAATAAATCCCAATGTCTCTTTCTGCCGCAACAAAAACTTAATTTGTAAACCTAAATGAAAATATGAATAAAATGGCTAAAATCATATAAAAACAGTTCCTACAACGCAAATCTTTTGAATGAACACAATCATTTCAAATAGACTGACAACAAAACATTGAAATTAAATCGCTCAATATATTGTATCAATCCTACTCAATCAAAATCGTCTATACAAATATTTGTCTAACACTTCTGGATCAATTACAGACCATTTCATTGGTCGTCGACAGCTGCTCATTAACAATCGCGTGGAAAGTGGGTGGAGCTTGCGCAAATTGACAGCTTTGTTATTGAGAGAGTGCTACGAAGCGTGGCAGTTGGCTACAGGAACAAACAATGTGATCGTGAAACGATGCTACTGTTATAAAAGACCACGGAATACATTCTTTTAGTATTAGAGGAACAAGCAGACGACAACATACAGCCATGTTGAGTCAACAAAAGTCACAGAATCCATTCAGCATTAGCAGGGTTTTAGGTGACGATTTCTCGTCTAAGAAGTTTCAGGAAGAACATCGCAATGCTAATCGTCTGTATGAAGAATTTTATGTGAAAAATTCAAAATGCCTAAGCAACGTGCATCCTAATAGTGTAGCGAATACAAGAAACAGAGATCTCGCGAATGTCACGAACGATGTCAGTGAAAAATTAAATTGTGAATTTAACGAGGATTCGAATATCGATGTGGAACATTTGGATTTGGAATTGAATGACAGTGATACCAACAGCCATGAAGATCTCGATAGTTCAATTGAAGTTGTTGACGATGACTTGAACAATGATAACGTCATAACCCAGAGTGACGTCAGTGGTGTTAAATCCGATGGTGACGTTTCACCTTCTGCCGACTCGGAGAAGGAAAATGAAAGTAGCAAGAAAAATGACAAGCCGCCTTTCAGCTACAATGCGTTGATTATGATGGCGATACGAAGCAGTCATGAGAAACGGATGACGCTGAGTCAAATCTATGAATTTATCATGAAAAATTTCCCGTATTATAAGGACAATAAACAGGGATGGCAGAATTCTATTCGTCACAATCTTAGTTTAAACAAATGTTTCCTCAAAGTTCCTCGACATTACGACGATCCTGGAAAAGGTAACTATTGGATGTTGGATCCTTCGTGTGATGATGTATTTATTGGTGGAACGACGGGAAAGCTGCGACGAAGATCGTGTAGCACTGCCAGGAGTCGATTAGCGGCAATGAGAAAAATTGGTATGCCTTACCCAGGACTAGGCGGGTATGTACCCCAACAGGACCGCTTCGGCTCCCTCGGCTGGCCTATGGGTGTGCCGTATACAATGGCAGGACCTCCTATGGCACATTTAGCGTCCATAGCATCACAATTTCCAAGTCCTTACTTCAACATGCCGTCTGCAACAACAGCAAATGGAATATTAAATTTTTCAGTTGATAAACTTTTATCCTCGGAACATTCACCAAAACGGCCCATCACAATGAACAGACCTGACTTATTAAATGCACCTTCAACTCAAGCAACAAGTGCTTTTGGCTGCCATTCGGGACATTTTCTTTTACCACCGATGGCTCACTCCAATAATTCCTCGCCAGCCGACCTCTTTAATCGTATCCGTGCTATGTCCTCGGTGAACAATTTTCCATTTGTTGTGGGAACAGACAGTAGCTCAGCGATGCACCTCAACAGATTATCGTCAGGAAGCTTGGTGACTTCCCCAAATTCATCATTCACTCCAGTGTCCTCATCTTCGAGGACGTCGTGATTTTTTGTTTTGGATGTCAAGTGATGCATTGTAGTCTGTGATAATTATTCATTGTTTAAACAGAAACAGTTCACTCAGTATTAATTTATGTGAATTGAAACAGAAACTCGGTATTAATTTATGTGAATTGAAACAGAAACTCGGTATTAATTTATCGTTGTTTAAATAAATATATAGAACTCGGTATTAATTTACTGCTGTATTAATTTATCGCCGGTATTAATTTATCGATGTTGTAATATAAATCTTTAACTCGGTATTAATTTATCCTTGTTTAAACAGAAATCTTGAACACGGTATTAACGTTGTTTAAATAATAAATAAAAATATTACACTCGGTATGAACTTATGGTTGGCTTTAAAAACGTATATTTAATTAACTTGTATTAATATTTTTTCTTTGAGTGATATTTAACAATTGACACACGTACAAACACTATAACATTATGGAACATAATTACTATTTTAATTAAAGCGATGTTTCATTTGGGATTCTCTTAATGTTATCAAACAAATAATGATGAATATGTGTGTGACATAGCTTTATTTAACGTCCGCTTCAACAGTGGTGATATCGCAGACAAATGATGAACATAATAAACAAGGGTGACTGACCCCCAATATTTTAATTAAAATAGTAGACATGTTCCATAATATGTTTTTGTTAGTAATTAAACATATTAACACAAGGTACAATTTTATGGATACAGAATAACTGAGTTAAATACTAAGCGACGTTTCGACGAGGATACCCTCGTCTTTATCAAACTCAGTAATTGTGTATCCATAAAGTAGCAGACGTTTTCCATAATATGTTTCTTTGTTTATGGTATCAACATATATGCTTTGATTTATGCATAATGAATTATATTTAATTAATACCCTATTTGCGAATACTACTTGTAGTTCTGATTTGTGGTACTTGATTAAAATTCTCCAAATGATAAATTTATAAATATTAATGAAGTTGATGGTGGAGTGGGACATGAGCAGAATAAACCTATAAAATTGGTACCTTTATAGCAATATGATTTTAGAATTTGTTATAGAATTATAATTAATTGTAAATGATATTTTATTATAGGTGCGTTATCATCAAAAATAATTCAAAACGGCTATTAAATAGCAATATGATTATAGAATTTGGTAAAATTAATTGTAAATCGCATTGTATTGTTTCATTTATTTAAAGCGTGTCATCATTAAAGTGCGTCATCATGAAATATAATTAAATAGCAATATAATTTTAGAGAGTTTGTTATAAAATTATAATTAATTGGAAATGATATGTTATTGTTTGATATATTTAAGGTACATTGTCTTTGATATTCATTATTGTGGTTATTCCAACATCGTGGGTTTCCTCCCACTGCTAAAGACTCCTGTGCGCAAGCGAATTATTGAAATACAATTAAAGGATATGTTAGTCCTGAAATTACCTTATTTGTGTTGAGTGGACGTTAAACCCCATTTTTCTCTTTCTCTCTGATTTTATGTGATTGTGTATTTTATTTTTGCATGCCCCGTTCAGTATTGCATTTGTAGGTTTCCCCCTTGTCGGTGGGGTAGCAAAATCCCCCCCCCCCCATAGCACACTGTATGGCGTATGCCCGTTATCACCCAAAAGCACTAAGCACGTTATATATAATATGCTTGACGTTTGGATTCACGGAGGCCCCTATGCTATTTCAAAATAGCGCGGTCTGATGAGATGAAAAAACGAGGTTCGGTCTACACATTGTCGTGCACGTAAAAGAACCCATGATAGAATTCGAAATAAGAGTAGGCCGTAGCGTCGCTGTCTGTGTTAAATCCCCTCCCCATAGCACACTGTTTGACGTATGTACGTCTTCATTAGCACAGTAACACGTTTAACGGAACAACTTTAACAATACAAGTATTTGTTTGTGACCATTGATTAATAATTGACATAATATTCAAAGTTGTTATAAACGTAATCTGTTATTTATTAGCGGGTGTGTTATTGTTATCCACAAGTTGTTGCAAACCGTGTAGTCTGTTAGTTACACAACCATTTGTTACTATGAAAAATATATTCACACCAATCTGTTCCTGTACACGTAAAAGACCCCTTGACAGAGTGTGAAATAAGAGTAGGCCGTTGTGCCGCTGTCCTAGCGAAATTCTTCTCATAGCACATGTATTACGCATGTCCGTCGTCATTAGCCCAGCCTGGACAGAACAGTGGGACGTTAAACCCTCATTTCTTTCTTGTATTATAACAAAATCAAGTTGTATTTAATATTCTTGATCACAAAAGCCAGTAAATGTATTGAAAATTTGTTTGCTGCAGTAAAAAGGTTGGGAAATTCCCACTTTAGATTAACTTGTCTATAAATTCTGCAAGTATTTATTTAGGCCCGAAACGTTATCTAAGTTATTATATATAATTTGACAATAATTAGCTAAACCGTACCATAATCATCTCTCGGTGGCATCGCTAGCTTACGATCTTAAGTGGATTATGACCCGATTTACTGCACAACTTTCCCTTGAATGACATTTTCAACAAATTGCCTTTACATTATCTAGTTTTGAACTATCATAGTGAGAACTGCCAACTCGTTATCTAATCTCCCATAATGTATCTTTAATAAATAAAACGCATCCTGTATGGCGTTGTGAAAATAAGCATCTGTATATATTAAAATGTCATTTTACATGAAACAAAGTGTACATTAGTCATCGCCTATATAGGGTTGTAAATATCAATTTGTATTTATCATTATTATATTTGTGTTGTTAATAAATAAATTATATAATTGAGATATTATACCGTTGTTTATGGTTGATGGTTCTTTTAAAGCGACCGTATGGTTGGTGGACGTATTTGAGGCACTTTTTAAAGCAACCATCTGATTGGTGGGAGAGGCAGATGGGGTTTAACGTTCATTCTACACAAATTAGATCATGTCGGGACTAACATATGGTTCAATTTCACTTGAAAATTCGCTTGCTATGGGGAAAAACGGGGGACCCCACGAAAACCCTCGAACGTGGACAGGCAACCCTTCTCCTTGTCCCCTTGAAACCGGGGAATCGAAACCTCTCCACTTGACTCAATGACAGACCTTATGGTTTCACGCGCATTCGACCAACAAACCCTCTTGATTGGTGGCAATGTGTGCTATTTTTAGCATTTTAAAACAACTATATGGTGGGTTGACCTGAATTAAGATTTCTGGCTTACCGCCGGCTTCCACTGAGGGTCATATCGAAGACAACTGCTTCCCGGGCGTCAGTAGTGGGAATTCAAGCAAAGGTCTTTGGCCCAGATAGTTCATCCAGATTTACCGAATGTGTTCCCTTGTTAGTGATAGTGAACGAATGGCCTGACATGGGCAGCTGTTTAGTCGTTCGGGTGGGACGAAAAACCGAGGTCCCGTGTACACATTGGCGTGCACGTAAAAGATCCCTTCGATATAAGAGTAAGCCGTATTTTCGCTTTCCGGGTACCCCCCCACACACACACACAACAGCACAGCATACTGTGTGGTGTATGTACGTCTTCATTAGCCCAGTAGGATGTTAAACCCCATTTCATTTCATTTTAAATTAAGCGGTTGGTAGGAATGGGGTTTGACGTCTAGTCAGTTTTTTTCATTTTCAGACTATATTATGGCACTTTGTCATGGCACCTGTTACGTGTGCAATACACAGGATACATTTTGTCAGGACGGTGGCGTTTTCGCCAACTGCTAAGGCGTCTTTAACGTGCACTCTATATATCTGTAAAGGTCGCAATGCAATCATTTGTCGTTGTACTTTTGCAATTACCACTGTCCTTCCTTTAAAGGGCAAAAATTTTTCGAAATGAAGGTAATTTTGCGCAGGTGTCCAAATGGATCTCTAAGTGCCCCCCTCCCCCTCACACAATTTGTTACTATGTTTAAAAAACACAAGCAAATAAATTCTATATCTTTTTGTCGGCGTAGGGTTGCTATTGATTCTCCTTCCTTTATAATGTGACACGCGTGTACAACTAATCAAAATACTTATTATGGTCGCTTGACAAAAAAATATTATTTATCACAAATTCTACACTGTGTCGTCCACCCAATCTCACGTTTAATAACCGCGGATCATTTATCAAATAACATTTCTTTGTCAAATAACAAACTGCGGGTCTATAATCACCCTACTTCCGGTATTGTTCGTGCGCGCGTGCGTTTGAGAATCTTGACCTTCGAACTAATACGAAACTAAGCAAACAAAACGTGTGGAATTTGCTAAAAGATACGATGAAACGACACCTGTATATATTTGATATTACTAGAAGTATACATGATGTATTTTATTGTATATATGTTAAGAAGATTTCAACTATTACAAGCAACGCTACACGATGTATACATTGGCGGCTGTTATTCTAAACACATACTTGAAATAACAATCATCACCCCTTATAGAATAATAATCAAAATACGAAACCTCGGAATATAATATTTATATATCTATAACTGATGAATGGGGACAGTTTCATAAACTAACGTACGTGTGCAATGGAAATCTTGTAACGTAAGGACAATACAGGCTCCAACCCAGTGAAGTGTAAATAATTTAATTTAATCAACCTGTCCATAATATCATATTAAATGTATAGGACATTAAATCTGTAATAAGCAACAAAAACAAACTGAATTTCTACAGTTATGATGTTTGAAACAAATGAATAGATTTAATTGAAAAATGTTTTTTTGCAAATCATTTCTATCATCTGTAAATTTCGGGACTGACTGTGTGTTTCGAAGATATTTCATCGGGATGTCTGGCCTTGTTTTCCCGTTTCAGTGATGATAGGAGGCTGAAAATAAAATGAGAGAGAGAGAAAGAGAGAGAGAGAGAGAAATAAAGGGAAGGAGACACCCACTCAACACAAACTAGGTCTTTTGGGGACTAACTATCTGTTTCTAAGATTAAAAGTAGGGTACAAAATCAGGCCTTAGGGCTCATGTTAATAATTTCCCTATTACTTTCACGTCGATGAATGTTGTATTTTGTCTGAAAGATGTGAAGCCGCCATGTTTTGCTTACATGTTATGGTCATATTTTTTTATATTCATTTAAAATTAATAGCAGGGAACCCGTGGCCCTTTATTTGTAATATTTATCATGTATTTTATTTAAGACCCGTCTATATTCATCGCTTCATTGCATGTAAATATATAACTACATCACTGTTTAGTGACAAATTGACAAATTACATTTAAAATACGTCATACAATGGCCGTCGTTGGTCTCGTGCTGGGGTATTTACAGCGAATCAAAAACTTGAATAAAAAGTCATCAAAACTGTAAACAAACACTCTTTTCATGGCCGATCCTCCATTCACTCATTCTAACTTTGATTTGTCAGGTTTTTTAATTTCTTTCCCTTGTGATATCTGATAAGGTGTCGCCTTTTGAAGAATCAAAGCGAGGCTATCGTGCATTATGGTCTATACAACCCAGTTGTCTACATGAGAAAAGGAAGAAAAACACTCAACTTTACAGCATGTTGATCGTTAAAAAGTTAATCTTGTTCCCAATGGGGGATATTTATACAAGAAGGGGGGATTTCGACTCTATAAACAGTTTCTATTGTAAACCTCCTCAATGGTTAAATAGTGAAATAATTTCAGTAAGTTTTAAATATAAACAAACTGGAAGAATGGTTCTGTAGCGGATCAAACTTCAAACATACTCCTCATTCCGACCGGACCACGCCATCAGTCTCAAATATTTTAATAAAATGTTTTATGTTCGAATATAAACTTTAGTGGTGAAATTAGATGGGAAAAGCTTGCTTCTCCTTTGTCAGTGATGCAGGACGCTGGGCCTGACAAGGACGAAAAACCGAGGATAAGAACCCTTAACAGTTGGAATTCGATATAAGAGTAGGCCGCTGTCCGCGCAAAATTTCCCTTCATAGCACACTGTATCGCGTATGTCCGTCATCATTAGCCTAGTTCGAAGCAGGGGCCTATTTCACGAAATTTTAACTAAGATAAGATCCCAATTTTAGTAATTTGATTGGATAATATTAGATTGATTTTAGTGCTTAGCCAATCAAAATTGAAGTATCTACTAAAATTGGATTTTATCTTAAGTTAAAATTTCGTGAAACAGGGCCCAGAACAGTAGGGCGCCAAACCACTTTTAATTTAATTTCATTTGAACAAACGTGCATCCCATAAGTTGTATTTTTGAAGTTTGCAGGAAGCTGCCATTAATGCTTGAGGGGCAATTTGGGACTCTTTCTAGCGTAATAAAGGATTGTCCATGCAAATCGTCAAGATCTGTTTAATTTGGTTCAAAACTGTAATATATCGAATGTATTGGCTTTTATGTTTTTATTTAATTTATAGGTTGACAATTTGTTAAAAATTGTACGTCTACAGATAAGGCCAGTGTTAAAATATAGACGATTTTATGTTCGACTGTCGACACAGTAAGTCAAAACAAAACTAGATTTAGTATAACAAACATAACACCCTCTCCACTTCAATTTTTCTTCTTAAATTTCTTCTGTATTTAAATTAGTCTTTAATGCTGAACTCCGATTCCAAAACTGCACGGACATGGAATATACTGGACGTGGGCGTGACCTGTCTCTGTTTTTGTTACCCTTAACGATCGCCATGTTTCTTCTACAAATTGACACCAAGTATGGCGGTCGTATAGGGCGTTAACTTTTTTATTTAATTATTTTTTTTTAGTTTTGTAAAAGGAGTTCAGCTTTAAGAAGTAGCAATAGCTAACAATATTTTTTACTGTTTTATAAGAACCACCCATAACGGTATTTGCTATAATGGAATCGCTACAAAGTTTGAAGGGGGTGGATGGTCGAATGGCCCTCGGTGTATCATAAGATATTACGTCATTGAATCAACTGGATGCGGTTTCGATTCCCCGGGAGTGCATAAACGTCATACCAACGGAGCCACCGTCGTTCCCATTATAAAAGGTGCAGCCAAAGGGTCTCCAATATCTATATTTACTAGTGTTGATAATGAGAAGCATCCTAGTAAAGTTTAACGATTAACGTTAATGTGACAGCGTGAAAAGTCGACTTAAGTATAGGTCTGTGATGGTTGATGACAATTTCTGTTCACTTGATCAATGCAGGACGACAACAAGGTTGGATTAATGAGCAATAATCACCACTTTAACCCGCGAAAAAAGTCAATATTTCCTCAACAAGTTACTAAACTTCATTCTCACTTCCCTGATTTCTACCTTCAACATCTTATTATGTTTGAAACAAATCAAAGACAACATGATGAAAAATGTCAACTATCGGCTGTTTGTCCGCGCTACTTCGAGACTAATTATTGCTAATCATTGACGTCAGTTGGGGACCGTGTAATCTTTAGTCACACTAAATAAAACAAACGTCGATACACCAGCCACAACAAACCTATTATTAAAGAGATTTTCAGACTTGAGAGAGAGGGAGAGAGAGAGAGAGTGTGTTTAACGTCAACTTAACACAAACTGTCATGTGTTATTTCGGGGCTACAGGTTCAATTTTATTTCAATAATTCGGTTGCGCGTTCGGGTCTTTATCAGCTCTATATCTAGTTTCCAATTATGTCACTTTAAACATACATTATGCAAGAGCAAAATCTGCCAATTGTAGGCCTTTCTTTAGGCCTGAAATGTAATAAAACATTAACTTATCCAGACCATAATCAACTCTCAATGTCGAGGCTAGCATGAGATCTTTATTGGATTGTAGTTCGATTCGCTGCAATATTTTCCGATTAAGTGGATAACCGAGACTACTCGTTTTGTCTTAACGACTTTAGCAATGATGAACGGAGCTAAGCGGAACTTTCATTCGCTTAAGTGGATCAATTTGACTGAAATTTTCAGGTTCTGTTCAAGGTCGGAACATGTGAAATACAACAATGTTTTTAATATAAAAATGACGTATAAAAATCGAATGTCATTGTACTTTATATTATATTAGCAGTTTCCGAATCAAAATTCGTTTGTCATTAAAATTGTGGCAGTGACAACAAAATCTGTTATAACCAACATATTTACGTCTCAAGTATTTGTTTATTAAACGTGTTTGTTTTTCTCTGACGTCGTTGACGCCATTTGAATCGAGATACAATTCATTTAGTGGCTATCTAACAAATAATACTAATATTTGACCTTATCAAAAATCAAAAATGAAAATTGTTTATTTAATTGTTTTGTGTTTTCGTAAAAAGGGTTTGATACAGTATAAACAAATAATTATTCTTGTTTGTCTGATTTTGTTGTTGGTGCCATTTGAATTGAGATGTAACCCATTATTAAAAAAAACATCTTTTATTATCGTGATAATAATAATAATTTATATTCAGTAAGGGGTGGGTAGGGGTGATTTAACGCTTGTGCTTGCGATAATGAGGTTTGTCATTGAATCAAGTGGCGTGGTTTCGATTCTAAGTTTATAGGGGTTGGGCGACCTACCTCAAGCAACTAGAACTAAGGCAGTATTATTCCACATACCTGAATATCACCACATCAACCCTTATTTGAAGTCAATCAATGATGAATAAGATGAGGGCTTTAGTCATATCTGCGAAGTCAATGGACTAGGTCATTTCGGGACTAACATATGGTTCAATTTTATTTCAATTAGGGGTCGTTAGTGGTGGGAGGAAACCTGAGGAGCGGGAGAAATCCGACGATGTTGGACAGGCGAATCAACTCCCTGTCACGTACAACCGAAGAATCGAACCCATGCCAGTTGACTCAATGGCAGACCTTATTATACAACGTACACGCGCTAACCATTCAAAGGGCTCTAGACAAGCTCTGACGTTCATTCAACCACTCCGACCCAAGGACATCGGTTGCATGGGTTGAGCGAGGACGTTTTCCTTTTCGGTTCAGTTCTTACCCAGTCCTATCAATCAACTACTCCGATCCCGGGATATCGATTGGAAGGGTTGAACTAGAACGAGACCCTTCTCGGTATCGGTGATATCGTTCAGTTCTGGAATGGATCAATCTCATTGGGGATACCGAGTCCTATCACGCAGGCCCCAAGATATGGGTTAGATGGGTAGAGCTAGGACTAGATCCTCCTCAGTATCCACATTGGAATCGTTGTGTTCTACTCTAATAAATGGATGGGTCTAGGTGCTAGTGGAGTAGAACTGGGGATTCCGAGGATCTATTGGGCGTCAACACTGATACGTGGAACCAGGCTTGGAACTTAGGACATCGGGCCTCTTGACAATGATCTGGCTCTAGTCGGCAGTAGTCTGACACGTGAAACCGGAAAATCTTAAGGGTTCTGCTCGAGCCCAGGACATTTGACCCTTGGACAATGATCGGGCTGTAGTCGCCTGTAATCTGAACAATGACCTGATCCTGGTCTCCTGTAATATGGACAATGGTCTGACCCTTGTCTCCTGTAATCGGTGAGTTTTTCGCGTGAGGTGCTCGGATCTATGGGTAATCCACTAGAAACATCAACGCTGATTGGTTTGTCACATTACTGACGTCACAGGGCCAAAAGCGACACGCGACCTTCTGTGTTTGACTGGGGCTAACTCAATTTCACAAAAAAAATGGCTTACTATTTTTTTTTTCCAGATGACAGGCGTGTTATATCAGATGATTATAAAATGACAACAATGTCTGGACGCATTTCGATGAAGATTGTGAATTAGGAAGAAAATAAAAACTCAAAAACTATCGATTGATGTATCCAGCTTTTTGTGTAGCCTATTAAACTGCGATCACCCCTGTCAAATAATTAAACTGTTTTAATGGTGGAGATCATTTTGATATGGAATATGCAATAACTCGTAAAAGACTGGATGCAATAGACGAATCGTTGGGCGACCCAGCAGTAAAATGACAGTCAGTAATTTGTGGCGGACATTAAGGACATTAATCAACCATAACGAAACTATGACAAGAGATATAACGGACGGAATTCAATTAACAAACACATTAAAAACATACTAATATTTCCCTCTCAATACGTTTCCAATTTCTACACAAATAATGAAGTTAGGAAAATAGGCAATCAATCGCTGGACCATTAATCAAAAGAAGACGAACACAATCTTAAAATATGACAAGACTTATGGGCAAACACGTGCCAATTCCGGCCTTTAGCGCAACCCGGGATGGCAAACAGATAATTCATTTGTATCACACGCCATTCAATGTATCAACGGTGATTACCCGTCGGCAACATCAAAGGGATCTAACTCCGTGAATAATCAGCACGTGATTGTTTCTGTAATTAGAAAAAGTCGCTTGGTTTCATTGTTTATAAATATATATATAGTAATTACCATATTGAATCTGATCAAAACATGAGTGCTATTATTGAAATGTAAACTTTGTATTATTTATTTTATTATTAATAATTAATAAAGGCCCCCGCACACGAGCCGAAAACTGCGTACGCAAATGGCGCAGCGTCATTTTCGGCTCGTGTGCGGGGGTATTTTCGAGCGCATTTTGACATTCGCCAAATATCTGTCATGTTTGATATTTTTTGACGCAGCGCCAACTGCGCTCTCGTGTGCGGGCGACTCAGCGCTATTTGCGTTTCATTCGTCGTCAATGCGCATGCGTCATCACTACTGCAAAATGGCGGCACCCAGTGAGTTCGTCAGTGACGCAATTTTAGAGGATAAAATCGTCGATTTATGGCAAGAATATCCTTGCCTATATGATACAAAATGCGTATAATTTCGAGACCGCTGCCATATTCGGATGAGTGGTGGTCACGTGAACGACACACTTGCCGCAGTAGCTTTCGCGCAGCGTCGTTTTCGGCTCGTGTGCGGACGCCGTATTTCTGCGTCAAATGCGTACGCATTTAGCGCCGCGCTAAATGCGTACGCATTTAGCGCCGCGCTAAATGCGTACGCAAAATGCGCTCGTGTGCGGGGACCTTAACAATAATAAAATATAAATAATGGTAGGAAACTAATAATTTCATATGGTTATTAATCTACATAATAATTTCTAATATATATTATAATTCTAGCCATAGGGGAGGAGGTGGGGGCTGCGTGACTGAGTACCCAAACGCGTCCATAATTTTATATGGCTATCAATTTACATAATAATATTTAATAATTCTAGCAATAGGGGAGGGTGGTAAGGGGTGGGGCCGGGTGAATGGGTACACTAGCGCGTCCATAATTTTATATGGCTATCAATTTTCATAACAATTTCAAATATATAATAATTTTGGTTATAGGGAAGGGGTGGGACTAGCCTAACATGTACATAATTTTATTTGGTTTTCAATTTACATAATAATTTCTAGCACAATATTATAATATTCTAGCAACAGGGGACTGGGCGGGAAGTGCGTGACTGAGTGATCTAATGCGAACATATTTTCTGTAATAATCTATTAATAATAACTATAATACAACAATCAAAAAAAAAAAAAAAATAGAAATAATGGTCGAAAGTAATGAAACTCATATACGAACTATTTATTCCCTTTTTTTTTAAAAATTTCCTTTGTAAACTTTTATTTGTAGTATAATTTTTTTCTTATTTGAATGATGAATTTCCATTTTTTAATCAGAATGTTCACGTTAACTAACAATTTAAAAAAAATGATTTTAAACATTAATTGTCAATTTTAAACGATTATTCATCAATTTAACTATTAATTTATCAATTTAACTATTAATTTATCAATTTAAACATTAATTTAATTTTTAAAGTTCAATAAGAAATTGTTCACAATTGAGCTCCGGTAGAAAATTATATTTTCTATGGTGCGTATTTAAACATACAATACGCAAGAGCTAAGGTGTTTCTTTGGGTATGAAACGTTATTTAAGCTGTTATTGTGAAATTTATTAACAAAACAAGACCATAATCAACCCCCGATGACATCGGATACTCGAGATTTTAAATAGAACGGTTCGCCATTTACAAATTTAATTTAGAAATGAGAAAGCGAGGCTAAGTCTTGAATATACCAGTGCTTTGGTTTCCGCTGTACGCACATCTTTTTAAAACTACCAACACTGATAAATTGACCCAGAATGAAGAAATTTGAATAAAATTTTCAATATTTTCACTTTACATTATCTATTTTTGAGCTATAATAACAAGAATGGTCAGCTCTAAATTTTACATAATGTATCTTTAATACACACAAATTAGTTGTAGCAAAATTGAGGGATGGGTTATCGAGTAGTCTTACTAATAGGCTTTAGATCAAAAGGTCTGGTGTAAATTAAAGTGATGTGGTTTCGATCCAAAGCTTATAAGTGGGGTTAGGTCGCCAGCCCAAACTCGAGGGTTTTCTCCGGGTTCTTCCCTACGCAGAAGCGAAGTACTGAAATAAAATTGTTGGACATATTGGTGGCCTAGTTTGTGTCGAGTGAATGTAAACACAATCTCTCTTTTCTTGTTAGGGGGAAGGGGGCAGATCTAGAACTCTGTTGTGACGATGTTTAACACCCATTAATTTGGATTCTAATTAGGTGAGACTTACGTAGTTTTATTTATTATATAAATTTGATTCCTCAATAACTTGACTAAGTTCGATAGCGAACATTTATTTTGGTATTTGGGTGTGGGACATCCATAGGCGTACGGGCTCGATGAGAGGCGAGGGAAGGGGCCGAATCAGTGAGAAGCGGAGTTTATCCTCTAAGGGGCCCCAAGAAGATTTTGGAAAATTTGACGGCAGTAAACTCGTTTTTCTGCTATTTCGGCCACTGAATACACCAACTTCAAAGTAGTCTAATATAGCCCGATTAAGATGGCTGACTTGAATTCCAATCAACCAATCAATTGTTAAGTCCAAGTAGGCGGGTCCGTTGGGAGAAAATTTCGAAAATTTAACTGCTGCAAACGTGTGTTCCTTCTATTCCAGTCTGCAAATACAGCAACTTCTAGCCTACCTTTGGTGGCAGATCTGAACCCCAACAACCAATCAATGGTCCCGGGGTATGGGGCCTCCCTCTTCCGGATAAAATTTCGAAAATTTAACTTCCGCAAATGCGTTTTCTGTTTCTGTTAAGGTACTCTTAAAGATCTCTAATGGTTTTTTTTAACTGAAATCCTAAATTCCAACCATCCAATGACACTGTTGTAGCTGTCTGTATTCACAGATTATAATCGATGTCCAGACAAAATGTTTTAATCCTTAGTCAATTCAGTACAAATTCGCTGTATTCAATTAAGAGAAAAGTAAAATTATTGTTTCATTAAATTTCGGGAACTGTATTTTGCCAACTGGATGAATTAATAATTTTCGTTTTCACTTTATACCCGAAAAGTTAGATTGCCGGAAAGTGGAAGCTGGGTATAAACGAGAACACGTGTTTTGTATATGGACATATGTATATTTACAGTGTATATTACTCGTATATTTATATAAACAACCCGGTCAGGTTAAGTGTATGTTTCCTTACTTGAAAACAAATTTAAATATGGCTTTATTATATATTTGTATATTATATATGTTTGCCATCTGTTAAACCGGATAGAACAACACTGTCTTATCATCCTCCATCTTCTTGTCAAATAACGGAAATTACCGCTCATTACGATAAAACACGAGAGTTTTGTTTCTTTAAGTCAATCGGCTTGTAACGATATCATATGTTATGGCTATTTAATTTGTCTATTGACCGTTCTTTATGTGACATACGAGACTATAGCTGAGGTTAGCAAGGGAAATAAACAAACATATCCTGTGTATGAACACTCACTGACACACACGTGATTTTAATCTCCATATCGCCACGGGACAAATTGGTTCCACAAGTTTTTAAAATATGTTTTATAAAAGTTTTGATAAGTATAATCAGACAAATAAAACATTCCATTCTCTGATTTTACTTTCAAATGAATCATAGATATTTGGCAGCCATTTTAGAATCTGCTCCATCAATATCTTACAGTTTTAGACTAGTAAAATTTTAAAAAGAAGGCCTACATTATTTTTAGGTTCCCTAATTGTGCGTGACCAGGTGTAACGTGCCTGTCCAACCTCATGAGTTTTCTCCGGTCCTCTGGTTTCCCCCAACTGTTAAAGACCCCTACGCGCAAACGAATCATTGAAATAAAATTAAACCATATGTTAGTCCCGAAATTACCTAGTTTGCGTCAAGTGGACGTTAAACCTCATATCTCCCTGTCTATATATAGACTAGTAAAATTTTAAAAAGTAGGCCTACATTATTTTTAGGTTCCCTAATTGTGCGTGAACAGGTGTAACATCGCCTGTCCAACCTCATCGGTTTTCTCTGGTTCTCTGGTTACCTCCCACTGCTTAAATAAAATGAAATGGAGTTTAACGTCCTACTGTTCTGCTCCTAAAATGGACTAATGAAGACGGCCATACACCATACATTGTGCTATGAGGGAAATTTTGCTCGGGCAGCGGCGCTACGGCTTACTCTTATATCGAATTTCAATTGCCAAGGGATCTTTTACGTGAACGCCAATGTGTACACGGGGTCTCGGTTTTCGTCCCATCCGAACGACTAGACAGCTGTCCTTGTCAGGCCCTTCGTTCTGCACCACTGACAAGGCCAATGCAGGGATCGAAACCCGACCTCCAGGCTAGAAAGCCAGCGCCCTACCCACTTAACCACCGTGACCCCCCCCCCCACACACACACACACATTGCTTAAGACCCCTACACACAAAGGAATTATTGAAATAAAACTGAGTTATGTTTTAGTCCCGAAATGTCCTAGTTTGTGTCGATGGGACGTTTAACCCCAATCAGGAAAGAACGTTGTCATGCACACAAAAGAACCCTTGTCAGTTGGTATTCGGTGTAAGAGTAGATCGTAGTGTCGCTGCCCAGGCAAAATCTAACTCAAGGCCGTATTCATTAACCCAGTCGGTGCACACAAACAGAAGGTTAAAACCCCATTAATTCTACAGTCTTGTAGTTGTGACTACTTCCGGAAAATATTACAAGTATTTTCAGTTCCCGATCGCTGACAATTCTAAAATTTTACCAGAGAAACAATTTTGATTTTAAGAGAGGTAAATTAAATATTGAATACGGAGCTTTATCAAAGCAATTCCAAGCATTATACATCGCCCCCTCCGTTTCAAGAAAGGGCTATGAGAGCTAAGCCTTTACCAAGAAACAAACAAAAGCCCAGCAACATGCCATATAGAGTAATACCACCACCCCACCCCTTGCCCGATCTAGAAAGAGAGAAATGGGGTTTAACGTCCACTCGACACAAACTAGGTCATAACGGGACTAACATACGGTTTCATTTTATTTCGTAGGGGTCTTTAGCAGTGGGGGCAAACCGGAGTACCCGGAAAAAACCCACGAGGCTGAACAGGCGAGCCTACTCCTTGTCACGTACATCCGGGGATTTGAAACCACGCCTGTTGACTCAATGGCAGACCGTATGATACAGCGCGCACACGCTAACCATTCGCCCCCCCCCCCCGCGGATGACGGGACCGCACAATAGCCTTTTGTAGCTTTCAAGTAAAGCTGGTGCAGGGAGGTAAAATATTAAATTTCGTTTCATTTCTTTCATTACACATGTATTACCAATTTTCTAAAACGAACAAAATACACCGAAAATTCACTAATCCCAAATTTGTATTCCGAACAAAGACCAGCATTCATTTAATACCTCGCAGCTGTACTTATCCAAAACTAACAAATCATTACATTGAAATAAAATCATTGAGAAAAACTATATACCAATTCTTATGACAACTGAATAAAATCATTTATTTACACAAAAAGAAAAATATCCTACGATACACCATAATAGAATAATCAATATTTGATCATTTCAATTTCTGTTTTCAGAAAACGAAAAGCAGTGAAGCAGATATGATTAGGTTTGGTAACAATGGGTGTGGAAATTGACAAAATAGACAAATGTCGACAGCTATCTGGTGAATACTGTACTAATAAATATGGGACAACACAGGCAGGGATATGTAACTTTGTGGGACAATAAGTCCTCGATATGATTTACAGAGTTATAATAGAGTGCCCGTCACGTTTCGGTGCAAGTCTATTGGCATGATATGAGAACGGGCGCTGATGTAATTTGGTGTACATAATATACAAATTATTAATAGTATAGTTTATTGATGAAATTGAATTGTTGAAATTTTTTTTCCAAAGAAATAAATTATTTGTGTCTTTTTTTTAAACATTGATACACAGGTAAACTATGAATTCAGATAAATTCAAATGTAATTTAGACAGATATGTTCCAGTTTGACAAAAGAAGAAACACCATTTTGTGAAAATATATGTTCAATTGTATAAGAAGCACGTAGTGAAAGAGAGAGAGAGAAATGGGGTTTAACGTCCACTCGACACAAACTAGGTCATTTTGGGACTAAAATATGGTTTCATTTTATTTCAATATTTCGCTTGCGCGTAAGGGTCTTTAGTAGTTGGAGAAAACCGGAGTGCCCGGAGGAAACCCACGAGTTTGAGAAGGCGCCCCTATCTCCATGCCACATACGCTCACACCAGGGCTCGAAACCACAGCCGCAAGCCAGAGGTGACCGGCCAGCTAGAGGTCACGTAGTGAACAAATTGAAATGGTTTAATGTTTAAACTTTCTGCATCGACAAGGACGCAACGGCGTAGTCGACACTGTCGTCCCTTGTCAGGCCCCCCCTCCCCCACCATCCTTCACCACTGACCGGTGGAAACCACGACGGAAAATCCAGAGGAACGTCCGCAGCTAACAACGGAGGGCACCCCGAGAAATCCTGTCTAGACAACAAAATTACATTTTATTTGTGTGTGAAATCGAGCTTAACGTCCTACTGGTCGAAGCGCGGCACTCTAGTCCACTAGGCCACCCCAACCCCCCAAATGAAGACAGACATACGCCATACAGTGTGCTATGAGGAGAATGTTGCCCGGACAGCGGCACTACGGCCTCATTTTAAAGATACATAATGTAAGATTATATATATATATATATAAAGAAATGACCATTCTTGCTCTAATAGATACTGCAACATGGCATACTATATTTCGAATTCAAACTATCATTGTTCTTTTTTTACGTCCCTCCGTTTTGTTTTATTCTATCCTAATTAAAAGTCATTCACAGAATTAATAGATATTTTAAATCGAGAAGTTTGATTGTTTATAACACCTGCAGGTTTTAGGATACATTAAATCTCAAGTTGACGTCATATTTTGACAAACTGTGAAAATACCAGGATTATATATAATAATTGTTGATCTGGAAATCTTAAAATACGCCGATTCTTTGTATCAAATTGTTTCAATGGCATTAAATACTTGGAACTTGAATATGCAGGTCACAATTCAGAAGATCGCGTGGCTAAGTGATAAGACGCTGGCTCGATATCCTGGACTTCGAGTGTTTGATCCCTGCATTGGCCGAGAAAGTTCATCTCGATTTTCCGGCGCGGTTTCCCTTTGTCAGGGATGCAGAACGGACGGCCTGACAAGGACAGCTGTCTAGTCGTTCGGATGGGACGAAAACCCCAGGTCCCGTGTACACATTGGCGTGCACGTAAAAGTTGGAATTCGATATAAGAGTAGGCCGTAGCGCCGTTGCCTGGGCAAAATTTCCCTCATAGCACACTGTATGGCGTATGACTGTTTTCAATTAGCCCAGGTTAGATGCAGATGAGTAGGACGTTAAACCCCATTTCATTTCACACGTCACATTTCTACGGAATACGATAATTATTCTATTACTGAGAGACCGGTGTGGTTCCTCCTTATCGGTGATGCAGTCTAGTCGTTCGGGTAGGAAGAAAAACCGAAGTCTCGTATAGACATTGGCGTGCACCTATTAAAGATCCCTTGACAGTTGGAAATCAAGTTAATAATATGCCACTTTGTCGCTGTTCTGGCAAAATTTCCCTTATAGCACACTGTATGACACCGTCTTCATTAGCGTATTTCGTGCCAGAACAGTAGGACGTTAAACCCCATTTCATTTCACTCAATAACATTTAGTAATTTAACTTGGATAGCGGCTACCAATTCTACGAAATACAAGAATTACTCCCGGACAGCGAAACTACGATCTACTCTTATATAGAATTCCGACAATGTTTAGTTTACGTGCACGCCAATGTGTACGTGGGATCTCGTTTATTTTTCGCCACATCCGAACAATGATCGAACTAAAAAATATTGGGCAGTTACTCAATAACTGCTATTCGACAAAGAAACAACAAGAAATATTTAATTAATGTATATCAAATTTAATATTGGGTATTGAAAAACGTTGCTATCTGTGTCATTCCATCTAAAAGGGGTGGGGGTGGGATGGCCTAGTGGTCTAGAGTGGTGCGCTTCGACCTCTAGCTGGCCGGTCACCCCTGGCTTGCGGCTGCTGTTTCGAGCCCTTGTGTGAGCGTATGTGGCATGGAGATAGGGGCGCCTTCTCAACCTCGTGGGTTTTCTCCGGGTCGTCCGGTTTCCTCCCACTGCTAACGAGCCCTACGCTCAAGCGATTTATTGAAATAGAATTGAGCCATATGTTAGTCCCGAAATTACCTAGTTTGTGTCGAGTGAAAGTTAAACTCCATTTCTCTTTAGCTCTCTCTGTCTGTCTCTCTCCCCCCTCTCTCTCTCTCTCTCTCTCTTTCGATCTATAGCAAACCGATAAAACTTAATTGAAATTAATAACGTTACCTAAAACTTAACGAGGTACTCTGTAGAAATTTTGGTTGTATTGAAATTTGTATTATTTAATTATCGTTTGACACCATTGATAATTCCCACTAACCATTGAAAACATGTCAGGCATTAAGTAGTTTTAATCATATCGGGGGTGCAACAGTTGTTAGATTTATGTTATCCCCTTATTCGAAGATGTGACCACAGATCACGGGTCACCAATGATTCCCCCATTGATTGTAATGTTAATTTTCGTCTCTTAGATCGGCCCTAAATTTTCCCCAAATTTTCGTGGGGTTGAACACTTTCTACCACAGATGGAGCAACACGTGGTTGCCTCTTGCGGAAAATTTAGTATGTGGCTCATCATGGAAAATTTGAAATACACAAACTAGTAGTAGCATACTAGTAAACATGCAATTGTCCGCCCAACATTCCAATCTAACCCTTGTATTCTTCGGCCTCAAAATCATGAATATTCACTAAAACCTGACAGGAAAATGTATATTCAAACCTTTTCCTTCGATCCTACACCAACGTCAACAATTATTTTGTGAACTGCGTGTATGTGTGAGGACGCAAAAGATCCCTTGTCGTAGTACCTCTGTCCGGGCAAAATTTCCCTCATAGCACATTCACGGCGTATGCCCTTATTCATTAGCAGGGTCCGAGCAGAACAGTGGGACGTTAAACCCCCATTTCATTTCTATTGGGGGCAGATGGCCAAATGGTTAGCACGTGCGCGCTATATCACAAAGCCTGTCATATGTTAGTCCCGAAATGACATAGTTTATGTCGAGTGGACGTTAAACCCCATTTGTCTCTCACATTTCTATTGGCCCAACATGGCCGAATTGTCGCGTTGACGAGACGGTAGACCCAATTCCCTCCGTGACTTCGTGATATTTCTGTATTGATTAGTCTAATTAAATCTGAGTTGTTTTCTAACATCTTTCTATCTATATATGGATTTCCCTATTATTTTATTAAATCCAGAGAAATCATTCTACTCAATCAACTGGAACAATGGCTTCACGCGCGGAATGGCGGCATGGATGAGTGGTTGAAATTAACAGGGTGAAATATACCGATTATACTTGACAGTAATTAGTGAAGCCTTTGTTTTCTTCATTAGGGATCGTCGCTTGCAGACTGGGTAACACAGGAACGCAGGTGGGGTTATCCAGTGATCGAATTTTAATAACTATCATTACCGGATATGATGTCAAACAGCACGAGACAAGGGGTGGATCACTCTGAGATTAGACCATCAATAAAGTCAGTCGTATTTTACACCCATTAACCACTTTCTTCAACAAAAAGACAAAAAAATAAAATAATAATAACTCGTTGATTGATTCAACAATATTGACTCTTACTAATGATGGTAATCAAATTATCCATTACAATCAAACTCGCCAGAAGAGGTTTTTTTTTCCCTTAAATTATATATAATTGACGAAGCATTTTTTTTCTTCTTTTATTATTTTTTTTTTTACTGTAATCAATGTTGCTTGTGTTTATTTTCAAACACTACAACTTGACAATATCAACGTCGATATTCGATATTAATACAAAAACAGTATATCTAAACATTTTTGTTGCACGTATGTTTCATGGTTTGTGGCATGGGGGTTGGGTTGTCGAAAGATTAGCGTGCGCGCGCTGTATCATACGGCCTGCCATTGAGTCAACTGGCGTGGTTTCGAATCCCCGGTTGTACGTGGCAGGTAGTAGTATCGCCTTTCCAACCTCGTGGGTTTCCCCCGGTTTCCCCCCACTGCTAAAGATCCTTACGCCCAAGCGAATTATTGAAATAAAAATAAAAACCATATGTTAGTGCCGAAATGACCTAGTTTGTGTCGAGTGGACGTTAAACACCATTTCTCTCTCTCTCACCTCTCTCTCTCTCTGTCTGGTTTTGGCATACCAAACGTAGGCTGTCTGTCTACAGTTACCTCCGCTTGAGAACAGACACGAACGACGATTTTAGTTGAAAACACTAAGTGTATACTTCGTCAATTTGTTTCGTATTTGTTCTGCTTCCATTTAATAAAATTGAAAAAGTTTATTTAGTCTGTGTGTGTGTGACGGATGAGAAATGGAGTAGAACCGCATTTCATAAACAGTATACTCATTTTTCGATATGGCGGTCATTCAGAACAGAGATCTATTCCCGAGGAATGAATTTGATGGGTCTCTGTGTGCTGAATGTTTCTTTCTTTTTTTCTAGCATGGACATGTGGTTAATCTGTAAAAGGCAGACTTCTATATGGATGCAGAATGCATTCCGAAACTCGTGGTGACGGGTCAGGAGAGGGGTGTGGGAGTACACGGGCTGGATTTACAGAATTGAGAGTGACTAGATTAAATATTAAATTACATTAAAGTCGCTCGTAAAGTTAATTTAGATCTACGTAGGAAATGTTTAATAATGCAAATACGAAACTAAGCTGAAATATGAGAGATAAACAGACGCATTAAATGATTATGAAACTTTCTCTAATCCTGACCCGTCAATGGCGGAGGGGATGTTGAATAGATTACAGAATAAAACTGTAGAATAATAATACTAGCGATACCAGTATTTTCATATCACGTTACCTAATATAGCTAGTTATTATATTATACTTTAACAAATAAATCAGTCAAATATCTCATTTACATAATATCAATTATTGATAATTGAATTCCGGATAGAGCGCGCTGTGACGTCGTTGTGCACGTGCGATGGTGTGTCAAATGGAACTAAACAGGAAATGTTTTGTTTATTTCTGATGAATTATGGGATATCATGTTGCCGTCTGCTGTAATTTGTCTACATGTGTAATATTTCCAAATATTTCAGGTCTCGTGCCTTATCGCATTGATTGACAGTTCGCGAGCGTTCTGTTATGTTTTCTGCGAACCCCGTGTCACCTTATTAATAAGATAAGTGTCACTTCCTGTCTGCGTGGCGTTCTTCAATTATATTTATACAATTCTTTCAAATTTAATCAAAGCCAGATTTATTTTCACAAAAATAAAATTAAGGTTGGTTTCATGAATGCGTTTGCTCTGAGAGTTCAAATGAATTTGTACTTTTAGGTCGGTATTTTCTCCACGATATTAGGCCTCAAGGATGAATTCCTTCAATTCTAAAATAGGGACAGGAGGCAAAATATTCATTCCTTCCCATTGCATTCCCAATACTAATTGCTTTTAAAAAAACAAAACCCTCCCAACGAATTGAATTGCTAAATAAAAATGTAGAAATATTATAATGCGTAGGAGGTTTTAAATACCAATTAATGATTTATGTCCTTGTGAGTTGATATATATCTTTATACATGTTTTGGGGGATCACGTGGCTAAGTGGGTAAGGCACTGGCTGGCTCTCTAGCCTGGAGGTCGGGTGTTCGATTCCTGCATTGGCCTCGTCAGTGATGCAGAACGGAGAGTCTGACAAAACAGCTGTCTAGTCGTTCGGGTGGGACGAAAATCCGAGGTCCCGTGAACGCATTGGTGTGCACGTGAAAGATCCCTTGGCAGTTGGAATTCGATATAAGAGTAGGTCGTAGCACCACTGCCCGGGCAAAATGTCCCCTATAGCACACTGTATGGTAGGAAATATTCCCCCAAAAAAGAACCTTGGTAGATGGAATTCGCTCAATTCTCAAATTCATCCTAAATATAGCGTATACTATAATATCCAGACTGGTTTAGACCCCAACCTCGCCAGAAATCAAAGTAAAAACGGAGAAAGAAAAAGGTACGAAATTTTCTAATTACTGAGTTTAAAATAATTCGCGTGTTTGTTTACTGTTTTATAAGTATAAATGTTTTTATTGTGTTGGTTTGTTTATATGTCACTTAATGTACGTCATCAACTTTTTGTACGTCATCAACATTTTTCCTCTCTATCTGTTTTAGTTAAAGGTCGACTGCCATAGTATATCATGTATTATGCTTTTTAAGAAAAGGGGGTGGGGCCGAATGGTTAGCGTGTGCGCGCTACATCAAAAGGTCTGTTAGTGTGTCAACTGGCATGGTTTCGAATCCCGGTTGTACGTGACAAGGACAAGAAGTTGGGTGGCCTGTCCAACCCCGTGGGTTATCTCCGTGTCCTCGGGTTTGCGGTTTCCTCCCATTGCTAAATACCTCTACAGGCAAGCGAGTAATTAAAATGAAATACAGGCATATGCTAGTCCCGAAATTACTTAGTTTATGTCGAGTGGACGTAAAGCGCATTCATCCCTCTCTTCTATTTCGACTTCACATTCGAACGACTGGAAGTCTTTCGTCCTACAGGCAACGGGCAACACAAGGGTCACCCGGACTCCCAGAAAATGAAATGAACTGAAATGGGCTTTAACGTCCTACTGTTCTGTTCCAACAGGCCTATAATGACGGCGGGCATACGTCATACAGTGTACTACAAGGGAAATTTTGCCCGGGTAGCGGCGCTACGACCTACTTTTATATGAAATTCCAACTTACAAGGGATATTTTTTACGTGCACCCCAATGTGTAGACGGGACCTCGGTTTTGGTCCAATCCGAATGACTAGACAGCTGTCTTTGTCAGGCCCTTCGTCCTGTTTCACTGACAGAAAAGGGGAACCCACACCGGAAAAGTCCGATGAAATTCCAGGACAACACCGAGATCGAACCTACGACTTCTAGGTTAGTAAGCCAACTTCTTACTCACTAAGCCACCGTGGCTAGCCCCCAACCAAGAATCAGTCTTCTTTGATTGGCATTTAGTAATTGAACATATTAACACAAGGTACAATTTTATGGATACACATTTACTGAGTTTGATACTAAGCGACGTTTCGACGAGGATGCTCTCGTCTTTATCAAGCAATGATTATCATCCTCGTCCAAACGTCGCTTAGTATCAACCTCAGTAATTGTATATCCGTAAAATTGTACCTTGTCTCAAGAATCAATCAATTAAAATTAAAACTGGCTTCAAATATACCTATTTCATATTATTATTCTAGATGTTCTTTAAGTAAGGAAAACTTAGTTCGTGGTGTTTCTTACATCGTTAGCATGTCCTGCCTCGTGTGTCTACAGCTAAAAATACTCGACTTCCCCAAGAATGCAGAAAAGTTCGTCCTGTTTCGAACGTGGTGGTTATGTTCTTCCTAAATTCAAGAATCTGTGACTTCCTCGATTAAGAATGCCGAAAAGTATGAACATGCCTAGAAAATATGTCGGAAGACAAATTGATCAAGTTCACTATTTGAATTTTTAATTATATTCTACACATTGTAATACTGGTTGACCGAGACCACTACTTGAATTTCCAATGCTTCATTAATTACCTATATGCTGCGCATTGGGATACTGTCAAGTCATGGCATGTCTCCTTTAAACCGCTGTCAAATTAACCGACTGTATATCTGTTCAGAAAGACAAATAAATGTTTTCCCTTTCTTTTCTAACTTAAGTAAATATTTAGTCGAATTTGATTTCGCGAATTCGAGTGTTTGCTTATTAGTGAAACAGCGCGGGAAATAATCTCATAACATTTAGATTACTTGATTGACAGTTACCCCAGCAACGAGATGTAAAACAGATCGCCATTTAATTATCGTCCGCCATTTGTCTAATTGGCTTATCTCCCCTGTCTATCTGTGTTTAGCAAGATAAATAATCAAACACCATGTTCGACAAGACCCATTACCCTTCCTTTGAACATAGCTTCTGTAATATGGAACGCTACTTTCTTAAGTGCTATCCTAAACTTCGATAAAATGGAATCAGAGATGAGGCCAATCCTATGATTTTGCGTCCCAGCTTTTCTTTGCCATTTACAAAGTGCTATTATTAATGAAATTAACCATACGTATTTTTGAATATGGTGACCTCTTTTTAAATTGGTATCCTAAACTTCGACAAAATGGAACCGAAAGTGAGATCAGTTACGATCTTCCTATTTTTCCCTGGCTTGAAAGAACTGTCCGTTATTAATGAAATTGAACACACATATTTCTGTAATCTGTAACACCTCTTTAAAAAGTGCTATCCTGAACTTCTGCAAAACAGGATCTAAGATGAGGCCAATTACGATCTTCTCGTATTCATTTTTGTTTTCACTTTCTATGGCTTGAACAAATTGTTGTTATTAATTAAATCAAACATACAGCTAGTGTAGTAATATCAGATTTCCTTGTTGTTTTCCTTGTGATCGTAAATTTCACAACAGGTTAGTTGTTCTTACAACTTTATTGTAAAACTGGTTGGCTTCGAACGTCGCTCGTTCTCAATACGGCATAGATGGAAGCTGTTCGGAATATCTGGATGAGCTCTGTCCAATTTTGCTCAACGGCCCCTTAAAATCTTTCTCCCAAATTTCAAAAACAATTTCCTTATTTGGTCTATCAAACACGTCATCAACTTTTGTTATATATAGATCCTTATTGGAGATGAAAAATTCGATATTTAAAATGATCTTGATCTTAACCCCAAACCCTTAACCATAAATAGGGGGTTGGATGGCGGAATGGTTAGCGCGTGTGCGCTGTTCATAAGTTCTGTCATTGATTCGCCTGAAACATATTAAAGTCCCGAAATGACCTAGTTTGTATCAAAACCTCTCTCTCTCTCCCTCCTCTCTCTCTCCCTCCCTCTCACTGTCTCATCTAAGATGTATGCTACTCACGGAAATATTTAAAGCAGAATGTACTTAAAGAATTTATTTCTATTTTGATGAAAAGTTTAGACATCTACCATATTTACTCACAAAACAATAAATGAAAACGTGACTGTTGATTTGGGTGAGTTGGACAAAATATTGTCTAAACAGACAGTCGCTTTATCATTTCTCATCTTTCTTCTGCTTTTAGCAAGACAAACAGTTCGGGTATCTGTTAAAGACGGCGGGAAATTTATGCCACATGGTCTAAGTAAATAAACAGCCCATTATCTAACCCGTGTTCAAATGACGCAGGAAAGAAACTTGTTTATTTGTTAATATTGTCGCTACATAGAAATTCTTTCATATTTTTATTTTAATTGGGTTTGTCGGTTCGCGGCTAGAATAATTTTATGAAATAATTACTTTGATCAACACGGTGATGGGGAATAAGGAAATACCATCAAAGTAACGGAAATCGTGGGGGAAGTTTGGTTGTTATCCTGTATTAAGGAAGGGTCGACATTGAATTGAAAAGGGGTTTAATGTCGTTAGTTTTCGGCACCCAGTAGTCATTTGAAATGAACTGAAATTGGGTTAAACGTCCTATTGTTTTGCTACGACTAAGTCTAAATGGGAAGGATGTTGCACCGACAGCGACGCTATAAATCGAATTACTGCTGTCGTTTCTTTCAACTGTCGGTTGTTATCCAGTATTAAGGAAAAAGGGGGCGACATTGAAATAAAATGGGGTTTCGCGTCATTAAATATTTCGGCGGCCAGTAGTGTTATGGTATGAAATGGAATGGGGTTAACCCTCTGTTTTGCTCTGGCTGAGTCTATTTGAAGTGGAGGGGGTGGGGGATTTTGCCTACTCATAACTCGAATTACAAGTGTCAATGATCCTTTCACGTGTCGGTTGTTAGAGAGAGAGAGAGAAATGGGGTTTAACGTCCACTCGACACAAACTAGGTCATTTCAGGACTAACATATGGTTTCATTGTATTTCAATAATTCGCTTGCGCGTAGGGGTCTTTAGCAGTGAGAGGAAACCGGAGTGCCTGGAAGAAACCCACGAGGTTGAGAAGGCGCCCCTATCTCCATGCCACATACGCTCACACCAGACGTGTCGGTTGTCAAGTACCGTTGTTACGATAATGAACGTCATAACTTTGTTTGGAATAATTTGATTGAAATTTTCATTATATTATTCATTTTTCATTACCTATTTTTACACTATTACGGAAGCGAACGTCTAACGATCAACTTATTAGGATTAAATAGAGCAGACATAACAAGGTAATGAAAACAATGGTCTTTTTTTATAAAAATGGTATTCCAAAATCATGCGTTAAAATACTAATTTGTGTGGACAGTTTTCGGATCATAATCTCCTTCGTCGTTAACACATTACACCCTGGGAATAAAATACTTAGAGAATTGTTATACTCATTCGATCCCACTTTTTGATCTCTCTCTCTCTCTCTCTCTCTCTCTCTCTCTCTCTCTCTCTCGCTCGCTCGCCCTCTCTCTCTCTGTCTTTCGTATTGTATGTTGTTTGTTGGGGGAAGGGGGGGGCTTATGATTTATATGTACATAGCCTTGTAAGGTTGTTTATGTGAAAAAAGTTACTTTGTTTTTTTAAATCGGCTCACCCATGCCACACCAGCGATGTCACTACTATGAAGCGGACGTCTAACGATCAACTTACTAAGATTAAAATAAAAAAAAATGAAACAATCGGTTAATTTGTAAAATCTGCTTGTAAAATACACACCTCCACTAATGATAAGTTTGAAATAACATAAGATGGGGATAAAGCTAATAGAGTCAGCCTCTTGTAAACTACACCCCTCTATAACAGTTAATTATACCCGACAAGCATCTGCTCCCGACCTCATCCCGCGTACACAAATTACTATGACGTAATACGCACACCAGCTGTTGAAATATGTGTGATTGACGTAGTGAAAGCGACAACCACTTATTTAGCAATGATGAAAATAATGATTTCAAAACGGATAAACAAGAGAACAATTTGTAACACCATGACATGCGCATTGACAAGTTATACTTATGTCGTCACATTTGACGGATTAACCAATCAGGTCACTGATTACGTCAAACTGATTCAGAGGAAATCTATTTCAGACGTAGAATGACTAACAGCATGCTGACAATCGGTTTAATCGAACTAATTGTAAATTTGGTCATTGCTTAATTGTCTACGATGTCAATACTTTGGAAGCAGACGCTAAACGACTAGTTACTACTATACCACGTGACAACTAGTTTGCCATAAAATGAAATGAAATGGGGTTTAACGTCCTACTCTTCTGCACCTGACCTGGGCTAATGGAAAACAGGCATACACCATACAGTGTGCGATGAGGGAAATTTTGGCAAGGGATCTTTTACGTGCACGCCAATGTGTACACGGGACCTCGTCCCATCCGAACGACTAGACAGCTGTCCTTGTCAGACCCTCCATCCTGCATCACTGACAAGGGGAAACCACGGACAAGAACAACTATCTATTCGTTCGGATGGCACTAAAAACCGAGGTCCCGTATTCTCTCGACAGTTGGAATTCGATACAAAAGTAGGCCGTAGTCCCACTGTACGGTCAAAATTACCCCCATAGCACACTGTGTGACTTATACCCGTCTTCATTAGCCCAGTCGGGTCAGAACAGTAGGACGTAAATGAAATGAAATGGGGTTTAACGTCCTACTCTTTTGCACCTAACCTGGGCTAATGGAAGGCGGGCATTACGTCATACAGTGTGCTTTGAGGGAAATTTTGACCGTGTGCTATGAGGGCGCTACGGCCTACTCTTATATCGAATTCCAACTGCCAAGGGATCTTTTACGTGCATCCCAATGTGTACACAGGACCTCGGTTTTTCGTCCCATCCAAATGACTAGGCAGCTGTCCTTGTCAGACCCACAACTGCCAAGGGATCTTTTACGTGCACCCCAATGTGTACACGGGACGTCGGTTTTTCGTCCCATCCGAATGACTGGGCAGCTGTCCTTGTCAGACCCTCCTACTGCATCACAGTAGGAAGTTAAATCCTATTTCATTTCGTATATAGTTGTGATCCATATATTTCCAGATTACTCATTAATGGAATAATTCATAATGGTGTAATGTTCTTTAAATAATATAATAATATTGGTTTTTACCATTATATTGCAGTTGTGTTATAATACAATGTAATTAAAACATATATCCTATCTCGTTTTTGTGTGGGAGGTTGGGATGGCCTAGTGGTCTCGAGTGCCGCGCTTCGACCTCTAGCTGGCCGGTCACCTCTGGCTTGCGGCTGTGGTTTCGAGCCCTGGTGTGAGCGTATGTGGCAAGGAGATAGGGGCGCCTTCTCAACCTCGTGGGTTTCCTCCGGGCTCTCCGGTTTCCTCCCACTGCTAAAGACCCCTACGCGCAAGCGAATTATTGAATTAAAATTAAAAACCTTATGTCAGTCCCGAAATGACCTAGTTTGTGTTGAGTGGACGTTAAACCCCATTTCTCTCTCTCGTTTAAGTGTTGTCTTCACAACACTAGAATCTGGAAGAGTTGTTATATATCAGCTAGGCGTTCTAGTTGTTGTGAGTAATTAACCAATAAAATAGTCTGTTAAGGCCCCCGCACACGAGCCGAAAACTGCGTACGCAAATGGCGCAGCGTCATTTTCGGCTCGTGTGCGGGGGTATTTTCGAGCGCATTTTGACGTTCGCCAAATATCTGTCATGTTTGATATTTTTTGACGCAGCGCCAACTGCGCTCTCGTGTGCGGGCGACTCAGCGCTATTTGCGTTTCATTCGTCGTCAATCCGCATGCGTCATCACTACTGCAAAATGGCGGCACCCAGTGAGTTCGTCAGTGACGCAATTTTAGAAGATAAAATCGTCGATTTATGGCAAGAATATCCTTGCCTATATGATACAAAATGCGTAGAATTTCGAGACCGCTGCCATTTTCGGATGAGTGGTGGTCACGTGAACGACACACTTGCCGCAGTGGCTTTCGCGCAGCGTCGTTTTCGGCTCGTGTGCGGACGCCGTATTTCTGCGTCAAATGCGTACGCATTTAGCGCCGCGCTAAATGCGTACGCAAAATTAATGCGCTCGTGTGCGGGGACCTTTACGGCGAGTTCATGACGTGATATCCTAGAAGCGTAAACGCTGATTGATTAATGAGGCGATACTCGATTCACAGTTCCGGAATTGGATTCCAAAACTGGTGTCAATCGAGTGAAAAGGAGAATTTCGGATTACAGCGCATGAGTCGACTGTATAAAAAGTATCCCAACCAATCATGACTGCTGAAACATATTTTTTACCTAGGAATACGTCACGATTCTACTCACTCCACCTCAGCTGTCGGGACTGACAGAACTGTGACAGGACTGAATCCCGCGTCACTCGATTGTAATTCTGTCGATTCGGGATGTTCTGTACTGTGAATCGAGCATCCCCTCAGTGTCTGACGTCATGCGGTCAACAGCCTCGTGTATGAACTCTGACGCGAACCTCAGTTCAACTGGTCAGATCTTCGTGTAGTGTAGGCCACCGAAAGTATAAAAAACGAAACGAAATATAAATGCCATTGGATGTCCCCGATATTAAGTAGATTAGAACGGCTCCGTCGTATTTGGATTTAATTTAAAAATGGAGAAGCGACGCTTAGCTTCGAACAACCATTGCGGTAGTTGCAATTAATGCACACATCTTGTCAAAACTTCAAAGGCTATTATCTGCGACTCGAAGCAGAGTAATTTAAATGTCATTTTCGATATATTCATGTTGCACTATCTATTAGAGCAAGAGTGGTCAGTTCTTTATAATATAATCTTACAAAATGTATCTTTAAGATTGGGATGTAGAGCCGCTGTTGGGGCGAAATTCTCCCATAACGTATGACACGTGCCCCTCTTCGTTAGGTCAAATCGTAACAGAACACTAGGTCGTTAAACCATTGCTGTTTTAAAATTCTTGAAGATTTATTGATCTAAAGATCAGGGGACGTAACTCTGTCACAATTGTATCTATTTTTCGCAAGGAAGCATCCCTGTGTGTTAACCGTTATGCAACTTTTGACCCTTTTTCTTGTATTATAGTAAACTCGTATGCATTTTACTTAGTTCGTGATATAATTTCCACAAGTATAAAAGAATTATATAAGCATTGATCCGAGTAGAATGTGGTTATGAAACGAAAAATGAAATGGGGTTTAACGTCCTACTGTTCTACTCCAAACCGGGCTAATGAAGACGGACATACGCCATACAGTGTGCTATGAGAGAAATTTTGCCCGGGCAGCGGCGCTACGGCGTAGTCTTATATCAAATTTCAATTGCCAAGGGATCTTTTACGTTCACGAGAATGTGTACACGGGACCTCGGTTTTTCGTCCCATCCGGACGATTAAAAATCTGTCTTGCATCACTGGCCATTGTAGAATCTGTTCCATCAATATTGTAAAGGTTTTAAAAAGTAGACCTACATTATTTTTCGTGAAATTTTGCCCAGACAGCGGCACTACGGTCTACTCTTATATCGAATTCCAACTATCAAGGACGCCAATGTATACACGGGACCTTGGTTTTTCGTCGCTTCCGAACGACTAGACAGCTGCTCGACCAGTACCGGGATCTCCAGGCTAGCGAGCCAGCATCTTACCCATTTAGCCACCGTGATCCCCACGTGTATATCACGTGTTTTGTGCTCTACTTTAAAACGTGACACAGTGCGTGTAAAAAACATCCTTTTTAATTTATTTCGGATGTGTTTCCTAAATGGATTTCTCAACGTTGGCTATAAATAAATTAGTAATTATTTTCTCCATAATTTATTACGCTATGTTGCTAAATGTATCTCAAGGATTTTCCATTAAAGCTCCAATAGCATTTTTTTAAGTTATATTTTTAAAATGTATTAAAATAAAGCCCAAAAATAGATTGAACCTATAAACAGTCCTACCTTGTTAAAGAATAATCCTATTAATCCTATAATTCAGTACTGCCAGTTGAGAAATTGGCAAAAATATCATTTTCAACTTCAAATTCAAACGTTTGAAGATGGCCGTCCATGGAGAGGAATGGGAAAACAAGGGAGGTAATTGAGTAACTATTTCCTCAATCACCCTGTGTCACCCTTTATAATGCCCCAAAAATTTTGCCCAGCACCGTATAATAGTGAGTTGACAACCTTTTGAGCAAAAGACATAGAAATACTTATGTTTTGACTTTCTTAGAAAATGTGAAATTGGAACTTTAAACTTTTGTTTTGGATTCTACTTCTTGATTACATTAGCGAATATTAGCCCAATAAATGCAAAAACAAATATGGAACGAGGATTCGTGGGGTTGAATGGCTGAATGGTTAGCGTGTGCGCGCTGTATCATAAAATCTGCCAATGAGTCAACTGGCATGGTTTCGATTCCCTGTTGTACGTGGCAAGAAGTAGGGTCTCCTGTTTAACCGCGTGTGTTTTCTCATGGTTTTTCGGTTTCCTCCCACTGCTAAAGACCCCCACGCGAGCGAATTATTGAAATAAAACCATATGTTAGTTCCGGAATGCCCAGTTTGCGTCGAGTGGACGTTAAACCCCATCTCTCTCTCGTTTCAAATCAGTTATGTTCGGCGAAATAGGCCAGCAGTCTAAATCGAGCGCAAATTTATAGCGTCTGGTAGTTCCAGTCTAAATACACCGTTCGATTTGATGCAATGTGTTTAGCCTCGTCCCTCGAGTCTCTTGTTAAAACTGAGACTGAAACGCATTATGGTACACGATTCGTGTACCAATGGAGAAAATGTTTATTTTGTCTTAAATATTGGATATCAGAAGCCCATCTTTTCCCGGTAAGATACAAGCACCAATGTTGATTTAAATTGACAAATAATTCGTGTTTTCATCGTGAAGATTTTTGATGATATTGAGTTAGAGACTTAGCTACTTTAAACAACATTGACGCCCTTCGATAATGAATACGTATATATAAAATACGGTTCTCACAACATTTGACTTAATGGCACCGCTAATTTGTTTTATTTAATCGTTAAATCACGATTTATAAAACAGGGGATGTGATGATTTGTTAAAGTTCCAATAGCATATTTTTAAGTTATATTTTTAAAATTTATTAAAATAAAGCCCTAAAATAGATTGTACCTATAAACAGTCCTACCTTGTTAAAGAATAATCCTATTAATCCTATAATTCACTATTGCCAGTTGAGAAATTGGCAAAAATATCATTTTTAACTTCAAATTCAAACGTTTGAAGATGGCCGTCCATGGTGAGGAATGGGAAAACAAGGGAGGTAATTCAGTTACTATATCCTCAATCAGCTTGTGTCACCCATTTTAACACCTCTAAAATTTTGCCCATGATCGTATAATAGTGAGTTGACAACCTTTTGAGCAAAAGACATAGAAATAATTATGTTTTGACTTTCTTAGAAAATATGAAATTGGAACTTTAATAGATGATTTAGCGACTTTTTTTTTCACGGGCCTGTGGTGACACAAACATCTCTCATATTTGAAAACAAGTTGGGAGTAAAACCCAAGGAAACAGTTATATAACGACTGGTTGTACTTGACGAACTACTCTGATTTCTATTTCAAACTGTAAGCACAACCTGTCCAGTACATGACAATTGATTGCAACTATTAATCGGAACTTGAAATATGTACCAACATTGCCAAGGACGATAGGCACACTCCATACAGCGGTGCTTCCACCTACTCCTTTCAAAGATTATTTAGCGTGCACGACAAAGGTCATTCCGGGACTAACACATAGTTCAATTTTATTTCAGTAATTCGTTTGCACGTAGGGGTCTTTACCAGTGGGAGTAAACCGGAGCACCCGGAGAAAACCCACGAAATTCGACAGGCGATCGTACGTCTTGTCAAGTACAACCAAGGAATCGAAACCACGCCAGTTGACTCAATAATAGATCTTATAATACACCGCCCCCTCCCTCCTCAGAATGAAAGCAACTGGTGGTTAAATTAAAGCGATCTCGAATCACCCGTGCGATATATTAGATACACCACGGCACTGAAAGAATGTTTAAACTGTAATATAACCACATACATGCCTATCAGGCTACATGGGAACACGTGTTCAGTAAAGGGGTGTGTATGTTGACCCCAGGGGTCACGGGAGCCGTTACTAATCCGTTAGGTGTAATGTTAATCTACAACCGAATCGTTTCAACACGTCTAAACGATCTGGTACCCCAATTCTCGTTCGTTCATTGACAAATACCTCACATTGCTTCATGTACATCTTATCATTCATGCGCAGTCCGTGGATTAAATATAGAACAGATGATCGGTGGTTTATTAAAGAACGCTTTTCATTCTTCAGATTTAGTGAATGAAAACGATCTCAGGCATATCTCATATATAGGTGTGGTCTAACGGAGTGACAGAGTTCTAAATTTCGATTGGCATTTTTCATTCAAATAATTTAATGAATGAAAACGATGCCAGGCATATTTCACATAAAGGTGTGGTCCATGGGGCGGCAGGGCTGGAAATTCGTATTAATCCAAAGAGCTTAGAATAACCCGGGCTAAAATCTACATTCAGCGGACTAAAGCAATACCTGACAATTTTCGTTCACATAACAGGGTTTGGGGGGTATTTTGGAGAAGCCAGACCTACTTTTAGAGGAATTCAGATGAAGGTTATGCTGGGGAAAGAAAGACTGAAATAACCGAGGCCGACAGTTTTTTTTTCTTCTGAAGTCTTTCTTGTCCAGCATAACTGAAGTTGAGGACTTTGTCTTCCTCCTTGACCCTAGTGCTAAAGACCCCTACGACCAAGCAAACTGAACCGATGTTAGTCCACATAATGACCTAGTTTGTGTGGACGTTAAACTACTTCAACCCATTTATATCTCTCTCAAGGCCACGTCACGCGTGAACAAACCGTATCGATGAATACAAGTCATATAACACTAACACACGGAATTTGCATAAAAAAATAATAAACGTACTATAAAATCGAGTCGGAAGGGGTTGGGTGGAGCGTAATCGTCCAGTACGATGTACACGTATTTCAATAATATTGTTGATATTATCAATGACGTTATGATGACTAATGATCTTCTTATATGTAACGAATAATGATTTATTGTAAGATCGTCCAGAAACAATGACACACCACTGATGACACCACGATGATCATGTCACGGTACATCTCGAACTGCAGGGATTCCACCAAATCTTAAACATACTAATGATCCCATTAATCAGCTTAATTAAGATGTTTATTTAAAGTTTATACAAAACGTGTCGTGTCTCATCTGACATTTCAATCCAAATCATTACTAACGCAAAAACAATGGACGACGTCCTGCAGGGAAACGTCTACGAAACTTCGGCTTCCGATGCTAGCTTCGCGGGGTTTACTGTGAGTAATGACGTCGAGTATCACGGATAACTCTGCTGGAATCATCGGTGTTTATGTGATTGGCATATAGAAGTAAAAACAATTTAAATCATATATTGTTTTGTTGACAAAGACGTCTACAATGGTTCTTGTTTTTCTCACCTTTAATTATGTTTGTTTCATCTTCTACGTGGGAGATCTACAAACACACAAACAAACAAACTAACAAGATCATCATAATAATACCAGCTTAAAGAATAACTTTAATTCTCATTAAATATTTTCGGGATTCCGCTACACATTTTAAGAGAGAGATAGAGAGAAAAAGAGAGAGAGAGAGAGGGGTGGGGGGCAATTGTGTCATAATTACTATCTACGTAATCTTTATAACTCGAGAGAGAGGGGGGGGGCAATTATATCATAAAAAACTATCTACGTAATCTTTATAACTCAAGAGAGAGAGAGAGAGAGAGAGAGAGAGAGAGAGGGGGGGGGTAACTTCCTCCCGACAAACAATATGTTATTTCGGGACTAACCCTATGGTTCATATTAGTTCAGTGATTCGATTGGGCGTAGGGGTCTTTAGTAATGGGAGGAAACCGGAGGACCCTACACCTTGTCACATACAACCGGGATCGAAATCACACCAGCTGACTCAATGACAGACAGGCGTGCGATGAATTTCGTTTGTCTATGAAAGATACATGTATAATCACGTTATAAAAATATGAAACCGTTCGAATTACAAAAAGAATATAAAAACACCCCCGCTTGTTTAAATAAGACGAAATGAGATGAAATAGGGTTTAACGTCCTACTGTTCTGCACCTAACCTGGGCTAATGAAGACGGGCATACGCCATACAGTGTGCTGTGAGGGAAATTGTGCCCGGGCAGCGGCGCTACGGCCCACTCTTATATCGAATTCCAACTGCCAAGGGATCTTTTACGTGCATGCCAATGTGTACACTAAATAAGACGAAAGTCGATTTTGAGAAGTCGATTTTGAGAAGAAAGCGTGAAATAAATTCCTTTGTTAAAGATTACCATCTATAAAACTGTTCGTATTACAAAACGAATACAACAATAATTCCATCCTGAGATCAAATTAAAAGAGGGAAAATATTGATACGAAGGCGTGCGGTAAATTCCATGTGTCAATGAAAGATATAATCGTCTATCTCTATAATAAAAATATAAATGTCTCAACAATAGTGTAAATAGAATATAATATAAGGAAGAAATCAATCATTATAACATCGATGCTTTAACATCTATACCAGATAAATAAAGACACTCGAGTCCTTTCTGTCATCTTATAAGAAAATTACCCAAGTTAGATTCCGCATTCTGTCAATATCTGGATTAAAAATGCCTTGGTTGCGTGTAAATCGAGGAGCTGTCAGAAGTTCGGCAGTTGTTAAATTATATTTTCCATATAAATAAAGTTTAGATATAAATACAAGGCGATATATTTTAATATGGATGTTTTCAACAAACGTATCGTTATTATAGAAACTTATATAAACAACTCGGTTTTATATTATTAGTTTTATGACACGATATGTGGCAAACACATTTACAACTTAAAGAGGAATTCAACATTTTTTAGAATTTAAAAACTTTTGCCGATTTCACTGGATTGTATTATATTTTTATTTTCATCATTTCTTGCTGGATGTTAAACTCATTACGTTGAATAATATCCCTAAAAATAAATCTAGGTGTGAGGTATAATCATGCTGTCCTCTCGGTGAGTAAGGTGCTGACTCCCTACAACAAAACGAGGTCTCGTGTACACCTTGGCGTACACGATTCAATTGCTGACTGGGTGCAGTTTCTCGCAGAGCTAATTAATTACATGGCGTATGCCTGTCTTCATTGGCCCAATAGTCCCGAAATGATCTAGTTTGTGTCGTGTGAGCGTTAAACCTCATCTCTTTCTCTCTCCCTCTCTCTCTCCCCCTCTCTCCCTATCTCTCTCATTAGCCCAAAATAAGAAAAAAGGTCGGCATCCACTAAGAGATGTAGGAAACCCGGAGGACCCAGAGAAAACCTTCAAACGGGGATTCAAATCTAAATCAGGGCCCTGTTTCACGAAATTTTAACTAAAAATAGAATCCCAATTTTAGCAGATACTTCAATTTTGATTGGCTAAGAACTAAAATCAATCTAATATTGTCCAATCAAATAATTAAAATTCAGATCTTATCTTAGTTAAAATTTTGTGAAATAGGCCCCAGGCCTCTTGGCTCAATGGCAGACCTTCTGAGCCACCACGCACGCGTTAACCATTGGGTCATAAAACGAACCTCGGGGACCTTGCTCGGCCAACACCGGGACCAAACCGATGACTTCCTCGTTAGTGATTCAGCGTTTTACTCACCGGGCCACCTTGGCTCTCAGGGTTGCTCAGCACTGACTCCCCTTTAATTGTTGTAGATGAAACAACGAATCCATTGTTAAAAGGGGGAGGGGTGTACGTATATAATGTATGTATACTAAGATAGCAGTAAGTATTTTGGTTTTTATTTCATCAAATACTTCCAGATGGCGACCTCTGGCTGCGGGGCATCGAAATCAGATCCACAAATAAACTAAATAAACTCGCTCATCATATACAACAAGTTTAAAATGGCCGCAAGCAGTAGTGTCATAGCCAAAAAGAAAATAAACTCTTCTTGGTGAGTTGATTTGAAGAATATCGGGTGAGCAATTGGCCTGTTAACAACCAAAAGATACGAGTCTTACAACAGATTCATTCGGTGACTTGATAATGATGTCAATTTACAAGGAACAACCTGTAATTAATTTCTCGATTGTCCAGTACACCTATAAACCACGTGGACAATGGCGCTGCGTGTTGAAAACCCAATTAACTGCGAATGACTAGATAATTATTTTAGGATGTTTATCAGAGCGCGTGATTTGAAGGTGTATATTAATTCGCTTGTTCGCTTCTCTATTGTTATTGATGTTGTCTGTATGTTTTAGGCATTGTTCCGATGACGAGGATGATGGCGGGGCGTCTTAGGCAGACTTGAAGCGATTCTTTATCTGATTATACCCGGTAAAAACCAATAAACCGGTACAATATCGTTCCGTATTTCACCTCTCTAATGATCGCCACAGACAAATGATAAACACGTTGAAGTAATTGGTAGATTGTCCGTAACATTTACATCTAGGACTACGATTGGTTTTATTTCCCAGACAGTTGATAAAAACGTTGAAGTAATTGCTAGATTGTCCGTAACATTTATATTTTGCAATGCGTTTCGTTTCATTTCCCGAATTTTAAATTCCGATGACATCTCTGATTTATCATAGGAAACGAATTAGGGCCCGTTTTATTCGTTTGATGAATGAATTTTGGTTGCGTTTGGTTTGTGACTGAATTATAAAATGAAACGAATTAATGCATCGGTGCTTTACTCACGTATCGATCAATAGCAATATATCAATACCGTTTGATTGCGTTTCGTTTCAATTTATAAATTGTGAATTCCGTTTTATTTTACAAATTGTGAATTCAGATAATACGATTTAATGCATAGATATTTTAATTACATTTAAATAGATAAATTAAAGCCCAGTTCACAATCTGTCGTATGTGTTAGTACGGGCAGTCGAAAATTTAGCAAACCCATGTGTGTGACCGTAGAAGATCGTAGACTAACCGTAGAAACGTTTGATACTGCGCATACAAAATTTTCACCCGGTTTCGGCTGGTCTGCGAGTAACCAAATGGTACGACCATTATGTGTTAAAACTTGTACAGCAAGTTGCGAGCAAGGCTTTAGAGGCAGAATTTTATTATGTTATGAATACCGTTGTTTGAAATCTTTTTAATTTCTTTTATGTCTCAATTTCTTTAATAAAAGTCTTTTTTTCCTATTTGTTGTATATTTAGCAAATTAGAATTAAGTTTCATATTTTCCATTGAATTGTAAATGAATTCTATCCGTTTTTTATAGTTCCTTCCTACATTAAAATAAGTCATTTATAATTCTAAGATTTATTCGCCAATCGCATGCCATCAGTTCAAATAAACATTCTAGATTGTGCGTATAGTTGAAATTGTCATTTTTGTGACAAATTAGGATAGCGATCGCTTTATAATTTTAAAATAAATTTGCCTATCTTTTGTTGTCATGGAAATAAATAAATATGGTGTCATCACCTATATGTGGATGTATATATCATAAACTGGTGTTTATACATCGCTGATAATTCTTATCATATATTTATACTTAAATCTTTCACCGGTTTCTTCATTCTTAATTTCCGGTAAGACGCTTGCTCTCTAGCCTGGAGGTTGGGTTTCAATCCTAGCTTTGATCGAGAAAGTTCATCCGGATTTTGCGGTAAACGTTTTTTACCGTCCACCAGAGCCTGGTCTTATGACGTCATATGTGGATTGTGGGTTAGGATAAGGGTTAGGTTTGGCCCAGGGTTAGGGTTAGGGCTAGCCCTGTCTACATCTCGAGACTGTGACGAAATCTGCAGGCCACAGCCCTTATCCTAACCCTTATTCTAACCCACAATCCTCATATGACGTCATAAGACCTGGCTCCGGTGGACGGAAAAAAATGCTTACCGGATTTTGCGACGTGGTTTCCTCTTGTGAGTGGTTCAGGACGGAGGGTCTGGGGAGGACTCTCTAGTTCTTCCGATGCACAAATTGGCATGCATGTAAAAAATCAATTGACAGTGGAATTTGATGTAAGAGTAGCACCCTGTATGGGGTTTAACATCCTAATGTCCTGTTCCAACTGGGCGAATGAATACACACCTCCGTCGTTCACTGTGTATGGGATAAATTTTGCCCGGGCAGCGACACGAGTCACACGACGGCCTACTCATAAACCGAATTCCATTTGTCACGGGTACACACACGGTCTATGAAAATAGACAAGGCATGCAATTACCAGCAGCTTTATTCACAAAGAATAAAATAATATTTAAGGGGGGTGTGTAAAAACTTTTAGCATATGATATCTTGAAAGGTTCGAGGGAGATATAGGGTGAAAGTGTCGATGTTAGATCAAACAAAATTAACATCACTTGAATCTAAAATGAGAACATTTTTCTAAGTAAAAATGATGATTGTTTTCCTTTAACTAAAAACAACCACTCGGCAAACCTCGTAAGATTTCGGAATCTAAACTCGGCTGTACGATGAATTCCGCCATATTGGAACTACTTTAAAGGTCCCGGATGAAACATGGCTGCGCCCATTCCAAACACAAGTTGGCGACCTATTTGGCTAGCGACCTATTCGACCGATCCAGCTGTAAGATAATGACGAAATTACACTTATATTCTGAGCTGAAGGAATGGATATAAAATAATATATTCTACTTTCATTTGATAGACATAACGTTGGATTTTATTGGTTGATAAATAGAGACTGTTGTCTTTACTCTAAATAGGTTTCGAACGAACAGGTTGCAGCTCGATCGGTCGAATAGGTCGCTAGCCGAATAGGTTCCCAATTTGTGTAATAGCGTCAAGTTTTCCTGTTAAAGTAAACCGGTAGCCGCATCGCAAATGTATGGGCGTAGGTACATATCACTTACTGTCATACATCCGAGACTAGATGTAGTCTACGTAGTTTACGGAATCTGTCGAGATTAGCCGAGTGTAAAAACAACGTGGAGGGGCAAAAACACATTGACATTTAAGCTGTATTTTTATAAACATAACGAAACGAGAAAATTCATTAAACCATATTTTATTACATTTCTAGCGATGTTATATATTTAATAATCAGAGAAATTAACGTTATATTAAAAAGTTTTTTTTTTAGTGAAATCATACCCCGTTATTAAACCCTAATTCATTTCGTTTATTCACAATGTTATTGTTTGATAATTAGAGAAATTAACGTTATATTTGAACATAAAACCCATAAAACAATTTCTTGGTGACATTGGTGAGAATATCCCTTTAAGTAAAACCACCATGACTGGCACAACTACAGCATGTTGACATTAAAGCTGTAATCTGTTTTTCTATAAACAAATTTTTATCTTATTGATTTCAATTGTTGTTTGTTGTAAACTCATTAACGCCTCACCCCAACAACACAACAAACGGCTTAAAAAATCAAAACTTTCCCTTAAAATCCAACAACAAAATCGAACTCAATTTTCTGCGTATTTTGTAAGTGGATTATAAACGTCTAAACCTAAACAGATGTAGAATCACACTGTTTTATTTACATGCTTTCATAAATTCTCGTGAAATCTACACGACACATGTTTCAGGCATGAATCAGGCCGATTTCCGATCATTCAAATATATATATTTTTGTTAAATATGCTTTTTGTAAGATCGTTTTAATGACTCATGATACATTTCCGGCTCTGTCGAGAAAAAAAAAAGAATTATGAATATCGATTCTGAAATTAAATTCTACTATGATATATAAAATCCGGTTCAATTTCCAATCCAATAATTATATAGTGTACTTTTATAATAAGTAAATATTTATAGAATAGATACTGTCAGTAAAACCAAAATGACATTTAAAGTTGGAAGTATAATAATGATAAATACACAACTTTATGGATATATTACTTCTTGGTTTTCAAAACCCGTAAAATGTATCCTGTCATACACTAGAACTGGATAGTTATCTTGGTTGATTGGTTAGCACGTGCGCATTGTATAGTAGGGTCTGACATTGAGTCAACTGGCGTGGTTTCGATTCCCCGGTTGTACGTGAAAAGGAGTAGGGTCGCTTGTCCAACTTCGTGGGTTTTCTCCGGATTCCTCTCACTGCTAGAGACCCATACGCGCAAGCGAATTATTGAAATGAAAGTAAAACCATATGTTAGTCCCGAAATGCCCTAGTTTGAGTCGAGTAGACGTTAAACCCAATTGCTCTCTCCCTAGTTTGTGTCGAATGGACGTTCGTTAAACCCAATTGCTCCCTCTCTCTCTCTCTCTCTCTCTCTCTCTCTCTCTCTCTCTCTCTTTCTGTCCTACCAATCAATAATCTATGAATTGATTTTGTTTGAAACCCTGACTACAAGATAATCACTGTCGCCCAGCTATCGATCAGGTCGGACTATTTCACTGGTTGTTCAAGATGTTGTGATGTATCTACTATTGGACAATCTCGTCTACTGATGAGTTTATTCTTGACATTATTCTTGAAATATTAGTCAATTTATAAACATTTATTTAAAATAAAACTACAGGTTCCTCTTAGTTGTGAGTATTTATATTTTAGGAACTCTGGACAAAATGATTTGATTCATAATGAAATAATAGAAGTCTGCGACAAGCGTGTACTCAATTTAGTTACATATTTCGTTCGTTTTTAGTCTGTAGAATGTAGAACGGGACATATAAAACGAAACACAATTTCGCAAAAAAAAAAAAAAAAAAAAAAATGCTTAAGTTTTGGTTTTGATTGTTCACGCCTTATTTATAATGTGAATGTTGTAATCAATATTCTATTTCGTTTCGCTTTTAGTGTATAAAATAGGATACGAAATATAAAACGAAACGTAATTTAATAAAACGAATCGAAATAACGTCTGATTGAGTTATAAGATAATATCGGTTGAAGTTTTTGCTTTTGTTTTTATCAATGTTTAGTGTATTTTATAATATGTATGTTTTGGAATATTTTGTTTATTTTCTGTGTCACAGTTTGTTTATAAATATTTAAAATATTGTAAATAAACAAATATATTTATTAGCAGATCTTTGACTATGACGTCATGTTATTTTACTTCGATTCTCGAATTGTAAGTTAAGGAGTGAGGTCCCCTGTCCAACCGCTTGGTTTTCTCCCGGTCCACCGGTTTCCTGCCACTGCTAAAGCCCCTTACGCGCAAGCAAATTAATTGAAATATAATTGAACCATATGTTAGTCCTGAATTGGCATAGTTTGTTTTCAGTATCAGTTAAATCTCATCTCTCCCTCTCTCTGTCTCTTATAGCACAGCGCTTGGCGTATGCACGTCTTCGGTTTCCCCATCAGTGCAAAAAAGTAGAACTTTAAACCCATTTCATTACGACAGTGTTGATTGTATTGTTTGACTGGATTAGAACGGATACACGGCGTACCACTGAGTTGTGTTTATTAGTAACACATCAATATCAACAACACGGTCATTATTATCATACTGTCCTCTACTACTATTCATTATTAACTAGAATACAGTAAAGATATAATCCTTCGCTCTTCACAAGTAGGACGTTAAACCCCATTTCGAATCACTCGACTTCTCGACAAGAAGATAGGTAAGAATGCAGATCATGGGGCAAATAGAATATCCCGTGTAGATAACTCGTGTAAGCCCTATAGATACGGTATAAATAATGTATACTTTTAATACTAAAGGTGATCCTCAGCCAAAATGTATATACATGTACCAGAGAGAGAAATGGGATTTAACATTCTCTCGACAAAAAAAGGTTCATTTCGTGACTAACACAATTATATTTTTATAATTCGCTTGCGCGTATGGTTTTTTAGCAGTGAGACGAAACCGGGGGACCCATCTGGAGAGTCGAAACCACAACAGGTGACTCAAAAAAAAATAAGAAAACGAATAGACACTATAATTACTATATATACCCACCCCCTCCCCACACACTACACCCCCCAAAAATACACTATTTTTGGGTAATAGGTACTATAATTAATGCCCCCCCCCCCCTTAAATTAAAAACCAACTATTTATGGACAATAATTACTATAAACCTCAAAAAGTACCCAATGTGAATAACACCTGAAAAAATCCTACAAATTTAAAATCAGGAGTACACGTAAACAGTGCAAATACTAAATGCATTAACAATAAAATAACCACATCGTAATTCGTAAGCAGAACAAAGATGATTAAATGTATGTCATTTATATCAATTTATCAATCCAAATATATCATTGAATGAGAATTAGAAGTTAGGATATATATTATAGGTAAATTGTATGTCATGGTAAGTATATTTTTTATAATCCTTGAGTGGCATTTAGTGATTGGACAAGTTAAGAAACACATCGATTTACATGGAAAAACAATCGCTGGTTTATACTCATATAGCACGACGTTTCAACAAGTATTCATTATCTGTACTTGATAACGATAAGAGAATATGTCGAAACGTCGTGCTATATGTGTATAAACCAGTGATTGTTTTTCCATATTGGGTTGTGTTTTTATTTATATTGATTATGTGGATAATTATCAATCGCAATAAATCTTTAAATGACATCTAATAATTGGGACATAATCAAATAAAATACTATGTGTGGAATAACAATTACTATAAACCGATTGAGACCTGATAATGTCGTAGAGTTCCAGCAGAATTTGTTTACAGGAAGATTGGGACACGGAATCATAATCCTGTTCATGGGTATTAGATTGAGATTAATTTATTACAGAGTTTGTAAAATATAATGCCTTTTCTAATATTTTTTAAAATCTTTTTCTTTTAATAGAAATAATTACTATCTTTGGAAGTTATATTATTAAAAAGACGCCGTTGTTTGTAAAGATTCATCAGAACAAATTGGTGAGTGTTTAAAAATAAAATTACTACGAATATAATATACTAATGTCCAAAAGAAAGTATACACACTAGGTTCTGTTTTGATTAAAAACATTTGATAAAACATTACTGAGTTTATCTCTTACGTCCAAACTCAACATTTCTAAGCAAAACAAGATGTGAAACAAATTGACAGTATACCCAAATACCCCATTCAATGAAAAAACGACCTTGGTTGATGCAGCACGAAATACACGGCGTATACTCTTTTTTACGGACATTAGCCTATCAATAAAGATAAATTATTAGTTAGGTATAGTCAATTAATTTCTGAATATTAGTGAAATTTCAAACAATCTAAAAAAAAATTCACCATAAATCATAATTACTATAAACAATACTACCCCTCCCCTCCGCCCAAAAGATACTATTTATGGTAATAATTACTATAAACTTCGAAAGGTGTCTAATTTGAATACCCCCCCCCCCGCAAATCGATTAATATCAGGTTACGGGCAAATATTTTAGACACATTAATCTAATATATTTGAAGCTGGGGTAAAACTTTCAACACAAATGAAAGAATTAATTAAAAAATTAAAAAGAGAGAAGTTAAATTTAAATATAAATATTTTATTATATATTCTACAGGCTTTAAAAGATTCAGAGTAAATTAACAACAAATTTTTACCTTTATCGATGAGAAAAATCAGTTATGCGCAACATATTAACAATTGCACAAGCACGTGTCCTCTCTTCTCAGACAAATGTAACATAATTTACAACAGAAATAATAACAGTTTTATACAATTAACAATCAAAAAAAATTAGCACATTCCATGTCCTTTTTGAAAATATTGTTTATTTTTTCATTTCCTTCAAATTCTGTATAAAGTTCACTTCTGTTTTCTGTTTAGTTTTACAAATAAAGGAAAAACCAATGAATTCTGTTTTTTCGGTTTGCTTACATCGTCTGTCAATAAGGGTATTCTAAAGTTCGATTTACTTGAATTGTTTGTTTAATATCATTACATTCTAATGTACGTCCATAATTGCACTCAGATTTAATATGGTATTTTATAGAAATACCAGAATCGTCTATTTTAAAGTTCATAATACCAATTTATTTATAATACACTTTCACTTTGAACTCCATCTCTGGCACGTCGTGTCTCTTTTTACATTTCTCTTAAAGTTATTTGTCAGTCACCGTTACCACGGGCGAGAATGATGAATCCGCCGACGCAAAAGGAGAGGGGAACTTCAGTAGTCTGTTCGGAGATGCCAGTGCCCCCATTCCAGCGAAGGGGGATAACGGAAACGACCTGAGTTGATTTAAATACATTTCCATGTTTCTGGGATCGATGGCGGAAAATGTCGGTAAGATCAAAGGGTTCCTGAATATTGCCGAGTTACTATGTTGTCGTGGCAACGATTGCGCCGTGGGTAGCGATTCCGATACATTTTCATTGCTCCTGGCGGAGTCGGATAAAAGTCTGTCAACTGAGAAACTTAACGGTTTAGGCGCCGATCTGTCGGATGGATTAGCAAACGATAACGCTCCGGGATAAGCTGAATAAGGTAAACTTGGATATCTGGTTCCAGGAAATCCGGGCAGAGCGTAGAGAGGCGTACAGGCAGCATATGGATGAAGGCGGTCAGCTGGATAGGGATAGCCAGGAACAGAAATATGAGGGAATCCCGCCCTTTTTAAAGCGGCTAACCGACTTCTGGTTGCTAATGTAGATCTTCGCCGTAATTTTCCCGTTGTTCCTCCGATAAACACATCCTCGCAGCACGGGTCCAACATCCAATAGTTACCTTTTCCAGGATCGTCGTAATGTCGTGGAACTTTGAGAAAACATTTGTTTAAACTGAGATTGTGACGAATAGAATTCTGCCATCCCTGTTTATTGTCCTTATAATACGGGAAATTTTTCATGATAAATTCATAGATTTGACTGAGTGTGAGTCTTTTTTCTGGGCTTCCACGAATTGCCATCATAATCAACGCATTGTAACTAAATGGTGGTTTCTCCGCTTTTTTCTCCTCCTTGGAACCCGTGTCTTTCAAATCCCCGTCGTTCTCGCTCTGTTTGTCCTCCAAATCCTCCAAATTATCGTCTCTCATCTCGTCCCCACTGTCGTCATTCACTGAAATATTTCCATCAAAACTCGGTCCATCGTCGGCTTCCTCGCTCACAACATCCACAAAATCTTCCCTGAACGAAGAACTTCCATCTAATTCTGCTTTTTCACAATTGTCATCTGCTTGACTAGGAGAGCAGCCGATATCTTCTCCCAAAACACGACTAATGCTAAACGGATTTAAAGATCGCTTTGTGTTCATGTTGTCGATCTGGACCATCTCTAATGCTAAATATTTGAATCCTTGTCCTCGGATTTCATGAAAACACTTGCTTTCACCTCTGAGTCAGTTTCACAAATAACGCCATCCCTTTCATTGTCGTGAGGAAAATACAAGATAATTGACAGTTTGATCTGTCAATCAGTTTCTCACTGCCAGACCAATCGACCAATCAAACATCGCGCACATGTTTGACCACGCCTTCTAGATGAGCGGTAACCATACGTCAATATTTTCAGCCTATGGTGGCGTGTTTAATCTTAAGCGCGTAATATTTCCCACTATTTCTGATTTTTCTGTTATTTAGTCTTTTAATCAGAACGCCGACTGTTACAAACTGTGAAATGAACGATAATTATTTAGAGTATTTTTTTCAACTTAATAGAAAGGACAATGTAGTTTATGGGAAAAAAAGGAAAATGTTTTTAATCTGCGATTTTAAAATGGATATTGATAATAACAATAAAATATTTGAAGCATTTTTGAAATAAAAACAAACTGTTGAAATAAAGAAGGGAGGACTGTGTTTATATCAACAATTAAAATACAAAATATTAATTACATGTAATTAATTTTAAAGTTAGCTTTATAACGTTAAGAGAATAATATTCGAAAGGTCCGTTAAATATACTACATGTAGTAGTCGTTTTACATATGGTTGTTTAGAGAGAGAGAGAGAGAGAGCGAGAGAGAGAGAGAGAGAGAGAGAGAGAGATGGGGTTTCACGTCCACTAAATATATTAAAAGCTGTTTCCTTATGTTTTTACTCTACCAGGTTACTAAACATATTAGAGCCGTTTTCATAAGTATGTTTTATAGTTTTTGACCCTATCTAATTGCTAAATATTAAAGTAGCTGTTTTCCATAAGTATGTGTTATAGTTTTGGACTCTATCAGGTTGCTAACTATAATAGTAGCTGCTTTCCGTGTGTTATAGTTTTTACTCTGTGTAGTTACTAATTATGACAGTTGTTTTTTTTTTCCGTAAGTATATGTTAGAGGTTACTGTATCCAGTTACTAAATAAAATAGTAGCTGTTTTCCATAAATATGTGTTTTTACTCTACCCATTTATCTTAGTAGCTGTATTCCATAAATGTGCGTTTTTGACTCTACCAAATTACTAAGTATCCGAGTAGCTGTTTTCCATAATTTTTGTTTAGTCTAACTAGATATATATGTCTCTATACATGATATAAATAACACAAACATTACAGAGAATTATCAGTGGAAAATTCCATTAATTTAATTCTTAATATATTCATTGCTTTATTGAATAAATAAAACTATGTACATTTAAATGGTAATTAGTTAATCACATTAAATTAATTATTTATTATCTATTATAACCGAATAGAAAATAAATGCATACAATATGAAGACTGTTATTATAAACCGGTTAGCTAAAATTGCCATAATAATAGGAAACTTCGCGGATTTATGAAAACAGTAAAATTTCAGTTTCATTCATTCATTCATTCCGTCATTTTCCGTGTCACCGTTTTGTTCATCATCTCACTATTTTGTTCATTAGCTCACTATTTTGTTCTTTAACTCACCATTTTGTTCATTAACTCACCATTTTGTTCATTATCTCACCATTTTATTGATTATTTTTTCATTATTTCAATTTATTCATTCAATTTATCATTTTATTCATTTATTATCTTTTTTAATCTATGATTATTACAAGATTTAGATAGGCTAATTGATTCGCAGTTTATGTAAGGGTCCTTGCAACAAAATATATTTTTGGAAATGTTATTGGCAATTTGGCCATAAATCCATAGCTTCTCGAGAACGAATCACCCAAACTGCGCAAAATAAAGTTCGAGCATAACATCAAAACCGGAATCGGTTGTCCACTGCCACTAAGTCACTGTTACTCCCCGATCCGAACTACTCATATATATACACCGAATTTCTTCCCGGTGACAGCTCCAGTATAACCACCAACCCTACCTAAACAAACAAACAAAGAAACGATAGCCACAAACATTTTTATAGATTTTGGATTTCAATTGTTGATAAATTCTGCCTTTTATCAATTTCCTATGAAAAAAACTAAATATGTTCAGATTTTAGACCATGAATCGGGCGCCGGACATTCGGGCAGCCATCATTTTGAATAGTAAAGCAATTGTATGTTTTTAATTGTTTTATATTAAATATACATTATGCGAGAGCTAAATCTGCTCATTGCAGGTCTATCTTTAGGTCTGAAATGTTATATAAATTACTCATTACGTATTTATTAACTAATCAAGACTATAATCAACTCTCGATGTCATCGCGAGCCTGTGATACTTTACTAGATTTGAATCCGACCTGCTCCTCAACACTCATTGATGATTAAATAGAAAATGGATAATTGACTTTTTATCATATTATGACCTTACAAATGATGATCGAAGCTAGGCCTGAAATATTCATCAAATTCCATTTACATTTTATAGTACGAACTCTTTATGTAATCTTCCATAATGTACGGTGGTGAGGACAGAATGGTTAGCACATGCGCTGTATCATAAAGTCATTGAGTCAACTGGTGTGGTTTCGAATCCCCGGTTGTACGTGAGAAGGAGTAGGGTCGCATGTCTAACTTCGTGGGTTTTCTCCGGGTCCTGTGGTTTCCTTCCACTGCTGAAGACCCCTACAAGCGAATTATTGAAATAAACTTAAACCACGTGTTAGTCCCGAAATTACCTAGTTTATGTCGAGTGGACGTTAAACCCCATTCTTTCTCTCCCTCTTCACACCCTAAATGGGTGGTATCAATGGCGCTGTCTGTACTGGAGATTAGTTTAACGCATGTGCGTTGCATCAAAAGGTTTATCACTGAGTCCGGTGGCGTGGATTACATACCCCGGTTGTACGCGACAAGGAGTAGGGTAGGCCTAACCCGGAAAGGGAATTAATGAAATAAAATTGAACCATATGTTAGTACCGAATTGATGCAGTTTGTGTCAAGTGCACGTATAAGATTCCCCCGTTGAACATTGCGTAAAAATACAACAAGTTTTGCATTGAACCAAATGCTTACATGGAAAAGGTACCAAGGAAAAAAAATGAAATAAACGCTTTGGTCATCATGCAATCCGATTAAAACACACGTTCGTTTAGCATGTCTTTGCTACACTAGGATCTGGAAAAATTGATTATAACCTGCGTTCTAGTTGATTTGAGAAATTACCCAATGAAACCATCTGTTCCTGCGAGTTTTTTGAGTGCTATACACGGAACTGTGGGTAAACCCCTAGAAACGCCAACGCTGATTGATTAATCAATGTTTGACGTCATAGAGTCAAAATCTACTCGAACGACCCCTGACGCGACCTTCCAGTACAACTTATCAGATCTTCATATAGTGTAGGCTATCAAAGTACATGTATAATAAAAAAAAACGAAACGAAATATAGATCTAGGTCATCTTTCTCGAAATCTTAACTTAAGATAAAATCCAAATTTTAGCAGATACATGTACTTTAATTTTGATTGGCTAAGCACTAAAATCAATCTAATATTGTCCAATCAAATAATTAAAATTCAGATCTTATCTTAGTTAAAATTTTGTGAAATAGGCCCCAGGCTTCAATTTTGATTGGCTAAGCACTAAAATCAATCTGATATTATCCAATCAAATAACTAAAATTTGGATTTTATCTTAGTTAAAATTGCGTGAAACAGGCCCCTGTATTTTAATCAGATTGGTCTTAATGGGCGGATATAAGATTTTTGAAAACTTGATTCTAGCCAAGTGGAGCGAGTCAGACATTTTCGTTTGGAACCATTTCTTACGATTTGTTCAAGACAAAACGTCAGAAATGTGAAATGTATCACTAATTTTAATTAACAGTATATCTTAAAAATAATTTTTGTCGATAATAATCTTTTAGAGGCATTTAGTATCTTCACAGTTTCCTTAAAAACTTGAGTTAGCGGATGCATGTATCATACGGTTTAGACGGTTGTTGCCATAACAGCTAATATAAAGGATACTACGTCATAATTTACGGAGAGAGAGATGGGGTTTAACGTCCACTCGACACAACAAGGTCATTTCGGGACTAAAATATGGTTCTTAATTTTTGTTCAATTATTCGCTTGCGCGTAGGGGTCTTTAGCAATGGGAGCAAACCGGGGGACCTGTAAAACTGGGAATCGAAACCACACCAGTTTACTCAATGACAGTTCTTATGATACAGCGTGCACCGAGCAAGCCCCTAAGGTTGGACAGGCGACCCTTCTCTTGCCACGTACAACAGGGGATTCATTCCCGCAACGAATTAGTCAGGTTGAGTGATTTCGATTCCCCCGGTTTTGTATGTGACATGATGTAGGCTTGCCTGTCCAGTATCCCTCAGAGTACAGGGGGATTACTGAATTAAAATTTAACCATATGTTAGTCCCAAATTAAGCCAAATCTCTCCCCACCCCCTCTCACTCCGGACTAAGTTATGTCACACAAAACAAAATGATTTTTCGACAAGTTATCAATTCAAAATACCCTTTTAATAACTGTGTCTTGGTCTGTCTTCCCACCAAGGGGACATAATTCACTCGCTTATTCAGCTGTAAACACACTAGTCTCAAAATGATCCAATGGTTGCTACGGAGACGTTAATTAATGGTTCATGTTTGTTAATATAAATCAGTACTAATGATCAACTTTCCACCTCCCCTTCTACTCCCCTCTCTGCTGGCACCCCACTTATAAAACAGATTCTTTCACTAAAACAAACTAGAATTTAAGACAAAGACGACGAGACTTGTCGCTTGATTTCCAAACGTTTGCCTAGAGTGTGCCTTAGAGGGTACAAGCACGTGCACTGAATCATGTGACCTGTTAAAGGATGTATTAATAAGCGACATCCTGCCTGTAGGGGGAGCTGTGCACAGTCAGTCGAATTGTCTCCCTTTAGCACTTGTGACTCACTACCAACACTCGTTTATTTTCTTGTACTTCTATACGAGTGGGAGAACTTGAGTTGTCTTTTCTAACTACTTCTTTTGTCGCTTCATGAAAAACTTGTTTAACGTCGAACCATTCGGCTAAACCTAATGGACGCTGCGCGCCGATTGAGTGACATGCCGCGCGTGTGCGTCGGCAAGCAAATATGTTAGTAATGAGCTATCAATTAGCCCAGTCAGAACACGTGGATCTGTGAAACCGGCATGATATCTACAAATTATCAATTAACTTTTACAAATATCGACATGTTCTTATAGTAATTGTCAGATTATTAAGATGGCGACGTTTGACGAGGTCAATTAGTTTGTCTAATATTGAGATGATGTTAGGATGGAGAAATCGGATAGCTACCTTAACGAAGATATTTGTAGAAATCGAGACTAAAGTTAGCCGTGTTTCTTCTTGTCGCATGACATCCCAGATTATCGTTAGAAACAAAGCTGGTTTATGAAGCTTGTTAGCTGAACAAAGTGTCAACTATTGTCATCAGGCAGTTAATTTTCATGTCCGGAAAACGTACAGTTTGAAATAGAATCCATGTAAAGATAAGGACTGACTGACTCTCTGTTTTTATTAGCAAGGTTAGGTTACCAAATGGTTTAAAAGAAATGGGGTTTAACGTCCTTCTGTTCTGCATCTAACCTGGGCTAATGAAGACGGGCATACGCCCTACAGTGTGCTATAAGGGACATTTTACCCGGGCAGCGGCGCTACGGCCTACTCTTATATCGAATTCCAACTGCCAAGGGATCTTTTACGTGCACGCCAATATGTACATAGAACCCTGGCTTTTCGCTAGTGTGTCATGGAGTCAAGTGGCATGGTTTCGATTCCGCTGTTGGTACGTGACAAGGAGTAGAGTCCCTTGTTCAACCTCGTGGAGTTCCCCCCTGGAACTCCGATTTACCCCCACAGCTAATGATCCCTATGCGCGTAAGCGAAGGACATTTAGCCCCTACAGTGGTGTTAAACTGTACTCTAAGTTTATTTCGAATTTCACCTGCCATGGGATTTTTATCAACGGAATCGAAGTCGGGTTTTCGTCCCATCAAAACGACTTCATGCTTTCCTCGACAATCCCACTGTCGCTCCCCGCCGATGTAGTACCCTTATGTAGTACTATAAATGACAGAATAACATGAGATTTCCCAGGAAACAGAACGCATGCTGAAATAGTTGAGAACGATTTTCGCTTGACGTCAACAGGTTTGCACAAAGCGTTTGGATATTTGATGGAGAACGCAAGATAGAAGACAGTCTAGCACAAATCACGTCCTTATGTTATGGGGATTGTGGGTTAGGGTATGGTTGAGGTCTAGGGTTAGGGCTAGCGCTGGCTCTGTTTACATCTCCAGACCTTGGCGGAATTTGTAGCGTAGGGGTCTTTAGTAGTGGGAGGAAATCGGAGGACCCGGGGAAAACTCATGAGGTTGGTCAGACTACCCAATTCCTTGCCACGTACAACCGGGGACTTACCTGTAGGCTTGGTAGGATGTAGCTAAGGGCCCAAAGATCTAGGATTTACGTATCGACGTGGCAAACTGAATCCGGGAGTCGTAAGATGTAGGATTTGCATATAGACTTGGCAGACTGAAGCCTATAGTCGTAGATCGGGGATTTACGCATAGATTTGACAGGCTGAAGCCTAGGGGCTCCAAGATCTAGGCGTACTGCCATTAGCCTTTTCACACACATTGCAGTCTCAAACATACGTCATCAGCCGCGACTTTGCTAGATTGCGATTAGAACACATTTTCATCTTTCACTAGTCGTGAGCGGGGGGGGGGGGGGGTATTTGAAGGGGCCTCATAAGTGAAAAAGCCTAGGGTCTCTCATCATTTAATTCCGGCACTGTAATTCGTGGTTATATAGCCTAACGCTTACGTATTCACTAGTCGTGAGCGGCGGGGGGGGGGTATTTGAAGGGGCCTCATAAGTGGAAAAGCCTAGGGTTACTCTTCATCTAATTCCGGCCCTGTAATTCGTGGTATTCACTTCTTTAAGTGGCATTTGGTAATTGAACAAAAGGGAGTAGGGTCTCCTGTCCAACCTCGTGGGTTTTCTCCGGGTACACCGATTTCTTCCCACTGTTAAAGACCCCTACGCACAAGTTATATACTAACACTATTTATGGAATAACAATTACTGGTTTATTGGTTTATTAACATGCAGTAATTGTTATTCCACAAACAGGACGTATCTATACAGTTCTGGTAAATCCAATTAAAATACAGATCTATATTCCGTTTCGTTTTTTATATTTTTTATGGCCTACACTACTGTAAGTTATAGTGGGAGTTCACGTTAAAGGTCAAACGAGCAGCTTTTGACCCTATGACGTCAAAAATTGATTAATCAATCCGTGTTTCAAAAGACCAAGAACACGCAGTAACAGACCATTTCATTCATTAATCCTTCAGAACACGTCAATGATAACAACTATTACAGATCCTAGTGTAGTAAAGACAACGAAATTTTGAACTATAAAAAAAAAAAAAAACGAAATAGGATCTGTGTTTTAATCAGATTAAGTTCTTAGTACATGGCCACCCACAATATCCAATGTTTCCCTATTAGATATTTCAATAACCCCCATAAAAATATTATCAGATAGAGATAGGAATATATTTATACGAGATAAAATCAGGAACCTCGACTGTTTATCCTCCATATTGTTTTTAAAATGTCAAAGATTCATCATTACACGATGAAGGCTTTCAATGTTCCCGGAAACAAGTTCGAAGGTCTGTCGGCTCCTGCTGACTTGCGTTCAAAGTTTTGTTTTAAACAATGTAATATTTTGTGTACATTGCCATAACGTACGTCATAATATTTACGTTAGATCACTATCTGTGTTTGTCTTGGGTCTTTATTTTATACATCTGACGTATACACATCATCGACCACCTCCCATGCTTCAACGAAAGGGTCCAAGGGTTAAATGTTAAAGAACAGCTTCCAGGAGAATTGTTTTTGTTGTTGCACGGAATGCAGAAATACTGCCACAAATCCCCTCCGCAACAGTAGGGTCAGTGAAGGGTTATTGTGGATTTATCCCCACCATCGACCCCCCCCCCCTCTCAACATGCTTCACCGAGAGGTATAAGGGTTAAATGTTAAAGAACAACTTCCAGGAGAACTGCAACACATTTTTGTTGTTGCACGGAATACAAACGAACTGCAACAAATCCCCTCCACAGCAGTAGGGTCAGTGAAGGGTTATTGAAGATTCATCCCCACTATCGACCCCCCTCCCCCATGCTTCACCGCGAGGTATATAAGGGTTAAATGTTAAAGAACAACTCCCAGGAGAATTGTTTTTCTTGTTGCACGGAATGCAGACAAACTGCCACATATCCCCTCCGAAGCAGTAGGATCAATGAAGGGTTGTTGGGGATTCATCTCCACCATCGACCATCCCCATCCCCATGCTTCACCGAGAGGTATGAGCGTTACATATTAAGAACAGCTTCCAGGAGAACTGTTGTTGTTGTTGCATGGAATGCAGACGAGCTGCAACAAATGCCTCCGCCGGATAAGGACCAGTGAAGCGTTATTGTAGATTCATCCCATCATTCATATACCACCGTTGACCTCCCAAATTACACCGAGGACGAGGAGAATTTTGTTTTGTTGCCATGAACTCCCTTCCACCACGACTCTTTATTGTAGATTTTTTATTGCATCACCTCCCATATTTCACCAAAGAGGTCCATGGGTTAAATGTTAAAGATCAGCTGCGAGAAGAATTGTTTAGGTTTTTTGCACGGGATACAGACGAACTGCTACGACCTCCAACCATCCTCTCTTCTATCCGTCATATTACGGTCTGTGACCAAATCCCACATTTCAACAAAGAAGTCGAAGAGTAAAATGTTAAAGAGCAACTACGAGGAGAATTTTGTTTTGTTTCGCCGATCTAGAGGACACGTGGGTGGGTCGTATTCGAATGGACGTAACATTACTCACTGCAACGTCACAGTGGCCTAATGTCATCCAATGAAACATTGAGCTCGGTGTCTTGTAGCCTCTCTGCAACTGTTCAGAATTCTATTGTGCTAATTGTAGATTCATCGTTACCGAGCCCAAGTAATTCACTGGCGAAAAGAAATCTTATTGTAAATTCAGTACAAGACGTGCACGTAAAAGAACCCTTGAAGTTGCAATTCGAAATCGGTGTAGAATGAAGCGCCACTGTCCTGGCAAAAAGTTCCCTCGTAGCAACATGTCATGGCGTGTGGCCGTTTTCATTAGCACAAGAGAGAGACGTTAAACTCCATTCCATTTCATTTGAAAATACTGCAACATATTTTTTTTCAAATTCTGCTTTTTATTTCTAAAGCCAATGTCAGAAGTGCATATAGTACAGTCCACAAGTTACTGTGTAAATCTTATAAAAACAGCCTCAGTTCCATCGTTTTAGTCGCTTATTGCCTGGTGATTATAATGATTCTCAAATAAAACATCCTCAGTTCCATCGTTTTAGTATAGCTTATTGCCTATTGATTATAAAGCCTGTCATATAAAAGTAAAATCTAAACCTCTGATAATTTAAATATTTAAAATTGTTTATAAATGGAGTTTGATCTGTCTTGTATCTGTGAGATATAAGCTATCAATATTAGAACCGAGTTTACACAGATCTCTAGACTTCGCGCCCTTTCCTAGCACCAGAACAAGCAGACGGGCATTAAATATTGAAACCTCCCGACTTTACAGCGTTGTTTGGTCACCACAATATAGGCAAGTATGGTATATTTCTTATTTAACCCCTGGGAGGTCTTTGATATACAGAAAGCCCGACGTGGCGACTGTTTAGATTCAAATATACATACATATAAACAATCCTTAGTGACAGCATCATGGCCGACGTTAATCTCGCGGCACATGGCGAGGCTTCTTCCGCCAGCTTTCTACAGACTTTGCTGCTAAAATCTGCTCAGATTCCCGGTTTGTATACACAAGGGAAATTAATAGTCACCTGTTTTCAGATTTATAGTTATGTTTGGACGCTGCAAGCCAATCCAACATTTTATTTATAATATTGGAAGGATTGCTAACGTCTATAGTGTAAACTATGGACTAAAATATTTGACAAATGTGCATTTATTTTTGAAATATGAAACCAAGTGTTTTATCTCTTGGTCTTCAAACTTTTGGAATATATTATTATTTAGAGCATGTGTTTTTCGTTCATAAATAATTTCATTAATACGTAATGGGGGTAATGTCCTGGGAAAAAAAACCAGAAAAAAATGCTGTGCGAGTTGGGCTGGGGGTTGGGGTACATATATATACACGTGTATGTAGGCGCGCATGGATGTGACACATAGTGTTATGGGGTGGGACCGGGCCTAACTATAAACGGGAAAATATCATGGTCTGACACTATGTGTTGTGAATAATGTGCTTACATTGTGTGTGTACTTGTATGGGGTGGGGTGGGGGCTCCAACGAAAAATACATGTATATCCGAAGTTTAGTATGGATGTGACATTTAGTGGTCGATAAAGGGAGAAAATGATGATCTGACACCATTTATGTTCTTGGTAAGGTACTTACATTTGGAATGTCATAAAAATGCAGCGGGGGGGGGGGGGCATTTTCCCAATTTTCCATCTGAAAATGTATGTTTGCTCAGCACACAATTTGAATTAAAATGAAATTAGTTTTAACGTTCTACTGGTTTGCGCCGACCGGGATAATGAAGGGTGCCATACGTCATAAAGTGTGCTATGGGGAATATTTTGCCCGGACAGGAGCGATTCCATTGAATTCCAACTGCCAAGTGTTTTTAACGAGCACGCCAACGTGTACGCGGGGTCTGTTTTTGTACCAAGGCCCCCCCCCCCCACACACACACACACACACTCACACGCACACTTGTTCCATGCATATCAATAGTTTAAACCATATTTAATTCAATAAGCTTACTCGGATTGAACAATAGGCGCAGAGAGAGCAAAATGGGGTTTAACGTCCACTTGACACAAACTAGGTCATTTCGGGACTAAAATATGGTTTAATTTTATTTCCATAATTCGTTTGGAGAAAACCCACGAGGTTTGGCAGGCGATCCTACACCTGGCCGCGTACACCCGGGAATTCGAAACCACGACAGTTGACTCAATGGCAGGCCGTATGATATAGCGCGCGCACATTCGGTGGATTCTACAGTCCAATACACCAATTCGGGGGGGGGGGGCCGAATGGTTAGCGCGTGCGCGTGAAATCACAAAGTTGGTCATTGAGTCAGTTGGCGCGGTTTCGATTTCCTGATTGCACGTGACAAGGAGTAGGATCTCCTGCCCAACCTCGTTGGTTTCCTCTGGGTCCTCCGCTTTCCTCCCCCCCGGCTTCAAATTATTGAAATAAAATTGTACCATGTGTTAGTCCCAAAATGACCTAGTTTGTGTCCAGTGGACTTTAAACTCAGCTCTCTCTCTCTCTCTCTCTCTCTCTCTCTCTCTCTCTCTCTCTCTCTCTCCCTCTCATGGACTGCATTAGAGTCTATTTTCAACGATTAATTGTTTATGTTAAGTCGATCTATATCAGTATATAAATATTGCCAGAAACACAACTAAACAATCTGCTCACGTTTCAAATCCCACGCTCAGAAATACACGGATTTATGAATTGTATTTGATAAGTTCAATCCCGCACCAAATTCAACTTTCCACGTCTGCAATCAGCTGTCGTTAATGGGGTTCGCCTGCACAAAATGGTCGACATCACCTAACATGCCACATCATTCTGTTATCTGCACTTCCGTGCGAAGGTGTTCTCGTTCAAGACTCGAACTGCTAGTGATTTAATGTGCCTTGAACAACTGTATGGTAACCCCCACTAATAAGTAGTCTCGAACAGGTGTGATCTTGTATTCTTTTCAGTGTTTACAATCATTGCATCAATTTTAAAACGTATGTTCCTATTTCAATTTCTTTCAACACAATATGGGGTTCTTCTAGTGGACCACCACGGTTGTCTCCCTTGCATCTGCCGTTCCACCTGTTGTTATCTCCCCCTGAATGGACAGGTGGCGTGTATCAGAATGACAGGTGTTTAACTGGGCGGTAAATAATGTTTACGTGTATGTAGGTGTATATATTGAGGGATGAGGTTTAGTTTGGTTCAAAACGTGTGCTTCCAAACCAATACAAACCTGCTGTTACTGGCAATCCGCGGCTGGCACGTGCTGCTTTGGCAGTGTGGTCAACCAGACACCTATTGAATATACATATGATATTGCGTTTAAAATAACGGGCGTATATCAAATAAGAAAAATAAATAATCAACGAAAGAGTTTGTCCCTGGTTTAAACTGCTAATGGTTCCAACTTGACACGACTTTATAAATATTATCATCTTATCTCTCCGTGTTTTCATATCACGTTAAATAATAACAAAAACGGCGTGAAATATGGAACCAGGCTTTCGTTTTTTCTTGACACAAATTCAGACATTATATCATTTCTATAACTACAGCATATTAGGAGCATTTAACTGGTTTCAAGAGAGTGAGAGAGAGAGAGACGGAAATAACGTCCACTCGACACAACGAGGTCATTTCGGGACTAACTTATGTTTCAGTATTGCAATCGAGCTTTAATTTCAAATATTATAGATAATATTGCGCTGGAGCTTATCACCCGTAAAGTATTTTAATTAATGGATTTCCCAAGTTATTATCTGATAAGGGAAGAAGTACCAGGGTTTCCCCACAGAAATCCTCAGGCTAACTGGAACCAGGGTCACACATTTTACATTTTTACTCCAATGAATATACCAATACTATAATATGTAAAATTGGAGTTTAAAAAAGAAATGTTTTAGAATTTGAATGGTACTACATATAAACGTAATCCTCGAGAACAACCCTGTTTTCTCCGGGTTCTTCCCACTGCTAAAGCGAATTATTGAAATGCAATTAAACCATATATTGGTCCCGAAATGACCTACTTTGTGTCGAGTGGACGTTAAACCCCGTTTCTCTCCCCCTCTCTAGAACAACGCACTAGCTGACATCCTCTTGATAAGGAAATAGTACATTAAACCCCATTTCATTTCTTAATACGGATCGAATTTGAATAATATATTGTTTTACATTGTCGTCTATAAAAACAAGCCAAAAAATAGTAGGAGTCGACACTTATGAATTTGTTCCACTTCTGTGGAGATAAAAACAGTCATTTGTCTGTCAATCTTTACAGAACTATCGCTAGAGGGCAAAATATTCCCAACAAGTCGAGTCAGTGATAATAACTCATTTCCAGAAAGACATCTTGAAGAATTAATGATTGCCACACTGAGCTGCAACGTGGACGTTCTCTGGGTCTTGTTAGACACAACGTGGCAGTCATGCTGAAATTATTAGTTTTGTTATAATACAGACGGCCAAATGAAGCGAAAAGGAACAATTGAAAAACGAGTGTGAAACCATGAAAAGATATTCGCCATTTTAATCAAATTGTCTTTAAGAGTGATACTGGTCCCGTTCAGCCGGAAGTTATCAAAACTATTGTCACGCGCGGGTTCGTGTGCTATTGAGAATGAGAATCAGACGAAACGAAATAAATGAAGCGAATAAATATAATTAATATAATATTTTATATGATTGTTAGAGAGTCGGGAAAAGTGAAAAGCCGTGGAATATTTATCGAAAACAAACCTTGTTATCCCTTTTAAGTTAAGTTCCGTCTATAGATTTGGGAGGGGGGGGGGCTTCTGTTTTTCAATTTTTATTATTGATATAAAGATTGAAAGAGAGAGTTGGGGGATAAAACGTCCACTCGACATAAACCAGATGCCTAGAGAAATTGTTATATATGCAATAGGAGGGTTTTACGTCTTTATTCTTCAATAATGTAATTACAGGTCTTTAGTTCTGCAATAATGTTATGGGAGGTCTTTAAGTCTTTTTCTGCAATAATGTAATAGGAGGTCTCTAAGTCTTTAGTTCTGCAATAATGTAATAGGAGGTCTTTATTTCTGTAATAGTGTAATGGGAGGTTTTTACTGAATAAATTGTTTTCACTCTTTTATAATCGATGTAGTTAAAATATAAATTCACGCCACCAGCTTTACAAATTAAGATCGAACTGTTGAAATTCATTTGGATTTTTTTTTTATTGTTATCCCCAGCCGTATAATAATGCAAAAAAGACGGAAACACGAAAACGTATACTTTTTATATGTATTCCTATTTAGTATTCCATTAATTTCCCTTTTTTTGGCATCCGTCAATGACAAGTTTCAAACACTGTTTTACATAATACATACACGGTAACAATAACTAATTTGACCACAAATATATTTCAACTTCTAAATATTTGAATATGAATCTGTATTGTATTCGTATTAATGTTACTACTTGTATAAAGTGACAGGAAAATATTTAAAAAAAAGAACAGGGAGAACGGATTTTGAATGATAATATAAATATTATAAAAAATAATTAAATTATTGTATGGTTTTATGCCCGGAATTGACTATAAATTCGTATATTTATTAATGTTATTGTGTATTTAAGCTTTGTGTTGTATTAATATCAGTGTTTATTGTTATAGGTTTAGTTCTCTAGAATGAATGACAGGCATTTACAGATATTACTCCCATTGAAACGAAGACAACAAAAACTCTTAAATTCATTAATAACTAAATGTATAGCATTGACGCCAATATTATGGGCGAATAAAAAAATATCATTAATACTAATCGCTATTAACGATATATTTGTAAAACATGGAAAAACTAATTTGTGGTAAACGCGTGGAATAATCATTGAATTTCCCATAAATAGTCATTTTATTTTCATAATACCTGCATAAAGATATAGCGCCACCTGCATTTTGCGATCCTGTCAGCACGTGGCCATTCAAACATGGCGGTTAACTGTTTTTGAATAATACGGCGAATATGATTTGGCATAATTTACATCTTAATTTGGATATTATACGGTCGTTTGCGAAGTAATCGTGATTAAATTGTTTAATTGTTTAGATTTGGAATTTGAGGAAAAGTACAACGGTGATTCGTTTGATTTTGTAGCGTTTTCCAGTGTATAATGTGTGCTCGTTATAGAATTCGGATGAATATGAACGCATGCATATTTGTTTATGTAGGATAGCATAATAAAGGATAAAATATCATGGTAACCTTCGTTGGTGTAGGGATCTGTCACAGCGCTACGAGAAACGAGTAATTGTTTGATAATCTAAGTAAAAATAAATTGAAAAAAATCCTGTATGAAATCTAAATTCGAAATAGGCCTATACGCACTTTTATTATCCACGCATTGGCATTGTATCGTAGGTAGTTTATTATTTAAGAAATTCTAACACCAAAGGTCTTCATCCGCGTTAATCATATGATTTTATATTTGTCTCAGGTATTGACGTGATTACTGCGGTAGCACACTAACCACGAGGCCCGGGTTCGATTTCTGTGGTGGGTCCTGAGGCGTTGCAATTTTTACTGGGCTGGGATCCGATTTGCTGCTAAACTTTCATTCAGGATTTAATCATGAAATGGATAATCGAGACTATGTGTTTTATCGTATTGTCTTTAGAAATGACGATCGAGGCTAGGCCGAATATTCAATCGCTAAAATCTGGATTCAGGGTGGATCAATTTGACTGAATTTTTAGAAAATTTCCTTTACATTATCTGCTTTTTAACTATTATAACGAGAACTACCAGCTCTATATTTCATCTCCCATAATGTATCTTTAAGTAGCCATTATTTACAGTATCTCTAAACCTCTGTATTACAGTTCAAATCAGCTATTATTTGGGTACTAAACCCATTTATTTCGGTACCTATTATTTACGAACTACACCCGTTTATTTTGGTTCAAATCAGCTATTATTTACAATATTCATGCATCTGAACCTATCTATTACATGTTATTTCCACGTAAAAATGCATATATTATTATGTTCTGTTTACCATTGATTACATTTGATCGTATTCTTATTTTCTGGGAAAGAAGTTATATACGATGTGCCTGTACAATTCTGTTCAAACGAATAAAATATTGTTTAAACTAAACTATCACACTTCAAACCAATTTGTTACAAGTCAATTATTCATCTTTCAATAATTCACCTGATTTGAAATGTGTTGTTTATTTCGCACAATGACCGTGGGGAGAGAGATATATATAAATAGAGAGAGAGGGAGGGGTGGGTTTAACGTCCACTTGGCACAAACTAGGTCATTTCGAGCCTAACACATGGTTCAATTAATTTTATTTCCATAATTCGTTTGCGTGTATAGGAGTCTTCCATAATTCGTTTGCGTGTATAGGGGTTTTTCAGAGAAATCCGGACGACCCGTAGAAAACCAACGAGGCTGGTCATTTATTATAAGATACATATATATAGATATGCTATAAATATACTAAACCTATTTCTTCTGTTTGATCAAGGAAAATGTAATAGATGAAAACAAAACCTTGAGTGTTTCTCCACAAAAGAAGATAACATATCCGATCGCGAAACAGACGAGATTCTGACGTGTGAAGCTCGCGGATGTTTTTTTCTTCCTTAATGATATTTGTTAACTTTCTCCTTTTAATGCGACACATTTCAATCGCTCACTAAATGACAAAATAATTCCACAAAACTATCAATCGCTCTTTCGCGTCATTTCAACTTCTTTTCGTTACGTTTTTGTTGTTTTTTCTGCGGGTGTCAGTTTTTTGATCAACCTTTGATGCCAGGTTCGCAGTCAACAAGATGGCGGTAATTTGATATTGTTCGCGTGTTGTTCATTAATAACTTACGTTCGAACGTGTTTGTTTTGTTGTATTTCTAAACCCGATATCTCTTTTAATTTTTTCTTTTACGACAATTTTTCTTGTTTTTCTGATCAGCATTAAATACCAAGGAGGCAATATTAACACGCACAGACAGGAAGCTTGACGTCCAGCGTTATATTCGGACTATACTATTCATCTCACAAGAAACACACACTGAGGGTAAAACAAAAGTTTATACAGTTACATCATTAGGTTACTTCCTTAAAAAAACAAGGTGGGAGGGGCGAATGATTAGCGCGCTGTATATAAGTTCTGTCATTGAGTCAAGTGGCTAGGTTTCGATTCCCCGGTTGTACGTGACAAGGAGTAGGATCCCACGTCCATCCTCGTGTGTTTTGTACAGGTTTAGGTTTCCCGTTTCCTCCCACTGTTGAAGACCCCTACGCGCAAGCGAAGTTTTGAAATTAAATTGGACAATATGTCAGTCATGAAATGACCCACTTCGTGTCGATTGAACGTTACCCTCGCCCCACCTCTCTCTCTCTCTTTCTCTTTATCCCCCCCATCTCTCTCTTTCTTCTCTTTCTCTCTGTAGTTTAAGTTTAGTTAGTTACCCAATAAAAGATCAATGAAATGTTTCCACTAGTGACTTGAACTAAACAGGTAATTAAAATGGTAAATAATTCTATATTTATAAAACAATTTGATATTGGTGTAGAATGAGTTAAGTTAGATACTAACGAAATGGGGGTTTAACGTCCTACTCTTCTGCACCTAACATAATTTTGCCCGGGCAGCGGCGCTACGGCCTACTCTTATATCGAATTCAAACTGAAAAGGGATCTTTTACTTGCACGGGGACCTCGGTTTTTCGTCCCATCCGAACGACAAGACAACTATCCTTGTCAGGCCCTCCGTTCTGCATCACTGACAAGAGGAAACCACGCCGGAAAATCGAGATGAACTTTCTCGGCCAATGCAGGGATCGAACACCCGACCTCCAGGCTAGCGAGCCAGCGTCTTACCCACGTAGTCACCTGACCCCCCTCAACAAGTGTAGGAGATTAGTGTGTGAATGTGGCCATTACTTTTATGATCTACATTTAATTTAGAATATAAATGACAATATTCATTATGTAATAAAATGATTAAAATTTATAAATGAAAATCATGAAAATATATTCTACAAACATTGCTTTGAAATGCTTGGTTATAAAGAGAAGCCTAAATATATTTCGTTTCGTTTTTTAATACATCTGATCGAAACACTACACAAAGATCCGGTCAGTTGTACTGGGAGGTCGCGTCAGGGTCATACGAGGCGCTTTTGACCCTATGACGTTAGATTTTGATAAATCAATCGGCGTTGACGTTTCCAGAGATTTACCCACAGTTCCGTTCAGAGCACGCCAAGAGCATGTCGTAACAGACCGTTTCATTGGTTAATTCTTCACAACAACTAGAACGCATGTTATATAACAACTCTTCCAGATCCTAGTGTAGTAAAGACAAGTAAAATGAAAATTTGAACTAAAAAACGAAACGAAATGGAATCTGTGTTTTAATCAGGTTAGGCATAGTCAAAACATCGACCAGTAATAAACAGTAATTGTACTCTATAAAATTATGTAATTCCAGGCGCGGATCCAGAGGGGGGGGGGGGGGTCCAGGGGGTCCGGACCCCCCCCCCCCCCCCCCTGCTAGGCTTGAAAAAAATTTTATGCGATTTTATTGGCGATTTAGACCTGTTATTTTGGAATTTACCTTCCGGAAATACGTCAGAATGAACCAAATTGAATCTAATTTACCAAATTATCGGTTGAGCACAATTATTTAAACAGTTATCAAACCTAGACCCCCTGCAAAAATCCTTGATCCGCACCTGATTTCCACTTCAATTACTAAATGTCATTGAAACAAATTTAGAAAACAATGGCTGACAATCCAGAGTGCTGAAAATAGCGTAATGATTTAATCGGAAGAAAACATCGTAGAGCTGTCATGATTAAACATACATTATGCAAAGGCTAAATCGTTAGGCCTGTAATTTTATATAAATTATTAATTAGACATAAATTAACTTATCCACGCCATAATGAACTCTCGATGTCAACGCTAGCCTTCGATATTGACTGAATTAGAATCCTACATGTTTAAGGCTCGTTGATAATTAAATCAAAAACTGGATAATCGAGATTATGTTTTTTTATCATACCGACTTCAGTACTGATGATCGGGGCTAGTCGGAAATTTCAACCGCTTTAATCGCGGTTCATAGTGAGAGAGAGAGAGAGAGGGAGAGAGAGAGAGCGCTTAGGTCATTTCAAAGTGGGAAGAAAATTGATGACCCGGAGAGAACCCACGAGGTTAGGAGGCGACCTTACTTCTTGTGTACGATTGTACGATCGAGACCAGCAAATATGAAATAATGTGGAAATGCTACGTAACTTAATACGTCGTTTACGGCATATACACTTGTTCAGATTAAGTTAGAAAGGCAGCTAAACTGTGCAATCGGCTTCTTATAACGTTGTATTACACAATTACACGAACGTCGGATAGATCTTTCATATCATTCTTTGGATGGTAGGGAGGGGTGGAAGGGTGGGGGAGGGGGTATTGCGGATGTTCAAATGGGACAAACCATTGTTGGAATGTACGCGCACTCAATATAACGGTTTCTAAAAGGTGTTACGTGAACGCGGATTAGACACAGGTTTAATATTAATTTGAATAAGAGATAGAGAGAGAGAAAAAGAAATGGGGTTTAACGTCCACTCGACAAAACTAGGTCATTTCAGGACTAACATATGGTTTAATTTTATTTCAATAATTCGCTTGCGCGTAGTGGTCTTTAGCAGTGGGAGGAAACCGGAGTACCCGGAGGAAACCCACGAGGTTGGACATGCGATCCTAATCTTTGCCACGTAAAACCAGGGATTCGAAATCACGCCAGTTACTTTGAACAAGATATAACCTATTGTCTTGTAGACATTGAACAAAAAAACCCCTCTCTTTTCCGAAATTGTTTCATACATTTTCAAGAAGTTTTTCTATCCGGTTTCCTATAACTGTTAATTTTTATAGATATGTATCTATTTTCATCTTAACAAACGTTTCTGTCGTATTATCGCTTGAGTAAAAATAAAACAACATCACTTTCACATTTAATTTATTTTTGGTTTAGGTATCCAAGGATCTCACGATAAGATAAGATAAGATAAGATTTTATTGTATCATTGCATCCGCCTAGGACAGCATACACAGTTTAAACAAAAGTTGATCATACAATTATAACATAACATCCGGAGTGATTTTTTTTATGGATGTACAATGTGAAATAATACGTCTATAACATTAAAAGATGGTCGGTAAAATGAAAATCAGTATAGTATACATGTATATCTAAAACCAAAATTATCTAAACTAGCTTAAAAAGTAACCAAACTATTAGCATAATAAACATATTATGTTGAACAGGGGTGTTGGCTAACGGCTAACTCTGATGCTCTTTCTTGGAAGACTTAAATTTAATACCCCCTCCCCCCCCAAAAAAAAAACACAAAAAAAAAAAAAAAAAAAATGTTTTATTTTTAGATTTCAGTCTTTTCATTGGTTAACAGTTAAAATCCTATCGCAAATTTTAGCTCTCGGCCAATGAGTGCTTTCATTATTAAAATATTTTAGTTAGGAATTTATTTAGAAATTAATTCAACCCGTCTTCTTCAGCCCAGTTTAGGATCAGAATAGTAGGACGTTAAACCACATTCATTTCAGTATAATTCAATGAAAATAAGAAGGTGTGTGATTTTTATTAATCACCGGGGTCTAAGAACAAAATGATCAGACTATCTCATTTCTCTAATAAAAACATCACTTCATTTTAATTAGGGTCGAGAAGAAGGAAGAGGAAGGGGGGGGGGGGGTGTTCTTGTTTCGAAATTAGGGGTTGATTATACATATATATATATTTTTTCCAGTTTTTAAAAAATGTAAAACAATTATGCTTGGTATATTAACAGTCGGACGATTTATTGTAAGGTGAATCGAAATTTAAGTTTTAGTTTTCTAGGTCTTGATCGACAAATAACCCACCCAATTCTTATGTCCGATGTTTTATTAAAATATTAATAATTAATTTTAGAGAACCAAAATCTTTCGAGAAGAGCAACTAAATATCTTCTTTTTTTTTCGTTTTTGAATCATTTTTTTCCACGAAGAAATTTGAAGCAGAATTCTGTTTAAAATATATAAGTTGTCGAAGAATAGTATTTCAATGAATTGAAATGGGAACCAACCAGGCGCGGATCCAGGATTTTTTGCAGGAGGGGGTCTAGGTTTGATAACTGCTTCACTAATTGCGCTCAACCGATTAACGGGGGTTTGGGGGCCCTCCCCCAGAAAAATTTGGTAAATTAGATTCAATTTGGTTCATTCTGACGTATTTCCGGAAGGTAAATTCCAAAATTACAGGCTTAAATCGCCAATAAAATCGCATAAAAAATGTTCAAGTCTGAGCAGGGGAGGGTCCGGACCCTCTGGATCCGCGCCTGCCAACGTCCTATATTTCTGCAACGACTAGGCTAATGAAAATGAAATTCAAATTGGAGCTATCTAAGAAGTTTTATGAAAACGATACAGCGTACAGGAACACATAATACATACTACATTTTAACATTGATTAATGTCGGTAGAAAAACTTCCATTCTGTCGTTTTAAACCTTTGTTGACAATCAGATATTCTATTACAGTCAGACCCGTTTATTAATCAATCATAGTCATATTGGAGAATATTTTACAAAAACGATGTGGTTGTGGTCCGAAATTTGATACGGATATAAAAAACACACAAAAATATGGAAGTAATAACCGAAAACAATTGTATGAAGCCAGCGAACTGCTCGTCCCGGCTTTATATTTTATTCGATGTCGTCAGGGAGAGACAATATGGCAGCCATGGCCTCGACGGCACACAAAGCGGAACTGTCATCTCACCACAAGTCCCCAATTACCAAGGTGACACGTGCTTTCCACGTGCTGGGTGAGTTATGTATAAGATTTAAACGAGTTTCCAGTGTGTGAAAATGAAATCATTAGACAGAAAAGCGGCGCTTCATCACTCTAAGTTTCTTTACTAACATCCACCATGTAATTAAAAAGCACGTGATTAATTAGAAATTTGGAAGAAATTCGGGGTGAAACGGAGAGGAGCAAAATCTTTTGACAAAAAAAAAAAAAATACTTGGTTTGTGCTGCCATTATAATTATTATTGTAGGACAACCTTTTATTTGGCCTGGAGGTCGGGTGTTCGATTCCTGCATTAGCCGAGAAAGTTCATCCAGATTTTCCGGCGAGATTTCCCCTTGTCAGTGATGCGGGACGGAGGGCCTAGCAAGGTACACTGTATGGTGTATGTCTGCTATAGCCCAGTTCGATGCTGAACAGTAGGACGTTAAAACACATTTCATTGAGATTTCTCCCTGTTTATAGAAAACACTGTTAGTTCTTTTGTGTAAAAAAAAGTCCGACCCAGCCCTCAACAAAATGCTAAGGTTGTAAAGGACATCCGGCCAAATTATATTTCACTGTGTTTACATCTCATGAAAATTAAATCAAATACAGCGGCGCTAAGGCCTACTCTAACCGCCTCGACTTTACGCCCTATCCGTACAGGCCGAAATATATTGGGGGGTGTTCAAAATTCTTTTTAGTTTTTAAAAAATGTAAAAAAAAGATATGTTTGAATATATTTACTGGTTGCACATTTTATTCAAAGGTGAAACGAATTTAATTTTAAGTTTGTTAGGTCTTGATCTTTGAAAATTTATTAGTAGGCATTGTTAAAACAGAATTACCATAGAATTAATAGTACGACTCATGTACCGCCGTACCTCGTAGAATTACCATAGATCTAACAGCACGACTCCTGTCCCGTCGTGCCTCGTTCGGGTTAATATACTGGCATCACCAAAGGTTGGTGTAATAAAATAAAATTTAACACTACTTTCAATTTAGCAACACTAACAAATGAACAATGCGAAAATTACGGAAACCCCACCGCGAAACAATAAACGAATCAAATAAAACGGTTGGTGAACAGCCATTGTTTATTGGTCAACGATCCAAAGTAGATGGCACTCGAGTTCAAAATGAGACAGAATTATGAGCATTATTCCCCCGTGTAGACCGTAGAGATATGCACGTGCAGAGACAATCTTTAATCAGTATTAATTGGTGGATTTTAATTGTAAAATGCGTCGCGGATTTAATAGAAAATTTTTGTGGGGTCGTTTTGCTTATCACCATTCTTGTTCTTGTGCTGTGCATTTAATATATTTTCACTCCATTTCACATCGATATTTAGAAATATATATGACGATAAGGCACAACCGCGACTGCCCGGGAAAAATTCTCCTCCCTTGCAATAATCGTATGTCCGAGGTTGTTTTTGTAATGTATACAGTAATTGGTAACAATTAGTCTTATTCTGCAATTTATACATGTATTAACATTATTTTAAGGACCGGTCTCATAATTTGAAACACGCAACTTGTCAAAATACACAATCTGATCAAAACACAGATGCTATTTTGTTTGGTTTTTATTTTTTTTTTTTGTTTTGTTTGGTTTTTTGGGGTTTTTTTTTGGGGGGGGGGAGTATGTCAAATTTTTGTTTTAATTGTCTTTAGTACACTACAACCCGGAATAGTTGTTACGTAACCCGCATTCTGGTTGATGTAAGGGATTAGTCAATGAAAGGGTTTGTTACGTCTAGTTTTTGGGGTGCGGCGACACGGAGCTGTGGGTATCCCATTAGAAATATTAATGCTGATGGGTAAATCAAAAGTCTGTCGTCATAGGGTAAAAGCCGCTAGCATGATCAAGTCTCAACTTTCTACTACAACTGGTCAGATGATGATGTAGTATTTGGGACTAGGGAAAAAATAAAAACGAAACGAAATATAGATCTGTATTTGAACCAGACAGGTGCACTACTATGTTTCCAGTCTGCCGCCATCTCTGAAAACTTTCTTTTTTCTTTTGTTGACTTTCATTCTGCTTGCGAATCGTGCGAATTACCGCAACTTGTGTGTTCATTTGTTACAAAATTCCGCCAAATCTCCAATCCTTCGATTTATAACTCAGCGATAAAGATGATGGTTCATTCGGTATTGGAGAATGTGAATCATGTGCTAGGCGAAATCTCCGAGCACGAAAGTTGTCGATGGTCTATTGTGTACGGGGCGCGAGAAGCACATCGTTGTCAGGCCAGAGTAACAGCAGGGCAGGGGTCAAACCGGAAAACGTGACGCAAAGGAAAATAGTTCGAGTGACTGAAATCGGATATGTTAGCTTGTATTATTATCGATGCGTACGCGGATAAAAAGGGCTAACCTTAAAATAAGGTGGGATATTTTCTCATACATCATCTTTATCAGTCTGTGAAACTCAACACCATCAAATTAAAAACTGTTACATTGGGTAAATGAAACACGAGTTACCTCCACCTTAGTTCCTGCCAGCGTTTCAAATATCGGGATTAGGGGCCAGATTTAAAACCCTAGAACGCGTTTGTATCAAATTATACAGGATACTGACTCAAAATACAAACAACATGATGACTGAGCTATTAAAACTCGAAAGTAAGGATAGGATGATGTCTTCAATTACAAAAAAATATTGACATATTTTAATTTAATTACAAGAGAGAGAGATAGAGAGATGGACAATAAATGTTTTTGAAATTTGTAATGCCGGACAGTGGTGAACGCATTGACTTGTACCCCATTATATAGTATCAAATATTATTTTTATATAAAAATCTAAAAATATAATAAATAAAAGAGAGAGAGAAAGAGAGAGAGAGAAAGCGGGAGAGAGAGAGAGAGAAAGAGAAGGGGGTCAATTCGGGACTTATATAATATGGTTCAATTTTATTTCAATAATTCCCCTGTACTCTGAGGGAAACTGGGGGACACAGAGAACGCCGGCGATATTTGACAGACAACCCACATCTTGTCACATACAAGCGGGGGAATCGAAATCACTCCACTTGACTACTTTGTTACGTCATGGCCTTTTATACATTGTAGACAAAATGTATAATAGCGGCTAATTCCTCTCAATTTTGAACAAAAGTGATCCCTTTTTATCACAAATGGAAACTATCTGTCTGATAATTTTAGGAATAATATGTGATTTTCTGAAATTATTCCATTATAGGGGTAGTATCTTTGAAACAAACTGTTAAGGGAATCAGTGTTACATACATCCGCTATTCTAATTATTGTTAAAGTTTTGTCGCGTTTTTTTTTAAAAGGAAACTGTGAAGATAAAATGACTTGGGTTAATAAATGCCTCTAAAAGATTATTATCGACAAAAATTATTTTTAAAATATTAAAGTTGGTGATACCTAACTGTTTTAATGTGACAAATTCCTCTTTACAGTTTACATTTCCGACGTTTTGTCTTGACCAAATCGTAAGAAATGGTTTCAAAAGAAAATGTCTGACTCGCTCCACTTGGCAAGAATCAAGTTTGCATCTCCCTTTTCCAAAATCTTAAATCCGCATATGGTTTATGAAGACCAATATAGATCTATATTTCGTTTCGTTTTTTTATACTTTCGATGGTCTACACCACATGAAGATCTTGCTTGCTTAATCGTAAATTAACCAGTGACAGTTAAAGATCAATTGCCATCTATATAAAATGTTCTTCATAACACATTGTATAATGCCGCCCGGTTGCGGCAGAAAGAAGGACGCTAAACCCCATTTCAGTCATCTTTCAATACTTAAAATTAACTTTGTCTGTGCTTTTCTCATTTCTGGCCTTTAATTTCGAAGAACTACAGAAACTCTCACTTCAATACGTCTGACCTATATCATATATTTGGAGACATGGCTAACCGTATCAAAATTATTTGGGAAATATTATATTTTACTCTGTGTAATATGACGACTGGACTAAGGAAAAGAAGCAACAGTTTCGTATCTCGTTTGAATCTGAATGCTACTACACGCTCTTATCTTCAATAGACAAACAAACTATACACTAACCGGAAGTCAGCCTCGATTTACCTTCGCGTGATTATCACGTAAATATCTGTCCCTTTTGATCTCCACTTTCTTTGAGAAGACGCCATGTTTATTTTGTTACGAGAGAAGAAAGACGGCACAATGGCGATATCAGGTGTCGTTAATTGGTCTAATACCGTAAGTTGTGTTATTGTCGCAAAACTCGTGTAATTGTATCTAATGGCTTAAAAACGTCGAAAATTGTTACACATGTGAATAATAAGCCGTTTATTTTGATAAAGAAAAAAATATATGAAAGGTTTGGAAGAATAGAAATCATATATAATTTCAACCTTAGAGAAATAGGAATTTATAATATTTATGATATAACATTCTTGGCCACCGATTTGTTTCTTATCTTGCAAACGCATTTCCTAGAGTCTCGCCAACAATCTGTACACATTTAGAACATGCCTAGTTCTCCCACCCATATTGAATGGCTCATACGTCACATCTGATCTGAGAGAGAAATGGGGTTTAACGTCCACTCAACACAACCAGGTCATTTCGGGACTAACATATGGTTTCAATTTTATTTCAATAATTCGCTTGCGCGTTGGGGTCTTTAGCCGTGGGGGGAAACCGGAGTGCCCGGACATCTGATCTGAACACAAGTAACACGTATTATGCGAGCTAAAGTGACGTCAACGTACCCGTTACAATTCACAACCACATGCCGAAGCAATTATACGTCACACCTGGTCCCACGTTCACAGAGCAATCTCGGGATTAAAGATACATTATGGGAGATTGGATAGAGAGCTGGCAGTTCTCACTATAATAGTTTAAAACTAGATAATTTCAGTCAAATTGATCCAATTTGAACCGATAATTAAGCATTGAATTTTCGGCTTAGCCTCGATCATCATTACTAAATTCTGTAAGATAAAAAAACATAGTCTCGATTACCCATTTCATGATAAATGAAAGTTGGGCAGCAAATCGGATCCTAAGGCGAACAATTCACATCACGAAGAAACACAATGATTCCATAATTCAGCCATGTAATTCCGACGACTTACCAATTTACTGTTCTTACTAAACTTAGGCTGCCTTCTACTGTTGGCTCCAGCTGAGAACAGACACCAAGCTTGTTGACCGACATTTTAACTCCTAAATCAACGATTTAAGTCAAAAACAAAAAGTATACATGGATAAATTTGTGAAGTATTTATTCTGTCTGATTTATTCTCGAAGTACAGAATGCGGGAAAAGCTTCCAAAGTTCCAAGTTTTAAAGATTTAAACAAAATAAATTCGCTTGATCCAAGTGGCCAAATAGTCGCCATAGAACAGAAAATCCACTTAGTGTTGCCTCAAGAAATCTAAATTTATTTATTTGTTGGCAGGCCGAGGAGAGGGGGGGGAGTATATTTTGCCTTCGTCGGATTTGTAGAGGCTGACGTGTTTTATTTTTTTCAGACCGGTCTACTGAACCGTCCAGAGTACCAAATAGGAAACCACACCATTAAACTATGATCTGGCCTGCGTTGCAGAGAGCCCATTACTCAGAGTAAAACAGAAACTTTATGCTGTACAAAGAAAAACCACAAATCCCGCGAATGGCTTAAAGCCCCAATAACACTCTTGTTGTAACTGAATAATATGTCCCAATCTTCATTCTGGTCAACAAATCGTATTATTTTAGAATATTCCAATTAAATGATGATATAAATTTCATCTTAACACACCTATTTTAAAAAATTGGAAAAATTCAACCAATTGATTTGAAAAGTCTAACGTAAACCTTTTCAAATGTAACTTGGATTTTAAAATATTTTCGAACCCCCTGGACAAGTAAAATAGGTTGTAATGGATAATTCACACAACAGGTAGGACACTTAAACACGTAGTACTTAGAATAAGGATATTATTTATTTTCTAGAGCTACCAAGCCAGCAAGAATGTTATTGTCCCTTTAATGTATGTTATCCTTTTGCATTCCTATTATATAATATGCGAGTATGGGTCTTCAGCGGTAATATGGGCAACTGCGAGTATGGGTATGGGGTGGGGGGTGCACAGGCGACCCTACTCCTTGTCACGTACAACCAGGGAATCGAAACACGCCAGTCTTCTGGACAGAGCATCTCTAAGCAAACACACGGCACTGACAATCTAATATGGCGCAAATCTTTTACATCGACAAATTAACCAAAAAACCTATTGTCTTTTGAAAATCCAGAAGATCTTTCTCTACCAACATCTTTCGAAATTCAAGTTATGTGCTTTTAAACAATAGTAAGAAGAGAAAAATCGTCAGAGAAATCGACAGTTACTTGTTAGTAAACGTCTCAAGAGAATTTATGGACCATCATAAAAATGCATGTTTTCAACAAGCCATTTTTGCAAATACTCTAACCTACAGAATGGCGGTAAATACCAGATAATTCGGCGCCTACTTGTCTATGTCTAAAGGGTCACAGAGAATAAATTAACTACCATAAAGGAAACGCCCAGGCAATTTTGTTTTGACAATATGTGGACCTACAGATGAACGACTGAACGTCAGAGAATTCGACAACTTCTTGTTTGTAACGGTTCCACGAAAACATGTCAACCATGATCAAAATGGCCTAACGATTTTCGAAAATATGTGGACACAGATTGACAGCTAAAGGCCAATCAATTGAAGTGTGTATAAAGGCTCCAAGAGAATGTATATCATTGTTAATTGTTGTTTGAAAATAATTTCAACAATTATTTTGCTGTCCCCTAAAAACCCATTTTGGTATTTTCTGAACATGTTTTGATAGGATGTTGGTCTATCATCACCTATAGCTGGTCTCATCGCTTCATTACGCTACACAAATATACCCGAGGCCATTCTAGTCGTATTACTTGTAACATCTCTCTCTCCGGACACTCGTGAGTGATTTTCTAAATCTAATTATCCCCATCCATTGTTGGTCATTCTTATCGGAGATGTATCGCGTTACAGTAAGCCGTAGAATGAAAATGCGTGGTCAGTCCGATGTTGGATATAATAGGGACGTACGACGTTTCGGCTACTGAGGTGTTTGCTCCGGAATCTAATCGCCGGTCGTATTCTCTTCTGGACACAAAGATTCATACTACGTGGAACGGGGGGGGGGGGGGGGTCTTGTATTAAGTGGACTGTCTTTGAATCAACTGGCGTGGTTTCGATTCCTCGGTTGTACGTGACAAGGAGTCGGGTCGCATGTCCAACCTCGTGGGTTTTCACTGGGTTCCCCGGATTTCCCGCACCATTGGTAAAGTCCCCTACGCACAAACATATTACTGAAATAGAGTGAAACCATAAAACATACTTTAGTCCCGAAATTGCCTAGTTTGTGTCGAGTGGACATTAATCCCGTTCCACCCCCCTCTCCCACACTACAAGGGAACACATGCACGTGTATCTTTGCTTGCTAATAATAATCCATAACATCAATACCCTTTCATAGGATTCAAACTTAATCCGTTCATCATCAAACTTGATTAAGATGCGTATCAATTTTACAATGATACGGGCACAAGTGTTAAAAGTGTGGCCTGAGGTACGGACATGATCCAAATAATCTCCGAAAACGACAACGAAGGACTGAAATTTCAAACCACTTGTTACCGAAAGATTAGATCAGGTTATTAAGACATCCATTCGGAACTGTTTCTATTCGACACGCCGTGGTAATCGAGATCTAATTCCCATCGCAATCTGTGATGAGGCGACGCGTATCGTTTTCCACCCAGGAGCAATGGCGTCTAGTTTGTGTCATGGGAGTGACGTCCCTTCGTGTTGACACTTCCACTCAACCAGAAACTGTGATAACACAAATAATTGTATTACGACCGTATCTCGGTGCCTCTGTTTTGAAGCGAGTAACATTTTGTAGGACAACACTTGTTTCACCGAATCAAATTCTTTGTCCACGAAAAATCCACAAATCCCTAGTGTGGGAACTCGGTTGACCCGCCATTTATCTGAGTGGCGAAACAATTTAAAACAATTCAAGCGAACTGATTTTATGTTGTAGATAAAAACAAAGAATAAAAGCTTTGAATTGGAAGTGGACAAATAATTATTTTATATTCCCGGTTACCGATGTTCTGTTTATTTATTTACGTTACCGTAGAGAGAGTATGGAGTTTGGATGGCCCAATAGTTAAAGCGTGTGCGCTGCATCATCAACTGGCGTGGTTACGTGACAAGCGGTAAGATCACTTGTCCAACCTTGTGGGGTTTCTCCGGGTCCTCCTACTGCTAAAAACACCTACACACGGGCGAATTATCCCGATCATTAAAGGATGTTGTTTTTTTTGTTTTTTTTAAATGCCTTACATCTCAATTCAAAGAGCACCAACTAAAAGAACAGACAAACAAGAATAATAATTTGTTTATACACACTATTTCAAACCTTTTTTTTACGAAAAAGCAAAACAAGCGCATAAACAATTTTAATTTTTGATAAGGTCAAATATATTAGTGTTATTTGTTAGATAGGCACTAAATGAATAGTATCTCAAGTCAAATCGTGTCAACGACGAACAAACAAACATTTTTAACGAACAAATACTTGAGACGTAGTACACATTTTGTGATAAATATGTTGGTTATAACAATTTTGTTGTGACAATTTTAGTGAAAAACGAATTTATATTCGAATAAACTGCTAATATAATATAGGGTACAGTGGCAATTGATTTTTTTATATTAAAAACAATGTTGTATTTCACATGTTCTGACCTTGAACAGAGCCTATGGGATAACGTTCGCTGGTTTCATTCTGAAAACACTCCGATGTCGTTTCCAGTGGTGCAGAATGGATGGCCTGGAAATGACAACTGCCTAGTCATTCGGATGGTACGAAAAACCGAGGATCTGTATGTACATTGGCGTTGCATGTAAAGGGTCCCTTGGCAGTTGGAATTCGATATAAGAGTAGGCCATATTGCCACTGTCCCGGCAAAGTTCCTTCGTCGCATATTGCATGGCGCTTGATTTCATTCCTAATAGGTCTATTAGGTATCCAATCGATCGGCTCGGGTACTGCAAGACGTGAATTACATTGTATTTTTGAAAAGGACAAACAGTGGGGAAATCAAAGAAACTGTTGCGTCCATATCACAGTATATTTATGTTAAACTGTAACCCCACTACAACCATTATCATGTTGTTATTTATTAATTTAATCTAATTAAAACTAATCAACCAGTGGAGGGTTGCCTTTTCATCTCGGTGCGAACCTGTGATTGTCAACTTCCGGTTCACGAGACTGATGTAAGACTTTTAACACGCCATCTTTGATATTCTGCATTGGGTTAGATAATTTAATTAATGTATTCCTTATGATCAAGGTAATACCAAAGAAAATTAATATAATTAAAGATATTAGTTAATAGTTTAATAAAGAGTTAAGGCCCCCGCACACGAGCCGAAAACTGCGTACGCAAATGGCGCAGCGTCATTTTCGGCTCGTGTGCGGGGGTATTTTCGAGCGCATTTTGACGTTCGCCAAATATCTGTCATGTTTGATATTTTTTGACGCAGCGCCAACTGCGCTCTCGTGTGCGGGCGACTCAGCGCTATTTGCGTTTCATTCGTCGTCAATGCGCATGCGTCATCACTACTGCAAAATGGCGGCACCCAGTGAGTTCGTCAGTGACGCAATTTTAGAGGATAAAATCGTCGATTTATGGCAAGAATATCCTTGCCTATATGATACAAAATGCGTAGAAATTCGAGACCGCAGCCATTTTCGGATGAGTGGTGGTCACGTGAACGACACACTTGCCGCAGTAGCTTTCGCGCAGCGTCGTTTTCGGCTCGTGTGCGGACGCCGTATTTCTGCGTCAAATGCGTACGCATTTAGCGCGGCGCTAAATGCGTACGCAAAATGCGCTCGTGTGCGGGGGCCTTTAGCTATGAGAAAATATTGACAATTTCAATCTAATTACTTTGTTCTGAACGGACTGGAGATAAACATCAACAGTGTCAGCACCGTCTTCGACAATTGCAAATCGATTGATTGACAGACGATAACTCACATATTCTCGATTATGACCGTATCGTTAGCGCGTGGGCGTTGTATCATGAGGCCTGTCGTTGAGTTAACTAGCGTGATTTCGATTCTCTATCTCTCTCTCTCTCTCTCTCTCTCTCTCTCTCTCTCTGTGTGTAGACTATGTATTTATATTTTAAGTACATGTCCGGCATTAAATTCACAACATCAAGTAAAAGTCGATTAGCGACTGGCCAGGCATATCTACAAATTACTATCACCAGGCCTGATAACTACAGAACTGACGATTGAATGCCTCGGCGGCACCATCTATCTGTATATAAAAGATAAAGATAAATATATAGGCAATAAGTAATTATAGTATAGATAAGATAGACATGGTATAATAAACAGTATATTATCTTTATATCTACATCATAATTGGCTGTATATATATATATATATATATGGCCACATCTATTATTGTAGATAAACCGACGACTGTGTGCTACACGGTAAAAACTAGCATTTTATGGTCATTGAAATCGTTGTCGGATGCAGTGCCTGATAACAGCGGGGCGTGGTGGGACCCAGTTCCAAGGCCCAAGGCCTTCGACAAACACACACACCGAGATCACGTTTACAGTGTGGCGTGTACCTGCAAGAACACTTGACAATTGAAATGTCCAGATAAGAGTAGGCCGTAGCGCGGCAAAACTTCCGTCATAGAACATTACATTACTCATAACTCACCTCTCTCTCTCTCTCTCTCTCTCTCTCTCTTGGTCTCTCTCTCTCGGTCTCTCTCTCTCAAAGTTTTAAGAGAGATATTTTACCGTGTATTATTGATAAGAGACAATCATTAAGATATTAATCTGCGTAATTTAAACATCAGACAGCAGACTAAAGACATGATATCAGACAAATAATGCATGGTGGATGATTTATCATGATGGGCTGATGTCCAAGTTTAATGGTTGGTTTAAACGATAGATAAACATAGATATATCATTACCATGGTATATAAAATAAACAATAGGTTTATATCAATAAACACTGTCCAATATACACCTGATTCTGCAGCCATACTGACCTCGTTAATTCATAAATGTCTGGGTATTCTGTTATTCGGTTCCTGATTTTAAGTGACCGTGTGATCCTCGTCGATTCATAAAAGTCTGGGTATTCTGTTCCTAATTTTAAGTGACCGTGTGATCGTAGATACGAAACGGCTGCCCAACATAAAAAAATATTGTGAAATATTGAACAACGCATTTATTTTCTTGAAAAATATATAGACAAGCGACTGAGTGATCGTAGATACGAAACGGCGGCCCAAAATAAAACAGGGAGAGAGAGAGAAATGGGATTTAACGTCAACACAAACTAACATATGGTTTTAATTTTATTTCAATAATTCGCTTGCGCGTAGGGGTCTTTAGAAGTGGGAGGAAACCGGAGTGCCCGGAGGAAACCCACGAGGTTGAGAAGGCGCCTCTATCTCCATGCCACATACGCTCACACCAGGGCTCGAACCACAGCCGCAAGCCAGAGGTGACCAGAGGTGACCGGCCAGCTAGAGGTCGAAGCGCGGCACTCTAAACCACTAGTCCCCCCCCCCAAAAAAAATAAAACATATTGTAAAATACTAAACACCGCATTTCAACAATATAAAATTGATACGAAAAGGCGGCTCAACATTGTAATATTGTAAATTATTGAATGAGACTAATTCCAGCCATATTGACTTCATTAATTAATGAAGTTTGTTCCTAATTTTAAAGGGGCACAATGGAAATAAGATAAAGAGTTGGTAGTTCTCACTATAATAGTCAACAAATATAATTTATATATAACGTAATTACGTAAATAGAACATGCTGACAATTTCGGTCAAATTGCTCAACTCTGAACCGAAATATTAACTTTTGAATTTTAGGCTAGTCTCGATCATCATTACTATTGTCAGTACGATAAAAACAAAATCACGATTATCCATTCTTTTTTTTATTCGTTTTTTTTTTTAAATTATTCCAATCGGCTATATATCACAGGCTAGCGGTGGCACCGAGGGTTGATTATGGTCTGGGTAAGTTGATTAATGTCTAATTAATAATTTAAATAACATGGCAGACCTAAAGAAAGACCTGAGTTATGCAGAATTAACTCTTGCATAATATTTCTTTAAGTGACCGTGTGATACAAAGCGGTGGTTCAGTATAAAACCATGCCCTTGGACCATGTGATCTTACATCCGAAACGGTCTTCTGTCTTGGTCCGGGTAGTCGCCCGATGGTCCAAGTTGACTGGTTACCCCGATGGTGGCTCCCTTCCAAAGGTAAATGACGCTGATATCGCGTATGATTTGTCTCGAGTGAAACTGGAAATGTTTGAAAGACCAGCGATACTTTACTCCTGTTAATCTAAATAGCTAAATAAAATAACTGGCTCCGTCTTAATAGACAACACATGTATTTATTTATATAAAATTTGCTTTCTGCTTCTGAAGAAATCACGCAAATATTTTTCTTTTATTTTATATCAAAGACGAATTTACGAAATCATCAGACATAAACTGTTCAATTAACAAAAACAAATTCTCAGATCTTTATCAAAATGTTCATCCTACTGGCTACTCATATCTATTTTTGTTTTGATATGTTTCCTAACGCTGTTATGGTATGGATTAGAATAGCGGTTGGCTACTCGCTAACATAATGGTATAGTGATGTGGAGACTAATATTTACACTCGCGCAATGTTGGGGGGGGGGTCGCTTAAAGGTTCTTAAACGTTCACACTAACTTACTCGACTCTTAATTCCAAATATCACGGGGTTCTTTTACGTGCACACTGGCATGTAAACGAATAGATCAAGGTTTTTCGTCCCATCGACTAGGCGCTACCCTAACTAGTAGGAAACTGATTTGAAAAATCCATAGATTCTTTTTTGTTTTACAGCTCGGTTGTCTCGGGCGATGTTTTGCCAGACTTAACAATACTGTTCCACTACAATAACAGGACACGTATGAATTTATATAGCAGAAGAAGAAGAAGGGAGGAAGAAAAATACACAACTTATCAAAGATATCAAAGATATGAAAGAATTGTATACAAAAGCTCCTAACATTTTAAAATGTCTACACTTTTATTCATCAGCAATATTGTAAATTGTTGTAAATCATTCAGTTTATGAAAATTTGGTTCACGAAATAAAATTAATCTTAACAATACTTTTCTTTTTTTCGCCACGCCGTTTGCAATTTGTTATAAAATGAATTTCGCCTTCTACCTCCTGCATATAATACACAAGCGATCGTTTTCGTCTAATTTTAAATATCTCAACTTTAAAATTATGTGCGCTTATTCTTTAATTTATTAGTGCTTCTTCTGGGTTTTCGATTTTACAATTAATATATTTTTTTTTTATTTGCATGTGCCCTTTAACAATGTACTCGTATTTAGACGACATCGGACTTTGTCTTTTGGAAACACAGCACGCGGCACCAAAGTATATAGAATGATCATCTCGTCATCGTGGTTTTCACATAGGACGAATCCCTAAAGAATGTCTTCCCTCTTTACATGAAACATTCCACTGTCCACATATATTTTACGATTGTGTAAGTTTGTTGTTTTGTATAAACGATAAGACACGCTTTCGTTAAATCGACAACTATAACTACAACTAAAAACACATTCGTGACAACTCAACAAACTGTGTATATAATATATAGGCCATAAAATACACATCAACGTCACTTCTCAAAGGGAAGTAACTATCGGAACACTAACAGGAAATAAACAATACCAGTCTCACGGTACACTGTGGTTAGTTATAGTACCGCTATTATTAGGCCACACAAGTTCCTTTACCAGTTAAAATACCGTAAAGAGCTAAAACGAAACAGTTTTTTCATAATAAAAATAGTTTTATTCCTAGTACTTTGGCATTTAATAGTCTGTTTTGATGTTCTAAAATAAGTCAAGCAGTCGATAACCCAGGGCGTCGTAAACAATAAGTGAAATGATTACGTTATTTGTTCGGTCAGTCACCTGTCCAACCTCATGGCTTTTATCCGGGCCCTACGCCCCCCCCCCCCACACTGCTAATGCCCCAAGCGAATTATTGAAATAAAATTAACCGTGTGTTAGTCCCGAAATGATCTAGTTTGTTTATCGAGTGGACGTTAAAACCCGTTTCTCTCTCACTCTCTTGTTCAGTCATCAAATCTTATTTGTATGATGATATTGCAGTGATCATTGAAGTAATCAGGTCCGAGTGTCAACCACTGTGCCGGACGTTGTTACCCACACGTTGCTATGTAACGTCAGCTCTCCGTCATTCATTCGTCTTGAATGTGTAATTCATACTGGTGGCTGCTTTAAAATGTGCAGATTCTCAAAAATGATTCCTGTATTGTATCTGTATCTCTAATTTGATTACAACACAGATCCTATTTCGTTTCGTTTTATATATACTTGAAAATGTCGTTTCACTTGGGAGAACGCTAGATCGGAGACGGTCCTACGCATTTTAGCACATGTGACGTCATACATAGATTGTGGGTTAGGTTTATGGTAAGGGCTAGGACCCGTAAATTTCGTCAAAGTCTCGAGATGTAAACAGGGCTAGCCCTAACCCTAACCCTGGGCCAAGCCTAACCCTTACCCTTACCCACAATTCACATGTGACGTCATAAAATGCGTACGACCGTCTCCGATCTAGCGTTCTCCTTTTATTTGCCTTTACTAGAATCTGGAAGAGTTTTTATGTATAACCCGCGTTCTGGCTGATGTGAGGTATAAGCCAATGAAACTGCACGGAACTGTGGGTATCCTATCAGAAACATCATTGCTGACTGTTTAATCAAATGTGTGACGTCATAGGGTCGAAAGCCGCTCGTATGACCCTGATGCGACCTCACATTATAACTAGTCAGATCTTCATATGAAATAGGCCATCGAAAGTATAAAAACACGAAACGAAATGCAGATCTATATATTTTAATAAGATTGCCGTATCTCGAAATATAGAGTGTTTTTGTTAACATATATTTTTTTCTTGGTCGTTTTCAATCAACGGTGATGTGTTTTTTATCGCAACTGTCCGGAAGATTTATTTGTATATTGCAAACTAAAAATTAAAGATTTACAATTCCCGAGTTATCGACATAAAAAACGATTTAAAATAGGCCATTTGTTATAGCTTTCCATTTAACTTTGTTCTTCGTGCCGAAAGCATCATGCAAATAGTTAATTTAACATAAACCGGGTAATTCCAAATTTCCACTTTCTTGACTCGGTTCCTTGGACGAAGACGGATAGTTTTATTTCGGTTTTTGTTTTAATCACGGGATTGTTTGTTCTTCAACATAGGAGGGCTTATATGTAACTGTTACAGCTTTTGTGCGTTCGTGGGGTTGGGATGGTCTAGAGTGCCGCGCTTCGACCTCTAGCTGACCAGTCACCTCCGGCTTGCGGCTGTGGTTTCGATCCTTGGTGTGAGCGTATGTGGCATGGGGATTGGGGCGCCTTCTCAACATCGGTGGTTTCCTCTGGGCACTCAGGTTTCCTCCCACTGCTAAAGACCCCTACGCGCAAGTGAATTATTGAAAAATAAAATTAAACCATATGTTAGTCCCGAAATGACCTAGTTGTGTTGGGTGGACGCTAAACCCCATCTCTCTCTCTCTCTCTCTCTCTCTCTCTCTCTCTCTCTCTTCTCTCTCTCTCTCTCTCTCTTGTGTGTTCATTAAAGGGGTTAATACGCTCATATTTGGGAGTTAGGAATCGATACAAATGTAATATAAATGTATATAAACTGATTTACATTCAATCGTTTCTGTTTTACTTTAATTTCAAATCAGCTATGTTAGGCAAAATACGCCACAAGTCACAATGGAATGGCAATATCTAGCATCTGGTTATTCCAGACTACATCGATAGTATTTATTGCCCATGCTCTCCAGATAAGAATATGACATCACCGTTTGACTTGTGGGAAATGTCGTTGAAAAGCATTAATCTATACAATGTTTATTTGGTCTTAAATATTGAATATCAGAAGCCCATCTTATACGGTTAGATCTCAACATCAATGTTGATTTAAATTTACAAATAATTCGTGTTTTCAATGTCGAATACTTTGGATGATTTTGAGTTAAGAGACTTTAATAAAGTCATTTTATAATGGATGAGTTTATAAATTAAAAGTTCTTTCTCATTAATTAAATCTCTTTCTAAACGGCTTTTACCATCATGTAATTTCAATGGAGGTCACGTGAATATGACTAAAAGGGGGGATAATTTACATGTGGCGCGCGAGATGAGGAACAAGAGAAGAGTTCCACGACCTGCAGGCTATAACATGATACCTTTCAATACATGCAGGTCCTTCTTTCTAAAATGCATTGGGCATGGAAATAGATATTTGGACAGCAGGTAAAAAGACCGATAGACGTCTGTTGTTTTGTGTATTTCAAGGGAGCTTTAGTGGAAAGGTGGCCATTGTTTTTATAGAGATCACGTGTTTGTAGAATTAATGACGTATAACCAGCATTCCCGCGTTTTTCTACGTCATTTATTTAGATGTATCTAAAAGGACAGATATTAAAGAACGCTAATATTTATGACTCTACGTCTGCATCTTGTGTCGTTGTTTTCATTTCGTTCCCACTGTCTAGTCGCATGTCCCGCATGCGTATCGCGTGTATTTGTACTATTGTTGCCCCTGTTCGACATTTATTGCGAGTAATGAAACCCAGGCCTTTGTTTGATCTTTCTAATTTACAATCCCAAAACTTACAACAGTATTTTTATTATGGTTTCCAGTTTCTACAACAAACTGTGTGTCACAATTATGGAATACAGAATTGTATTTGCTCAAACCTAATTTTAAAAATTCAGATGCTATTTTCCTTTCGTTTGATTTGATGGTTTGAAATGCGGATGAAATGGCATGTAGCGATAATAAGAACAGGATTTTCATGGCTCCAAGAATTGAAATGCATCCAAGAGTTTTAGCGACTCATATCTAATTTTCAAAAAAAAAAAATATTTTCGTTTCGTTTAATTTTATGTCCATTGCAATAAAGAGGGACAGAAAAATGGGGTTTACGCCCACTCGACACACACTAGGTCATTTCGGGACAAACAGATTGTTAAGACGTTTTACCAGAGAGAAATTAGGTTTAACGTCCACTCGACACAAACTAGGTCATTTCGGGATTAACATATGGTTTAATTTTATTTCCACAATTCGATTCGCTTGCGCGTAGGGTTTTTTTAGCAGTAGGAGGAATTCGGAGAACCCGGAGATAACCCACTAGATTGGTCAGGCGACCCTACTCGTTGTCACATAGAAACCGGGGAATCAAAACCCTGCCAGTTGACTCAATGACAGACCTTATGATACAACGCACACGCGCTAACCAATCATCCCCCACCCTAACCAATCGACCATTCACCCTGCCATCCTTCCCCAGTATAACAGGAACGACCAGGTGTGTGTGCCATTGAATCAGCTGGCGTGGTTTCGATTCCCCCGCTGGACGTGGCAAGGAGTAGGGTCACCTGTCCAACCACGTGGGTTTTCTCCTGGTACTCCGGTTACCTCCCACTGCTAAAGACCCCATACGCGCAAGCGAATTATTGAAATAAAATTAAACCATATGTTAGTCCCGAAACGCCTAGTTTGTATCGACTGGACGTTAAACCCCATTTTTCTCTCTCTCCCTCTCTAGAACATCGCACTAGCTGGCATCCATATGTTAGTCTCGACATGATCTGGTTTGTGTCGAGTGGATATTACCCCCCTCCCTCTCTCTCTCTCTCTCCCCCCCCCCCTCTCTCTTTAAACCAAATTTGGCTGTGTTTATATAAGTATAAGGGCGAAATGTAATCGATGCCAATTTTCCTAATTCAATATATGTTTCCTGCGTATAACCCCTACTAATTCTTTCCCGCTGTAAGATGATATCCCAATTATAAAAATTACGATTGAAAAACACAATTATTCTTTTGATTACAACCGGATTCGAATAACAAAAGAAGTGAAATTTGTACGTTCACAACATAGTTTGATATTTGGGATGGCCTTTATACGATTCGTTTTATAGCCTCGATCAATGTAGTTACGACAAAAAGTAATTATTTGTACGTCTGTGAAATAAACTGGTCACAATATCTGCCACGTTATTACTGTCCGGCCTGCAGGCCTTTCATCTCAATAATTATGATTTGTCTCGCATGTCTTCACGTCCCGTTCCGTCTCGTTCGTTTCGTCATCAATTTATCCCAGGGTGCCAAACAAGATTTTAACATTTAAAGAATTTTACAGTCTTAGTGTGCATTTATTTATTTTTTTTTTTCCAGGGGAATTTAAATAAGTATTTCCTGTTTTCAACGGCCAAACAACTGTTGGTATAGCTTTATAATATGTGCCTTATAAACAGCCCCGCCCCCTCCCTCGATCACCTAAAAAAACAAGAGAGAAAAGTGGATTTAATAACGAACACTCGACACAAGAGAGAGAGGAGGGAGAGAGAGGGGGGGGAGAGGGAGAGGAGGTTTAACGTAATTCGGGACTAACCAATGGTACGAATTTATTTCAATAGTTATCTTGCGCGCAGGAGGCAACCGGAGAAAAAAAACACGAGGCTCCTTGTCACATACAACCGGGGAATCGAAACCACACTAGTTGACTAAATAGCAGACCTTATGATACAACGCGCACGCACTAACCATTCGACCTTCCAACTCCCTCAGTAGTCCAGTCGGTATAAAAACAAGTAGGCCTAAGACGTTAAATCCCGTTTCATTAAAGTTGAAAAACATTAGTGTTTTCAATTTGCCAAAATGCCGTTAATATGGTAAAACGATAAAATATCTTCGTTTATATTTTTTTTTATTTTTAAAATATTTATTATCAGACGTTAAAATATTCTCTGAATATAAGCAGATGAAATATGTTTTAATATTTAAAACGGTATGCATGCTACCAAATTTAGCATGCGCATCGTGCACAGTGGCGGATCCAGCGACGAGGGTAGCTGTTGGGCTGGCTTGGGAACCCCTCAATATTCCATTAATATATAATGTCTATGACAATACGATAATAGTCTTGGCGATCGAAAATAAAAATGGTTAGATCTATTTGGTAAGGTCAACTTCAAGTTTGGTTGAAGGTCACGAGATGTATTCAGGGCTAGCGCTAATCCTAACCCTAACTCTGGGTCTAACCCTTACTCTTACCCTAGCCCTAATTTCGCAAACAATCATATGCCCTAGCGTTATTTATACCTCGGTGCTCTTGAGGAAATCTTGAGTTGGCCTTAACCAGTAGATGTAGCCTAAAAATATGCAGCGGTAGATATACGAAAACAGAATAATTAAGCACAACAAAAAACTCTAAATCTTCGTCTTTCTTGGGAGTTTGTTTTTTAAATGGAGAATTTTTCCTTTGTTTGAATTATTATCAATCTCCGTGCATCATTTTTTTGATACTGACTACGAACATTAGAATATATTCCTTTTTAAATATTATGGTGGCCACGTGTGTTCGTGGCACGTGTATTTAGCAGCATGCGCACGCTACATTCTGAGCACCTGCAAACTTTAGCAATAACCACGTGATCAATAGTGTGCGTGTCGATGACATAATCCGGGTCGTGACGCACGTTCGTTTGCTAGTTGTATGTTTTCCGAAGCAATTATCTAGCAATTTAACATTAACTAAAATCTCGAAATTGTCTCCTTGAATTTAAACAACGGCACAAGATGTTTAAACCTTCCATTATTTTTCTTGAAGTGAAAAAAGAAATTATTTTCTCTCGCTTCAAGTCAAATGTAAATACCTCGTTCCGTCTTTCTCGTCCGCCATTGTTTGTCACCGTTTTGTTGGTGTAAAGACGAAAATGAATAGAGTGAATGAAATAAATTATGAATTTTAATTTAAAATATAAAAAGGGTTTGAGAATAAAAATTAAAACGTGTAGTTTGTCGGTTTTGGGGGTATTTATCACATTCCTGTTTGTAAACACACCTTTAAATAATCAAGCATAAAGGGGAGAATGTTTTCAGCTGACATTCTAAAATAAAATCTTGAATGTGTGTTTTTGTTAAGTTGAGATTTCGGTTTTCGCGAGAAATGCTACAATAATACGTTTCAATAAAAATAGCTTTATTATCGAAAAACTCACCCTGAAGCATTAAATTAAAATCCGATAATAACAGATTATATATTTTTAATGAAATCTTGAATCAGTATCATAGGGGTCTATAGACTTCCGTCTGTTCTACTGTCCAGTTTCTATAAGATTCTGCCTCCAATCCAGATACTGTGGATAAATTGTTTAGAAAAATCGGTATCATTTTTACAATTGGTATTGGGAGATTTAAAATTTTTGAGAAAAACTGTGACAAGTTTTTTAAAAATATGTTTAAAATCATAACTCTCCCCGTCTTCCATTAGCCCAGGTTAGGTGCAAAAGAGTAGGACGTTAAACCCCATTTCATTTTGAAACATTATTTTAAGTTACATAATGACACTTAGCATTATTAGAGTTACGCCCTACATCGTTATTTTTCGTACTTTATACTTTGTTTAATTTAATTTTTTTATGTGGAATCATTTTGTCAGGTTTACTTTGTTTTTGTCTCGTGAATTGGAGGCGATCAAAAATATATTTCATAAAACAACCGAATCAGACTGCTTTCCTTCTGTATTTTACCGCCTTTGTTAACCCAGGACCTGAAAAAAAATAATAAGTCTAACACCATTTTATTTCGTTTCGTTTCTTTTCTTGATTATTTCAAATTTTCAGTTATTTTATAACCAGTGAGTGAGTGAGGGTTTAAACAAATTCATACCCAAGAAACATTTATATGGAATACGACCCCATACAGTAATTGTATTTCGCATACATTTCTATTGTGTTTTATATATTTTTGTATATTTTGTATTTTCATTCAGCGAGTCTAAAATGAGTCAAATTCTGGCTTATTGGAGAAGATTAAGCAGATTTAAGATTCAAGCCCTACAAATTTCTAGTGGTTTATTAAACGCTTATGAAAAATATCATATTCTTATAGTGGCCCAATGCTTGGTTTTCCGATAACTTTATAAAGATTGTAATATTATTCAAAATAAAGTTCATTTATTTCTTTTGTGGGGGTAAAACGGATTCTTATAAACGTATTTTAAAAACATAAATTTTGTTAAAAAAAATAAAAAATTAAAAAACAAAAACAAACAAACAAAACAGAAACCCAGGCAATTCTTTAGGAAAGTTTTTAATAAAGCCCAAAAACAATCTTTTGTTTTTCACTTTAACGATTCATTTTTTTAACTGGTATAATAGTTCTATATACATTTATTGGCAACATACTTTCTGATTTTTCAAGCACTTGTGGGGTTTTTTATCCGTTGCATTATCCATGAACTAGAAAAATAAACTTTAACTAAAATATCAAGAATTGAACCATTTTGCACGAAGATAATAATTATAAGTAGCAACAATAATCGCGGCCATTATAAATCGACTAATACAAGCGGAGATAATTTCTCTGTGTTATTTCCTCTCGACTTTGTCGACTTTGCATCGATTTGTCGCTCGAATTCTCCTCGGGGTTCTTCAAATAGCCTTCAATATTATCAACTAGGCTTTACACAGACTTCGCAACTCATGGCTAAACACCGTGTTCGCTTTGCTAACATCCTTAACATCGTTATGGCTCTACGACCAATCAAGTGGGCGGGGCTAACGGTGGGCGTGGTTAAACTAATATGATTGGTTGGTTTCTAGATCGCTTTATAATGGCCTCTCCCCAAATCTTATACGCCTTTAGCTCGATTAAATACGAGTGGTTTTTAATCTGATTTGTGTGATAATGGAGAGGATTTTGTTTTGTAATTTGTTTGTAATTTATATATGGTATACTTTTCGTACAGTTAGTTTTGTGGAAACCCGTCATCAAAAATTAATTCGAACAGACTTTGTCGAGGGATATTGTAATTGTTTCTATGTCTTTACAATTATGTAAATAGTGTGGTTTTAAAACAAATAATCTCTTACAGATACGTAATATGATAATGCAGAGGGAGTTATTTTGTTTAAGTTTTTTTCTTTTAAATTTGCAAATGGACAATAATTGATTTTGAAATTATTAATGCCGGACAGGGGTGAATGCATGGACTTGTATACCATTATATAGTATACCATAGATTATTTTTATATAAAAAATTGAAAAATATAATAAATATGCGGGAGAGAGGGGGGGGGGGAACTAGGTCATTTCGGGACTTGCGCGTGGTTTAATTTTATTTCAACGAATTGGTACAGAAATGTACAATTGCACGTGGAATATTAAACGTAACAAAGCAAAGCAGCAAAGCAGCAAAGCAAGGTCGAATTCTTTTTCTACAAGCCAGGCGCGGATCCAGAGGGGGGGGGGGGGGCAGGGGGTCCGCCACCCCCCACCCCCCCTTAATTGGCTGAGTGCCTTTTATCAAACCTAGACCCCCCCCCCCCCTCTGCAAAAAATCCTGGATCCGCGCCTACAAGCATCAGTGTGGTTTCAATCAGTTCCTATGCATTTTATAGAATTGGGGGGGGGGGGGTAACTAGGTCATTTGGGGAAAGTCAAGCTTCATTTGACTTTATACGCTTTATTTGGTTGTTTCATTTTGGTTGTTTGGCTTTTTAATGGATCGGAGCAGGGAGTATAGAGAAGGGGAATTTGTACCGAGGATCGATTGTTGAGGCTCTTGTTGGCTTTATTCCACGGAAGACACATTCCTACAAATCTTGGGAACGTTACAGAACTTCATCGTTCAAAGAATTATGTACCCTCTCATTAAATAAAATGGGATTTAACGTGCTAGTGGATCTTGAAATTGGATTTCAGATCTTGAAATCGGATTTCGGGTCTTGAAATCAGATTTCGGGTCTTGAAATCGGATTTCGGATCTTGAATTCAGAATTTTGATCTTGAAATCGGATTTTGATCTTGAATTCAGAATTTTGATCTTGAAATTGGATTTCGATCTTGAAATTGGATTTCGATCTTGAAATCGGATTTCGATCTTGAAATTGGATTTCGATCTTGAAATTGGATTTCGATCTTGAATACTTCAACTTACTTCAAGGGTGGGTCCAATCTTGGTAATTGTCCATAAGTATAACTTATATACATTTAAAGACTGAACGAAAAAGGGCTGATTTTCTTTCTACAGATTCATTTTTCAGAATATGTTGTATTTTTTCAATTGTTTATAACTAGGTACTAGTCGATGCTAAACCATTCTTTTTGGTGGGTGGGGGGGTGGTGGTTGGGCGAATGGTTAGCACGATCCCTTGACAGTTGGAATTGGATATAAGAGTAGGCTGTAGTCGTGCCGCTGTCCGGGCAAAATTTCGAATGACCGTCTTCATTAGCCCCGTTCGCAGCTGAACAGTAGCACGTTAAACCCCATTTCATTTCATTGCCATGGTGATTTGAAGAAATGGGAATGGAAACACGGGATATATAACGGACTGAAGGAACGAGCGATACCAAATAGGCCTATGCGGTCGAATTTCAGCTGAATCATTATTCCGTTGAAGACGAACCATTGCTAAATTAGTCATGAGACCGTGCGAGGATATCTGCCCCCCCCCCCACACCAAAATCACTGTCATTAGTTAAGAGAACACGAGAAAAAATGAAAGAAAAGGCCTGTACATTCCCTTGTTTTTATTCATTCTATACTTAATTTTAAAAATTTGGTAATGCATGAATGTTGTCCACTTTCTTGTTTTCGGCCATCTCGGGGATCGACAAGGGACCTCCAGGTTAGCAAGCCAACGTCTTACTGACTAAGCCACCGCAAAAACCTTTTTATAGCCTAAAGAAAACCTGACAAGGCTATCGATTAACTGAAGGCATAAAACTTATAGGTAAAATAAATTTGAAATTCCCAGTTATTAAATGTTTTTATGGGAAACTGTTGCTAATAAGGCTAAGAAACGATCATTTAAAAACACAGAGAATGAAGCAACTTTAGCCAATTAAATCTTTTCAGCTCGTGGGGTCATCACGGAGTAGACAACTGACGGAGTAGATGTCTTAAGTATGACGCCATCGGCTTATCGGAACTCCCAAGTGTATTCGTAAACATTCGTATTTTTCGACAAGGATAATGTAACATTTACAATTATTGATATGCGCGTGCGAGGGTTACACGACAAGAGGTTAGTTCACTCTAATAATGATGAATGGTAGTAGGCTGGAAGATCAAACATACATATAGTCCCTGTCACAAGTGATCTAATTAGTCTTGGTGAATTAGGGAAGAGATTTCCGTTGCAGCAAGTATCTGTGACCAAACAATTATTCTAGCAATCCTCCACGGACAGAGCATCTGTGGCCATTTAATACTCGGTCACTTGAGTCGTAATTAAGCTCGTTCTACACTAGCCTCGACCAACCAGATCTTTTTTAGACACGTATTCGAGATCCACAGTCCTGCAGTTCAAGACTATTGTTAGTCTGGTATTTATTTTAACCAGACGATGAACTCCATAATCTAGACCACTTACCACGGCCTTTAGGGCCACGCGAATAAAATTTTCTTGCTTCCTCCCCTGGAAGATCTCCAGAATGACCCTTGTTGATTTCCCGATAATTTTTCTAAAGCTTTTCTTTCCTAAAGGCACTGCTAGGATATGTTGAAGAAATTGGGGTTAAACGTTTGGACACATTAATAATTGCTTTAGAATTCCTTACAAAATTACAGGAAAGAAACCCGCTGTAGCCCAAACTCGACATCGTGAAAATTGGTTTCATATTTCCCGAGGAAAAGTAACTATTTCCTAACATACAAAAGTGGGCGAATCTACATCCAAGTAAACATCTTTCGCCAGACTGTCCTGTTCGGTATGTGTTGCTCTCTAATAACTGAAAACCATATTTGGTAAGTGCCTTGTTGTTATGACTATAAATATCCAATGTTCGTCGAGTTCTTTTCCAGAAGGGGTTTGGATAGCCTAGTTTGTGTGGAGTGGACGTTACCCCATCTCCCTCTCCCACCACCACTCCCCTCTTTTTTCTCTCTCTCTCTCTCTCTCTCTATCTATCTCTCTCTCTCTTTCTCCTTCTAGTGGGTTAAATGGAAGTGAGCTTTATAGCACCACGGACCCTATTACAAGATCCACGGTATCGCAGAGAAACGCATTCTGCCGCCTGGTGATATAAATATAAACCGGAAATGACGTTGCTGATTCCCATTTATACGTTACTCCCTGTCTACCTGTACATTGTAACTCATTCGTTGTAATTTTTTTTAAAAATCCCCAAGTCTACATTATTCACTCGGTTATCATTACTCAAGTCGGTAAGACAAAATGAGTAGTCTCGGTTATCCATTTAATCGGTTAATCACGAAGGAAAAGCCTGCAGTGAATCGAACTGCAATCCAACAAAAATGTCTCTGCAAGCCCCGACATCGAGAGTTGATTATGGTCTGTATAACAGCACACCTCGTTACGCAGGCAGCCAATTAACACTAATGAACAGAGGTGTGATGCTATGCGCAATATTCTGGGATTAAGTCGCAAGTTTCTTACTACATGTATACAGGAATAAACAACAAATTCGTCATACAAGTTTGAGTTCAATGAATTATCTTTATATCATCATCATCATCATCATCATCGTTTTGTAGTTAACAGACAATTCTTATTACATGCATGGTGAATATCACGTTGAATAATCAAATATACACACACGTGAAAACTGAAATAACAAAAAATTAACAGAATTACTAAACGGTACTAATTGATAGAGATTATTTATTGATTGAACTGTTGGCTCCCTGCGTTACGAGGTGTGCTGTTACAGTCTGAATAAATTAATATATGCCTAATTAATAGTTTTTGTAACATTTCAGGCCTAAAGACGAAGCTACAATAGGCTGATTTAGCTCTTGCATAATGTATGTTTAAGTATAGAATGAATAAAAACAAGGAAATGTTCTGACTATGTTGTCTTTTAAATGAATTTTAAGAGATAACACTTTTCGTGAATGACCCAGAGTATGTTTTTAATTTGGTCTTTAATAACGTGATGAGAACGTGTGTTCTACAATCATTAAAGCTGCCCCATAAAAGATATTTCAATAAATATATGTTATGTTCAATGTCGTCAAATTATGTAATGACTGATGGAGATAATAACGCACCACTGTTCTAATTATATGGCACAGTGAACGCACTCGTTCCGCCCTTTGATGCTAACAGAGGAAAGGGTTTTCTGGCCGTTAGCATACGTCATGTCCCATTCCGGTTCACACCAAATTTACTCTATATATGATCTCCAGAATCAGGAAACACACTTAATGGTGGTTGTGAATGCGGCTACCTGGGGCATCCCCAGCGTACCTGCTGCACGAGTTTCAACAGGAAATGCTACCAGAATTCACCAACTATTTCCCGCCAACATTTTCTCAGCGTGCCCGAAGGTCTGACGTCATGCAATGGCGGTCATTGTTGCCAAGCAGAGGAGCGTAGTATTGGTTGTGACACTAACTAGCGGAGCGAACGTGGCCCCTGGCAATTTCTATTTTGAAGAACTATTCATGACATAGTTTGCAAACAATTTACTCACCAAAAATAACCGGGGACTGAATCTTGATGGTTTAATGATACGACGATCTGATAGGGTGATGGTTAGCTGCCGTGAACTATGGAACCCCTGCAGGGAAAACACCTCTCTGAGTATAATAATAGTGTAAGCTTGTCTACCGTTCTTTACGAGAAACTTAATGAATTGGAAGAACTATTTGTATAGCAGAACTAAAGATTGCTGTATAGCTTATTAAAGGTCCTCAATTCCTTATCTAAGTTTTTTTTTGTCCCAAAACAAACAGAGAGTTTAGATTTCTAAAGGTCTAAACATTTATACTAAATAATTTACGTTGTTGACTTGATGGGCTTTTGTTGCCATGTTTTTTGTTGTGTTTCACCCTTAGAAAGAAGAATTTTGGAGCCATGGTTTGTCAAGTGGTTCAATTACTATTAAATTATATTAGGTCTATTGTGAATCGACGCCAGACCACAGACGTGTCGCACTCAATAATAAACAAATAAACATAAAATGACTGCATTTTTATTTAAGATTGCATTCGTTACTTAACTCTCATAGAGGGTGTGTGAAACTTAACTTTATGAAAACGAATATTTTGAAAAGTTGATGAACATTTTTAAGACTGTGACCTAGAACAAATCAATTATTGAGCTGATTCCATTGATGTTCTCGACCAAACTGATCCCGCAGTGAATATTCGCTTGGCCGCTACAATCACTGATAAGCATGACATCGACGAGGCTTAATGAGTACGGCATATTAACTTTTTTACTCTGACAAATTAAATTCGCAAACATTTTTTTGAGGTAAAAGAAAAATAAATAAAGACGTTTGAAGTATTTGTAGTTTAAAAATACTACCTATTTAAAATAAGTAAAATGCATCATTTTCCCCGAAGCAGTTAGGTGTTAAGTAAATAATGCACGAGCCGTTGAGCCAATGACTACCGCCGCGTCCAGTCAACACACGTTTTGTGGACAGTCATCTGTTACAGAGATAATTCGTAAGTAATTCTCTGTGAAACAGATTGGTTCTCGACATGTATCATTTCGATGCAGGGTATTTTTTTTTTTTTTTTTTTTTTTTTTTTTTTGATTCATAATGTGACCGAAACGTCATGGATTGTTTGTTACTGTAGCCATCTTGTAGGTACGTATATATTCCTGGTAAGGGACAGCCTAAAGTCGTTCGACTGAGACGAAAAACAGGCACCTCGTATACATCTTGACGTGCACGGTCTGATTTCGATACATATAAGAGTAGACCGCGTGCCGCTGGATGGGCCAAATTTCCCCCATAGCACACTGTATGACGTATACCCGTCTTTACTAGCCCCGAACAGTAGGACGTTAAATCTCATTTTATTTCAAGTTACGGTACTCTTATCTTAGCACAGATAATTTTTTGACTAATTGAATACGAGTGCCGATCTTTGAAACATACGATACACATATTTCCTTATCTTAAAGCCCCAATAACACTCTTGTTGTAACTGAAAAATATGTCCCAATCTTCATTCTGGTCAACAAATCGTATTATTTTACAATATTCCAATCAAATGATGATATAAATTTTATCTTAACACACCTAATTTAAAAAATTGGAAAAATTCAACCAATTGATTTGAAAAGTCTAACGTAAACCTTTTCAAACTTGACTTGGATTTAAAATATTTTCGAACCCTCTGGACAAATAAAATAGGTTGTAATGGATAATTTACACAACAGGTAGGACATTTAAACATCTAGTACTTAGAATAAGGGTATTATTTATTTTCTGGAGCTACCAAGCCAGCAAGAATGTTATTGTCCCTTTAATGTACATGTAAGTGCTCTGAATATTATGGGAGGTTAGATAAAGAGCTGGCCGTTTTCACTATGATAGTTAAAAAAGAGATAATGTAGAGGGAATTTGCTGAAAACTTCAGTCAAATTGATCCACGCTGAACCTTGATTTTAGCGATTGAATTTTGGGTCTAGCCTCGATCATCATTACAATAGTCGGTACGATAAAAAAAAAATGCCTAGTCTCGAGAGATGATTATGTTCTGTATAAATTAATTAATGTCTAATTATTAATTTAGATAACATTTCAGGCCTAAAGAAATAGGCATATTTAGCTCTTAACATACTGTATGTTTAAACATCCCCTTTTGAATTTCAAGTTTTTAAATTGGCGTCCTCTAGGAGAACTCAACCAAAGGCATCACAAGCATAGCGTTAAATTGATGTAGACCATCGTGTAGTAAATGTTTTCATCAACCCAATATGGTGTCGTAAATTATGTTATGATCGCTAGGGGGCGATATTGTCCTTACAACTCTTTTCTTCACGAGGCGCAATTAGGATCTAATTTGTTGTGATTTCGAGCGATATACCGATAAGACGGTGAATACACAAAGCGACGTCAAGCATTCTAGCGTAGACATGATCGACATGCCAATATTCTACACCTATAGGCAACAAACCAGCTCCAATTTAAAACATCAAGTTCTTCTTACAACATCGGTGAGGCTTGACGAAACGAAACTACGGTCTAAACATCTGTACATAAAAGAAGATAAAAGTGAAAGTAGTAATTTTGGAATTATTCATATTGATAAGAACAATATCAAAGGGCGTATTGCCCCATTTTGTGGAACGTTGAAGTAGACGAAAATGGTTCTAAAAACATATATTAATGTAATATGAAAGCATGTAAAGTTGTTTTTTTTTATATTCAATATTGTAATTACTAATCTTTTATGTTCGGTGAAATACGTGAACTGTTCAAATTGAACGACGGTCGTTTATGCATGCATTAGTCCATTCTACACGATTTTTTAAATTATGATCTTGTCGTTTGTGAATCAGCCTTAACTAATTACTTCCACAATGTCTTGTGTTTTTATTTGTTCATTACAAAATGGCACCGAAACCATAGCGTACCCGACTTTGTCTTAAATATTGGATATTTTCACGGCAAGGCAATAACATAAATATTGATTGAAACTGATCAATATTGAATTATAGTTGTTTTTAATTTCCAATATTATGTAGTGTGTGAGAGGGAGAATGGGGTTTAACGTCCACTTGAAACAAACTAGGTCATTTTGCGTGTAACGTAAGATTCAATTTTATTTCAATAATTCGCTTGTGCGTGGGGGGTTTTAGCAATGGAATGAAGGTCGATTATGATACCGAGCGAATTCAACAATATCCCAACAAACATCAATACTATAGATTTACTGGAGACCCTAATGGTTATATCACGTGGTGTAATATGTCACGTGGTGTAATATGTAGGTATATATAATGTCATGCTTACTCGAGCAGATAATCAGCATGACGAATAGAAAGTAATTGACGATAAACTGTTTGGTTACCATGATTGACAGGGGGAGAGGCTGTATAATTATCTTCTATATTATAAGACGTCTAGGTTTTCCATATTCAGTGTTTATTTGTATCTTTTCTTGTTTATTGTTACAGTTGACTGCACGTGGGCTTATATTACATATATATTAGATAAACATTTATAACAAATCACCGATTTCTAAAATGCCATGAGGTTTTACGTCCTACTGTTCTGTAACGACTGGGATAATAAAGGTGGACATACGCCATACAGCCTACTCTTGTTCGAAAGTCGAGTGCCAAGGGTTCTCTTTGCTTAAAAGGCCAATGGGGGGGGGGGGGGCTAGTGGTCTATAGTGCCGCGCTTCGACCTCTAGCTGGCCGGTCACCAGCGAATTATTGAAATTAAATTAAACCATATGTTAGTTCCGAAATTACTTAGTTTGTGTTGACTGGACGTTAAACCCCATTTCTCTCTCTCTCTCTCTCTTAAAAGGCCAATGTGTACAGAAGACTGAAATTTTTCGTCCCAGACAAGAGCAAGACTGTAGGACGTCGTGAACGTTTGAGTCTTATTATGTAAAACATACCAATAGACAGGAGTTTAACATACCAATAGACAGGAGTTTAACATACCAATAGACAGGAGTTTAACATCTTTCATGTCAGCTCTGACTGAGATATTAAACACGGACATACGTCACGCCGTGTGATATTAGCTCTAACGTCGATTTACAATAATCAGAAGATCTTTAACGTACTGACAATGGTATTCGCGGCTCGGTTTTTGGTCGACTTACGACTAGGTACGCTTCTTTGAACCTCTAACACCGATCCACATTTCTAAGGAACTTTCTTGGCCAACATCAGGATCGAACCCGGAACATCCTCGTTAGCCAGTCAGCTTCGCACTTCCCATGAGGTCCTTTGGTCTCATCCTTACGACTAGGCGCGTTTCTCGGAAACACTAACACCACAAGATTAGCCAAAATCAGGATCGAACCGGGAACTCCCCTGTTAGTCAGTCAGCCTCGCACTCCCCAGAATAAATAAGATAGCTAACTGATTATTTACACAGTTGGCCACAAGTTGTATCATTTTACCAAAAGAGATTCCTACAATGGATACTTTCTTGATTCGGTATTTAGTTACACTAATCTGTATACCCGAGCTTCAGTTTCAATGGTATCAATTTTCGGCATGTATCTGTCTAAGATAACATGTTAATTTACCGAATATTCAAATTTCTGAAATATATATTTACTACTTTGCCTTGTGTGAGAAATTGCGATTTACAAAATATGTTAAACATTTCTAATGCCGTCAAAACACACCGCAAAGAAAATTGGATACATAACGTCGCCTTGCGGCATTCCACAAGGATATTGGATGCGTATAACATCGACTCCAAGAAAGTTAATAACGCATAAAGTCTCCTTGGAATTCAGCAATTATTCTTCTATATTTCAATTAATGTTAGTTAGATAGAGTGTAGAGATATTTGTACATTAGATCATGGTCCAATAGGCTATGCCAATTTCAATATCTATCCAGAAACCACAACTTATGAAATGAATGAATGAAATGTATTTTGTGGCACGTCAGTTTCAACTGGCCTTTCTACCAGATACATTAAATGAAATCACAATATATTAATACACATAAATAGAAACATGTATCACAGTCAACACTATTAAAATTAAAGAACTATGTTTTTTGTATATCAAATATTGAAAAAAAAACATGAACAAACCAAATATACATGCAAATATATATTAAAATGTTGTATACAAAATGTTTCTCTTTTTTAAAAAATCTAACGCTTTACAGTAAAGACCGGGTTGAGCAACATTAGAATGAAATATTATTAAAATGTATTTTTTTTTTTTTTTTTAAACTTATTGAAATGACATATTTTTTTTTAAATATTTCATAAACTTCTAGGGGTTCTTTTTATTGGCTAATAATGTGTTTTAAAATCTTGCTAGATATTCCTAGTCTGTAAGGGGCTGGTATGAGACCACTCTATCTAAAGTGATCCGTTAGAAACTGTAAATCTAGAAACGTAACTCTTCAACATTTTTTTTTTCTCTCTTCTTCTTAATATAATTATAATATTATACGCTTACTGTTATTATTACATATATATTCATTATTTCTGTAATACTCTTCATATTTGGAGGATCAATAAAGATATATATTGGCTAATAATGTGACTTAAAATCTTGCTCCATAATATATTATTTATTTTATATTCTTAATTAAAAGTTTAATTTGTATAAATTTGGCATAACATAACAACTGTCGCCGCGTTCATGAAAATAATTGCTTAATAATGTGGATTAACACATTGTTGTATATCAATAATTTTATTCCCCTTTTGGGCGAATTCTCCAAAACATATACTTTATTTTATTTTTTTCAATAAAAGTTTCGTTTGGATAAATGACCCATGTCATATGATTTATTTCATTAGAATTTCTATTTGATAAATGTATAATAACATATAGATTTAAGACTTCGAATATTATCTAAAGGACTGGATGGCCCGTACTTGGCTTTATTTTGTATAATTTATTTAATCATTTTAAACAATAGTTTCTTCTTGATAAATGTTCCATAACACAGTCATTTTATTTTATTAAATATATGTTTCCTCTTGGTACACCAAAAATTACTAACCCCCCAAACTCCCATAATTATTTTATTTTATTAGATATAAGTTTTGTCTGGAAACATCAAAAATTACCCCCTCCCCCAACCTCCTCCTTAAAATATAATAAATAAATATGGAGACACCTAGACCGTGGATCCCTTGGGAAAATTAATGTCAAACACACATTAATCATATGGCAGCAGGTGACATATTTAACCATAATAGCTTTTTGGGTGTACAGATCACATATTTCAAGACTTAAAGAAAACGGAACATGTGTGATCCCGTCCAGTTAATTATCCGTTCCATTATTCGCGGGATGTTCGTTCGACTGGACACGTCGTAACGTTTTAACGTTAAACCTTGGACAACCTACAAGCTAGTGATATACTGCTGGCGAGAAAACAATAAGCACTAACTAGAATTAATTATTAGGATATTTAACTTAATTATAGACGTTTATGCTCGTCGATTGCCTATGATTATCCGCCCCTGGATATCAGTGTGGAATCAAACATGCGTAATGATCCCATCAAGCTGCATGTCCGCTTAAATCTGACGTGAGAGTCTCTACTTCTGTTGAAAGTAGCGCCCCCTAGTGTGAGAATCAAAGATACACCAATATGTGATGTTGAGGGGTATAATCACGTATCGTTTGGTTATACACTAAAACAACGGGGATTCTGTCTACATTCCATAATACGCCTAACCAACACGATAAGAAGGCACGCAACAGCTCAAAATCGCGTTACACCAACAAAAACTTCAATGAAGCCTAGTTATAGCTTCGTCGTTGCGGGGTTTCAAGGTATTTTGTCCGGCTGTCTCTTACGTCATTAGGGGGCGTAAACGGAAACCTAACAAGCTCTTGACCACTGGTAACTTACGGATATCATTATTTGTGGCTGGATAAATTAGGTTTCTCGAGATACGGACCATCGGAGCAGAAAGGACATACAAGAACGACAATTGCGCCAATGTCAAGAGGGAAAGGACAAGTAAAAATTGTTTTTCCAACTGTGAGTGTAATGATAGGCCAAACATTATATTCGTGTTATTTTAACATGGGTTGTTTAACTAACAGCGACCTGTCAACTTTAAACTTAGGTCTGTTTGTATGTCACAGCAGGGTTTGTATATAGATGATCATTACATGTAGCAAGGGGCTGGTAGGGTTCTATAGGGGCTGAGGGCACACCGTGAGAAGCGTCTGAAGGTCATTAAAGGGATATAACGTCAATTGAAATACAGCATCCCTGTAATATAATACAAAAATATTAATTATGTGTCTTAAAGCCTCAATACGTCAGTGGATTATTTTTTAATTTGCATGGACTGAAATTTACCCTTTTTTTAAATTCACCAATACCATTAAAATGAAATAATTCTAATTTCGTCAATTGAAGTACTAAATTCATTTTATAATTAAAAAAAAAATTCAATTATATATTTTAAACTCGAAGTCTCAATGCACCTGGGGCCTATTTCACGAAATTTTAACTAAGATAAGATCCCAATTTTAGTAATTTGATTGGATAATATTAGATTGATTTTAGTGCTGAGCCAATCAAAATTGAAGTATCTACTAAAATTGGATTTTATCTTAAGTTAAAATTTCGTGAAACAGGGCCCAGTCTACGTTTTAATATGAAATTTTGCATCTGTTTGTTATTTGGGAATATTATTGACATCCATCAATCCTAATGTACCTTGTATTCATTTGAAGTTTAAACTGTGAATTTAAGTCATTATGTTATGCCTTTTGTGGTATATTCAAATCATAATTCTTTTTAAATATTATTACAAACATTTGTTATAGCCCCTCTTTCACATACACGTGTTCAGAGGTGCTTTACAATGGTACAAATATAAAACATCTGAATCAATAAAAATTGGAAATATATATATATATACATTTAAAATGCTTGAAGAAAAAAATGGGTTTTAAGTTTTTTCTTAAAAGTATTAACATTATTACATGACCTAATATCATACGGTAGCCTATCCCATAAAGCTGGTGCTTGAACACTAAAAGATCTTTGACCAAAAGTTAACAGCTTTGAATATTTGGGCTTTAAAAGAAAGTTATCACAAGGCTATGAACAGTCAATCACGTTGTAACCAAAACATATTGACCCTAAGATTAGTAGTCATTTTCAACGTATGGGGTTTTATTTTATTTTATTTTTATTTTTTTTTGGGGGGGGGGGGTAATATATATTATTTTTTAGCTTTGATAATAAATCTCTCTCCCACATTTTTGCTTATGATCCAACATTTATTTTATCATTTTCTATCCGCGGTGTTGGTTAACCCACCCACTCAGTTTCGCGCGATTTTCAGTTGGACCCATGTGTTGAAATTTTCCGATGGCCCCTTAACACTGTTTTAAAAACTAGATTTCATCTTCATTTATTCCTTTTTTGTTTTGTTTATCTTGAATAAAGAAAAGGTTTGTACAAACACAGATCCTATTTCGTTTCGTTTTTTTATTCTTCAAAATTTCATTTTACTTCATGTAGTGTAGGCTATCGAAAGTATAAAAGAAGAAACGCAATATAGATCTGTATTTTACATAGATTGATTTGAATGTTCCTCATATTTCTCCTTTAAAACTTTTTTTACGAAATTTAAAAAAAAAAAAAAAATAAATCACCTTCTTTTTAAATTTGGTCACCCATCATAATTTTCCCTTTTAAGTTGTTAAGAACTTTTAAAAATTAAATTCACTGTTGTTTTATATAGAAAATGTTTTAATATTCATGTGGACAGGTGTCTATTTGAACGCTATTTTGTTAAAATCACCTTCACTTTATTGGTCTTCTATCAGTATTCCATCTTTAACACCATTAAGAACTTTTAAAAATTCAAATGAACTTTTATTTTGGGGAAAATGTCAATATTTGTTATGAACAATTTATGGAAAATATCAATATTTTTTGAGAAATGTCAATATTTTTTATGACCAGTTGTCTCTTTAAATGATATCTGTTGTAAGGAGACATATTTAGAATGTTGTATTATTAAGGCGACTTCAGGTGTATCATTACCTGTCTATTCATTATTGAAGTTCTAACCAGGTAAATAGCATACCTATACGGTATTCCTTTATCTATCAAGCTGTAGACAAACAGTAAATTACGAGGAATTGTATAGTAAATGTTGGGTTATCAGCTGTTAGACATTGTGTTATATTTGACAACATTCTCAAACACCAATATTACAAACTGTATTGATGTAGGCCTACTTTATAAACACAGTGTCAACACTAACAGCGACTTCTTTCATTCAAAAACCTATTTTCGTTTTTCAGAGCTAAAATGTAGACGTGGATATATATATAGAGAGAGAGGGGGGGGGGGTAATTTTATTTCAGTAACTCCCCTTCCGCCCAGGGGAGAGTGGTTGTAAGAAATGGGATTTAACACCCATTCGACACAAATTAGATCATTTTAGGACTAACATATGGTTCGATTTTATTTCGATAATTCGCTTGCGCTTAGGGGTCTTTAGTAGTGGGAGAAAACCTAAGAAAACCCTCGACGTTGGGTTACAATTAGCAGTGGGCGGAAATCAGAATACCCGGTGTAAACTCAAGAGGATGGACAGGCGACCCTATTCCTTGTAACGCACGGGAGTTGACTCAATGACAGACCTTATGATACAACACGCACTTGCCAAACAACACACCTTAAATGTAGATGTATTATGGTCTTCTTTTGTTTGTTTGTTTAGTTATTTAATATTTTTTATTATTATTATTATTCAGGTTTTATTTAGAATTTTATTTATTATTTATTTTTTTTTATTTATTTATTTCTTAATTTATTTATCATAAAAGTCTGTCAATCCATCAATGCCAATCTGTCAATCCAGACATTGGGAACAGAGTGTTTATTTATTTGTTTGTTTTTTGTTTTGTTTTTAATTATTTAGATTTTTTAAATTTATTTATTTATTTAGATTTTTTAAATTTATTTATTTATTATCACTATTTATGATTTTTTGATTACATATATATAAACATTAAAATAACTATTAGAGAATAAAGATTGCTATGTAGTATTTACATTGGTGTTAACATATATTTTATAAAGTATTTTTAAAGTATATATAAAATTCAATGTACAAAATACCGACCCAAACTCTCTCTCTGTCTCTCTGTCCACCCTCTCTCTCTCTCTCTCTCTCTCTCTCTCTCTCCCTCTCTCTCTAACCAAGGTAGACAATTCTTGCAATTGTTTTTTACAACAGGTTTGTAATCGAATCAAATAGATGATGGGGTCGTTTAGAATCGTAATAAATACGATGGGATTTAAAGACGACCCTTGCAGTAGACCATTATCAAATGAATAGAATACCATTTCGGTATGCACTATTAATGAACGAATTAATTAAAATCTTTGATACCAGTTCTAAATATTATTGTATCGCATTCACGTTTTGAAATATTTGTCCTTAATGGGCAAGCGAGACTGAGTTTGGTCATTTTATCCACGAAGTTATTTTCTAGTGAATTCAAGAAGTGATTATTTTTAGAATTATAATGAACGAAATTATATATAAACAAATAAAACAAATAGATAGAGAGAGAGAGAGAGAGAGAGAGAGAGAGAGAGAGAGAGGGGTGTAATATCCTCTCGACACAAACTAGGTCATGTTGGGATTAACATATGGTTCAATATCATTTCAATAATTCGCTTGTGCGTTAGGGCCTTTAGCAGTGGGAGGAAATCAAGGAAAACCCACGAGGTTGGCCTACAATTAGGTAAATCGTAACAGGTGCTGTAACCAATCATGTTATGCTTCATCTGTCTCGAACACCCGATACCATTTCTTGATTAGTTTATAACATTACCTGCCTTAACCTGTATACAAGGTGTCGGCCCATTCAATATAGATTCATGCTTTGAATAATTCTGAAACCCGAGCATGGATCACGCCCTGATGCTACCAACCTTATCCTCAATTGACCTCCAACCTGGCATACGTAAACAGCCGGAAATAACCGAAGTTAAACACGTAAACCGAACCCAGAACGTGTTCTAGACGAACCTTTACGCGATTATACACTACGTGCCGAGCGCAACAGTTGACTAGCGGTAAATAAAACACTAAATTAATATTAATTTGACAGTATATGAATATTTGTTTGTATAAGAGTAACAGACCGCCATTCTTCTTGTATTTCAATATTTTTGTCAAAATCTTCATTACCCGAACAATATCCGACGTTTATTTTCAACATAAGACCAATATTTGTATAGTGTATTGTGAATATTAGTGGGCTATGTTGGTTAATAAGATTCGTGTGGTTTAATATACATTGTGATAATGGGACTGCAACAGGCTTGGTATTGTCAATAGACATCATATGATTTATTTATCGCTTTAATTTCATCTACAAAATACATTTATTCAAATGTATATTTAGTTTTTACAATGTTAATGACACCATGTGTGCTTTGTTGTGTACTACAACCAAAGTACAAAAACTTTACTTTACAAAATGGCGTGGGGCCAATTTTAGTTTATTTATTCAAGGCACACAATGTGGATTATATTTTAATGCTTTTATACATATTTCTTTTATTATGGATCTTTGAGTTCACGAGAGAGAGAAAGAGAGGGAGAGAGAGAGTAGTTGCCAGTAGTTGCAAATGCGGTGGGTTATGAGCTAGAATTTAGTTAAGAATTTACTTAACTTTCAATTACTGTTTATGAGAAATATCTTTGATATAGAAAAGCAAAATTAAGCACTCTTCTAGACACCTGTTACCACTGTTTGTCGTGTTTTTTGTACACGATGAACAGTCAATTTGCTGATTACACTATTTTGCCTCGACCGTTTTTTTAGGACTTCGAATTTTGACTAATGTTTTGGATTTTTCGTACTTGGTTTTATTTTATTTCTTATTGGTTTATTTGACACACAGAAATAACAAACGTGTTAAAAAGGCTATATTATAGTTAAAATAAGGCGAACAATTTTAAGTACATGTAAATTCTTAACTTAAGCCCGAGAATGCTGTGTGAACTCTAAAATAATCTCAATTCATTAAAAGAATTTTAATTGGCTTTTTCTAGTATGTGTCTAGTTATATGAAAAGAGACATTTTGTGGTCTGGACCACAACCAAACAAATATTTCGTTTCGTAAACAAAATGTCTGCTGCAATATTATTAATCATATTCTATACAGCTCGTGAAATTGGATCTCAATTATAAGAATGATAAAGGACTTGTCACCCGCATGTTAGTGACACTCAATTCCCGTGAGATGACACGAGATCTTTTGCTTTTTAACAAGATGGCGACCAAGCGATGTGTACGTGTCAACAGAAACCGATCTCGTTTTTTTTAGAATTCCGCATCCATCTTATTTTTTCTACCATGATATCTACGTGATTTGTCTTTTTAACGCATGTTTGAAATTATCTTTACTTAACGCCTTCAGCATCCAGATTAAACGATTTGGCAAGTCACGTGTCTGCATTGGACGTCTGTCACGACCGCCATTAATTCCTACGATTAAGATACGATGGTCAGCGGCCATTATCGATTTCTGTTATTAAAATGGTGATTTATCATTCAAAAAAACAACAGCGGTCAGTTAAATGAGTAAATTTGGGCGACCTTTAGTGGTTCGTCACTGACCACGTCTAGGTGTCGCGGTCACAGGTGCGAAGCTGCCTAAAGATGCATTTACAGTGATGAATGGGTGTAAACAAGGCTACAATCTACTCGAGTACATTAGTGGAAATGTATCCGTGTAATTAAAAATAGATTTTTGTTGATGAGTCGTATCGGATATACACGGAGAACAAAACAAAATACATGTGTGTATTCTTTTTACATTGATCTCTTATTCGTTACAATCAGATACCAAAATACTATACTCATGCGTCGTCCTTCTAATAGCACTTCCGCCACCGCCTCATTATAGTAATCTAATTTGCATAAATTGGAATAATGGTTATTAAAATAATGATATCGCTTTCCGCAAGATGTCATTATTTTGTCAACTATTTGGAGTATTTACTTAGATAAATATTAAAAAGTCACGCCTACTGTTTTGACACGATAGGCCCGCGTAGGAAATGTCTTCTGTCATTCCTGTATGTCCACTTTAATTTGCGTCTTTCGACAGATTTATGAAACGCAGATTAGGCCTCTCCGGGGCCACGGTGACTCAGTGTGTAAGACTCTGGCTCTCAAACAAGGGGCCTGTTTCACGAAATTTTAACTAAGATAAAATCAACATTTTAGTAATTTAATTGGATAATATTAGATAGATTTTAGTGCTTAGCCAATCAAAATTGAAGTATGTACTAAATTCGGATTTTAGCTTTAGTTAAAATTTTGTGAAACAGGGCCCATGACGTCACGCGGGGGTTGGGATGGCCTAGTGGTCTAGAGTGCCGCGCTTCGACTTCTAGCTGACCGGTTACCTCTGGCTTGGATTCGATTCCTGTTGTGAGCGTATGTGGCATAGAGATAGGGGCGCTTTCTCAACATCGTGAGTTCCCCCGGGCACTCCAGTTTCCTCCCACTGCTAAAGATCCCTACGCGCAAGCGAATTACTGAAATAAAATTAAACCATATGTAAGTCCCGAAATGACCTAGTTTGTGTCGAGTGGATGTTAAACCCCACTTTTCTCTCTCTCCAGGACGCTCGGGTTCGCGTTCGCTTTGTCCGCACCAGTTGTCGGACGTGGTTTTTCCCTAGTCAGTGGTGCAGTACTGTTGGCCTGACAAGACACGGTGTACAATCGAACACATTATCCTACAGGTAAAAAAAAACTAAGAGTAAATCGCAGACTATGTCGTATACCCGTCTTCATAGACTATGTCGTATACCCAGTCTTAATAAATAAATCTCTCTCTCTCTGGACGCCGTTCCCTCTCCACTCCCCATTGAGATGTTCACTCTGACATAGAGCACATCCTTTAATAATAAACTAAGTAAACAACTTTAAAATAGAAATATTGTGAATTTATGTGATGATATAGGTCTGTATATCCTTTTTCCAATTTAACCTTTTTCGGAAATAAATGTTTCAAATTAATAGAGAACTGATAGGCTTACTAAACGACTGGTTGATGATAAAAATACATTTGAAATCTCAGGTTCGCTCTTTTCCTTAAATTAACGACATTATAACAAATTATTAAAATAATTTCGAGATGAAATATCCCGTATAAATAAAGATGGTGATAGGAAAGTCTTGTTTGGGAACTATTAAAGTAAATTGGAAATGATATGGGTCACAGCGGTAGTAAAGTCAACACAATTTTATAGATCGGAGAGCGGGGTGGGGCTTTAGTGGATAACAAGAGAAAGCAATTGGGTTTAACCTTCACTCTAGACAAGTTACGGAACTAACATATGGTTTAATTTTATTTCAATACTTAACTTGCCCATAGGGGTATTTAGCGGTGGGAGGACCCTGAGATAAACCACGAGGCTGGACTGACGACCCTTCTCCTTGTCACGTACACGTCATGAATCTCAACCACGCAACTTGACGCAGCTGCCCCTCTAACTTTCGGGCAATCGTATATTTTTGACAGAGGGGTAAAGCGAAAAAAATTGTTTTTATTTCATCTGCCCGAAATCTAACAAAAGACTAATTTTACTTTTCTTTTAATTGAATATCACGAATTTGTACTGAAATGAGTATAGATTCAAATATTTTGCTCTGTTTGTAGAAAAAAAAATGCTCAAATGTTACCCAAAGATGCAGAAATGGGGTTTAACGTCCACTCGACACAAACTAGGTCATTTTTGGACTAACATGTGGTTTTTAATTTTATTTCAATCATTCGCTTGCGCGTAGGCGTCTTTAGCAGTGGATGAAACCGGAGGACCCGGAGAAACCCATGAGGTTGGAGAGGCGATCCTACTCCTTGTCACGTACAACCGGGGATTCGAAGATTCTAATGTATAACAATAATGTCTTGTAATAAATGCTCTGTGTAACTGATCGCGCTGTTTACAAACTACTTTCGTGTTATTTCAAATATAATGGCTTTCTTTGAAAATAAACCGGAATGTTGGCCGAATCTTATTTAATCATTTATAACAATTAGATCCGGTGTCGGGTGACAACGTTAAGTTATTCTGACATAGGAACTAAAAACAAAAATGAAAATAACGATATTATTAAAAACAAAAGTCTATATAAGATAAACGATATTGTATATATCGAGGCTTTGAGAAATTTGATTAAAAACTACATTCCAGTTATAGCAACTTTTGCATACACGTAGTTGAAATTTCCGGTCGGACTGTCTATCATAGCTTGGACATTCAAAACACCAAATTCTTGATTCAATCTCAACATAGAGGGAGGGGGCGAATTTGAACCCTTTCCACCTGAGCGCAAATCCATTTATGCTGATTTTCGGGTGTTTGTGGGCTTGCCCCTACCCCCTGCCACCCTTTCTAACCCTTTTTTCGGAGCTGCTTTAATATCAGCCTGCGGGGTTGGGATGGCCTAGTGGTCTAGAGTGCCGCGCTTCGACTTTTAGCTTGCCAGTCACCTCTGGCTTGCGGCTGTGGTTTCGATCCCTGGTGTGAGCGCATGTGGCATGGAGGTGGGGGCGCCTTCTCAACCCCGTGGGTTTCCTCTGGGCACTCCGCTTTCCTCCCACTGCTAAAGAAGCCTACGCGCAAGCGAATTATTGAAATAAAATTTAAAAAAACATATGTTAGTCCCGAAATGAGCAAGTTTGTGTCGAACGGACGTTAAACCCCATTTCTCTCTCTCCCTCTTAATATTAGTCTGATTAAAACACTGATACTATTTCGTTTCGTGTTTTACTGGTCTTCACTACATTAGGATCTAGAAGTGAAGGGTTAGCCAATGTTACGGCGACTTCTTGGCGTGCTATGCACGGAACCACTAGAAACGTCAACGTTGATTGATTAATCAACGTCTGACATCATAAAACCAAAAGCCGCTCGTATGACACTTGACGCAACCGGTCACTACAACCGGCAAGATCTTCATGTAGTGTAAACCATCGAAAGTATAAAGAAAACGACTAAATATAGATCTAAATTTACACAACTTTCAATCACTGTTTACAAGAAATTTCTTTTATCCTGGAACATAAAACTTTGCATATAGTTTCTTATTAGAATAGGCCTATTTTACACATTTTAATAAACAATAAAAGATTTATAAAGGGCTATATTTTAGCTACAATAAGGCGAACATATTTGAGATTCTTAACTGAAGTCTGAGAATGTTATGTGAACTTTGGGTTAGTATTTTAATAATATTGTTTCAATATGATATATAACAATATGATATGTTACAGGGGATTTCAAGATTTCAAGATTGGGTGATTTTAGACCAATTCTTGGGGGAATGCGATGAGTGACTTGTTGATTGAAGATATGGTGCGTCTGGATAATCGAATCAAAATTTTATACTGGTAGAACTGTGCTGGATTAAACCCAAAGCCCCGCCTCGATTCACCCGTTTGCACTGAAATCGACAGAAATGCAATCTAATGAAGTGGAATTCAGCCATATTACAGATCTGTCAGCCTAGGCAATACAAGGGAGGTGGTGTTAGCAGAATCGTGACAAGATACGGGGTTTAACACCCATTCGACACAAACTAGGTCATTTAGGGACTAACATGTGGTTCAATTTTTATTTCCAGTGGTCTTTCGCAGTGTCTAGATCTATTTTTTATTGCCAACCCAAGATTTCGTCAAGGCCGCTGATGTGTAAATAAGGTAGGGCATGTGGTTGTTGGTGAGATTGTAGGTTAGGGTAAGCGTTAGGACTAGGTCCCGGTTGAGGGTTAGGGTTCGGTTTATCACTACCCCTGTCTACATCTCGTGACCTTTGACCAAACCTGGAATTGGTCTTATCAAATAGATCTAACCGGCATTGCAGATGTTTGTTCCAAATTCCCTCTGAAAAGTAGAGCTCGCACCTGACAGTGATATCACATTACATGTAAAACCTCATTCAACGAAAAGTTTACGTTAAAAAGAACAGGACTCTGCTCTGGATATTATCACGTGACACCAACATACGGGTACCATAATACAAAATCTGCTTTCTAAAGCTAAAGAGTACTGTTTCAAGATGGTCGCCACTTTTGTTTATGTTGTTAACTGTGGTTATTAAAGTAATAATAGTTGTTCGGAGTGTGTGTAATTGTTATTAATAATGCGGGTTAGATGTCGATGTGCAGTACGGAGAATTTGTGCTTTTCATACGGTCTCGCTCTAAACCCACGCATGTTTCAGATTGACAATGTACAATGGGCCCCTAAACATGCCCTTTTTTATGTAGACGATGAAAGGATTCATTGAGATATATATGAGGGTAATTTAACCACCCGACAACTGCCCATAAAACCTGTTGATTTATGGTATAAGGTTGTGTTCTAATATTTTTATCAAATGATTTCAAAACTAGACGTCAGGAGCAATCGACGCCGGCGCTAGTCGAAAAAGTTCTTCGGGATTTTCTAGCATGATTTTCCCATTTCAGTGTTGGGAGAGAGAAACAGTGAAGTTGGGTTTACCGTCCACTTGGCACAAACTAGATCCTTACGCGACTATTATATATTTCAATTTTATGGTTCTATAATTCGCCTGCGCCCATTCATCTTTAGCAGTAGGAAGAAACCGGAGGAAACCACCCCATCCCGTTAAGTGTTGCAGGTCGCATGGTCTGCTAAAAGACTGAAGACCCTGGTACACGTTGGCGTTAACTTAAAAAGAAACCTTGACATCAGGAATTCATTGAATTCATTTACCAAATCTATGCAGAACTGTCGATCGGGGAAATGCTCGCTAGTCCGCGGGTTCACCAGTGCGCGGGTTCACCAGTCCACTAGTCCGCGAGTTCATTAGTCAACCGATATCTAGGCGTTGGGTTAGTGTTAGGGTTAGGTTTAAGGATACCCATAATTGTAGTATTTCTTGTAGCGGCGGATCAGGACTAGTGAACCTCTCTCGTTGATCGACTTGAATTGACGGAAGCTTAGACCTTTTCAAAGAACAAGATGAACAAGACCAGGTGCAGATCCAGAGGGGGCGCACCCGGCGCACGCCCCCTTTATTTTTTGAGGTGGCGAACAATTTTTAGCTCCATATATTCTCGCGAGAAAGGATAACAAAAATAGTTTATGTTGGAAATTGTATTTACAATTGGCCATTTTTTCTACTCAAAAATATCGGTTCCGGGCTTCGCACTCCCAAGTAGGTGCAGCACGCACCCTCTTTCTGAAAATCCTGCATCCGTCCCTGAAGACGGGAAGCGATTAACGACCAGTTCCTGCTCGCTGGCCCAAAAAGAAATCCAATTAATAGAACCAGTTACCTGTAATAAGAAGAGTAAGTTTGTGAAATGTTGTAAACAGTAGAACGTGTAGGTGATTTGTTTCTGTACAGGGAAGATGGATGTTCAGTAATATGTCGACTCTCTTCACAACACTTGTCTAAACAAACTTAGTATATGGACAAGTTAACATCTACTGTGTGGTCTAATCATTAAGCCCCCGCTGTAAAATCAGTGTAAAATATTTTGAAAAACGTATTCGATTCTGTAAAACAGTTAAAACTAGATTAAAGGCAACGAAGTTAAAGAAGGAACTTAATCTAAATAAACAATTTATCCAGGTGAAGCAGGCTTTTTGTTTAATAAAATACTTTCAACATAATGTGCTTTTACCAAAAAGTTGGAAATAAGATTAGAAAGCATTCATAATGGCCCCCTCTCCAGGATTTTGTCGAGGGGGGGGGGACATACATACCCTAAACAGAAACTAAAATATGGGAATTCCATTGCTGGCTGCAGGTGCTGGTCTGAACAGTGATGACCAGTCTCACTGGGGCTATATCCCCCCCTCCCCTGGATCCACACCCCCTCTCTCTCTCTGCGGTTTATTAAATGCATCCCCAGATAACGCGATGTCGTATTTGATTAAACAGCACTTAATCTGGCAAAACATAAGAAGTGAATCAGTATATTGCTGGTCTTGTTTTATATGTTATATAAATTGTTATTAAGACATTTATTCACAAGATAAGGCCATAAACAACTCTCTAGACCATCGGATGACCACGGTATAAGAAGATTTAAATACATTTTGAGGTCGATGCGGTTACCATTAAAGTGGATAATCGAGACTTTGTTTATTATCGTAATAATGGTAGCTATGATAATCGAGGCTGGGCTATAATCGTGATTCAGAGTGAAGTAATTTGACTTTTTAATATACTCTCTTTTCATTATCTATTCTCAACAATTATCGCAATAACTGCCAGCTCGTTATCGAATCTTACCTAATGCCGTTTCAATTGAAACTTTGGTCTTAAGCCTTATGAAAGTCGGGGGAGGAGGGGGTGGCCAAATGGTTAGCGCATGCACACTGTATCATAAGGTCTTTCATTGAGTCAACTAGTAGAGAGAGAGAGAGAGAGAGAAATGGGGTTTAGCGTCCACTCAACACAAACTAGGCCATTTCGGGACTAACATGTGGTTTAATTTTATTTCAAAGGAAACCGGAGGGCCCGGAGGAAACCCACGAGGTTGAGAAGGCGCCCCTATCTCCATGCCACATACGCTCACACCAGGGCTCGAAACTACAGCCGCAAGCCAAAGGTGACCAGCCAGCTAGAGTTCAAAGCCCGGCACTCTAGACCACTAGCCCCCCCCCCCAAACTGATGTAGTTTCGATTCCTCGGTTGTACGTGACAAGAAGCAGGGTCACCCGTTCAACATCGTGGGTTTTCTCTGGTTTCATCCCACTGCGATCGAGATTGAGCGCAAACTTATTAATCCACCGTGTTCCCACCAATGAACAATTTTCCGGTGTGGTTTCCTCTTGTCAGTGATGCAGAACAGAGGGCCTGACAAGGATAGTTGTCTTGTCGGTCGGATGGTACGAAAACCCGAGGCCCCGTGTACACATTGGCGTGCACGTAAAAGAGCCCTTGACAGTTGGAATTCGATATTAAAGTACGTCGTAGCTCTGCTGCCTGGGCAAAAGTTCCCTCATAGCACACTGTATGGCATATGCCCGTCTTCCATTAGCCCAGGTTAGGTGCAGAAGAGTAGGACGTTAAACCCCATTTCATTTCATCAATGAACAACACATTGGCTAGAACTTGATAGTTGTATAAAACATGGCTTCCTACCTACATCCTACACATTCAATAATGATGAGATGATACGTTGCCTGAAAAGCTTTAGCCACAAAATTCTGGTCCTTGGGTTTAAACTTTATGTGCCCATTAATAAAACCCCGCGCTTTCCCACAGTAAACCGGATGAAATGGAGTTAACGTCTTCTCAACACATAAGGTATTTTTCTCAGGGAACAATTTAATTCTGTTCTTTATCGAAGACTATCCGCCATGGGGTCTTTTACGTGCTCGTCAACGGATGGAACAAGACTTGAGGAAGGACGGAAACACTTTTCCTTTTAGACTCACAGGAACGAACCATGAGAATGACACCAGAGCTTCAAGAATCTCGAAGGTTCTTTTCTGAACACGTCGGGATGAGAACCCATGTTTGTTCAATTGAAAGGATAGCGTCTTACCACTTGGTACTGCGCGGAAAGAATCTTCCAGTTATTTGTTTTCTGTATTGTTGAAGGATTCATTCAAATTTTAGACTATTTTTTTTAAAGATATGTCTTCTTTCTATCCGGAACACGTCGGGATAAAAGATCGGGTAATTCCAGTCGAAAGGTCAACGCCTCGCAACGGAAAGGTTTATTCCAGTTATTCATTTACTGTATTATTGAAAAAGATACATTCAAATTTTAGTTATGTCTTCTCCATCTTTTCTCTTTGTGTTTTTAAATAGCAATCCTAACTATAATTTGTGTAGACGAAAAACACGTAGTTTACACAATAGGACGGGGTTTCATAAACACCGCCATTACAAGGGAAATAGATTTGTCAGATTTAAAGACAACCAGAGGAAGGTTTTAATATATTTACTATAAACTAGCGGCTCTGGTCGGCCATTTGTTTAGATTCTGTATTAAAACCAGAAGCTCATATAAGCACTGGCAAATTGTTTTTACGGCATCAGATTGTTTCCCCGAAAACATTTAACGACTCTCTGTAAATATATGTAATCAACAGATCAGCGTTTATAAAATTTCTCTGTCTTCAGCGCCAAATTTCTCAACTTTCATTTCCGCTGATGAAAGGAATATAATTGAGTTGTTTTGGGTTTGGATTTAAATCAAATGAAAAGAGCGAAATTGGCAACAACAATCTTGTTTGCCTGATTATACTAATATAATTGTCTGGTTTTCATTTATAAATAATTTGACACAGTCCCTGGCTTCTGGTTTGAGCTTAAAAAAGGGGGCGGCACTATAGCTAAGTGGGTAAGACGATGGCTTGCTAGTCTGGAGGTCGACTCTTCGATCCCTGCATGGACAGAGAACGTTCATTCAGATTTTCCGGCGTGGTTAGTGATGCAGGATTGAGGGTCTGAAAAGAACAGCTGTCTAGTACACGTAAAAAACCGCTTGACAGATGGAATTCGATGTAAGAGTAGGCCATAGTGCCACTGTTTGGGCCAAATACCCCACATAGTACACTTTATGCCGTTTTTCCGTCTTCAATACCTCGGTTCGGAGCAGAACAGTAGGATGTTAAACCCCATTTCTGGTATCATTGTTGACGATGAATAACCTTATAAATCCAGATTGAGATCTACGTAATGTTTGATGCCATGCACGAGATGGTACACTTTGTAGAACCATCGTGTATTTGGGAGGCATTATACACATAGGCGGGGGGGGGGCGACATACGGCCTGCCATTGAGTCGACTGGCGTGGTTTCGAATCCCCGGTTGTACGTGGCAAGGGGTAGGGTCGCCTGTCCAATCTCGTGGGTTTTCACCGGGTACTCCGGTTTCCTCCCACTGCTAAAAAAGACCCTTACGCGCAAGCGAATTAATGAAATAAATTGAACCATATGTTAGTCCCGAAATAACCTAGTTTGTATCGAGTGGACGTTAAACCCCATTTCTCTGCCCCTTTTTCTGCACATAGAGTACTATCTATTCTACTTCGAAAAGACCTCTGTCCTATGTCTGCCATATCCAACAATTCGTTATACTGTTTTGTAATGCAACCCTATACACAAAAAGCCTAATTAAGACTTTTCAATTTCATTGACGATACATTAGTTAAGAGGTTAATAAAGAGTTGACCATATTTGTTGTATTAGTTCGAAAAAAAGATAATGTAAAATGAATAATTTGAAAATTCCATCCAAATTACTCTATTGTGAGCAAAGATTTTAGCCTTAGAAGGCTTGACATTTAGACGTGTGCAATATTTGCAACTACCGTCCTGGTTGTTCGAAGCTAAGTCTCGCTCGTCCATTTTTAAATTAATCAAGATGTGGTTGAACCTGTTCAAATCTGTTTCAAATCGCACAAATCCTATGGCGTCGAGAGTTGGTTAATTAATAATTTAGATAATATTTCAGGTCTAAAGGACGGCCTGCAATAGGCAGATTTAGCTCTTGCATAATGTATGTTTAAATGAAAGCAAAGAAAAAAAATACTAAGGTCCATGGTGTATTCGACTATTATCGTCGATTTATGACTGAAAATGGCGGCCAACTAGCTTAGTGTTTGTTCTGGCGTTGTTTGGAAGGTTTAAATATAACAAATTCACCCACATTATCGTATTACGAAATTGAAAATGCAGCTGTGTTTTTTAAAATAAAAGTAATAGGCAATATGTCATAAGTACCATTGAGGCTGAAAGAATATAAAGCCATGTCCGACACCAGAAACTGAGATGGAATTAATTAATAGATCACCGCATTCACAGCGGTACGTTTATACACTGTTAACATTTTCATGTATTTTTACCTCGTTTTAACTGTATTTTAACATTGCATGTTATTTCACAGTCTGTAATGTAAATTTACCTCTAGCTATTTTACATCCCAGGTAAAATTACATACCTGTAAATGGAATAGGTGTAAAATTGCCATGATGTTAATTTACATATATTTGTACAATAACATGTAAATAAAAAAATATTGGGTATTTTAACAGAGTTTATGTAATAATATCTCATAAATGTTGTAGAATTACATATTATGTAATTTGGATAGGTAACATTATTCAAAGGAATGTGTTTGTCTCGGTTTGGCTAATTAGTTCTAGGTTCCATCCTGGCGAACACAGATAGTTTAGCGGAACTTTCAGCCGAGCATGTTAAACAACATTCAATAATGTAAAGAAAATATGTGAAATGTGGTTTAATGTGCTACTGTTCTTCTCCTCATAATGGAAAGAGTAGGTGAAACAATCCAAGCAAAATTCCGCACCCAACTTATTATTGTCTTTATTAGGCAGTTCGATACATTCAGATTTTGAATAAACTTTTTCTCTAGAATAGAGTCAACTGACTGACAGAAAAGTAGATATTTTGCATAATATTCGATATGTGGTCAAAGGGGGAATAACCTATGTGACCACTGTTTGAAGGTAAATTTACAATTTTCTGTAAAAAATAGTATTTACAGTGGGATTTCTGTTAATATACAGCTCACGTGATGTAAACTGACATGTGGTTGTATTACTACATTAAATTTTATGTAATTTTACATAAGCCTTGTATTCTTATACGTCTACATCGTTTTAAATGTAAGTTAACAACTCATGTGATATTACAAATCATGTGCTGTATTTTTACTATAATTATAGCTGTAAATATACATATAATTTTAACAGTGTATCACCGTATTCACACTGATACGCTTATAAAGATACACTATGTAAGATTTAGATAAAGAACCGGTCTTTCTTGACTGTTTATTATTGCAGGAATGGGACTTGTTTTTCGCCATTTTTCAATTAAATTATAAAATAGCGACCGTGTTTAAATCGGTTTAAATCTCCACCATCATGTTAATAAATATCTAAACAATAGTTTTTTTTTATGATATAGCTACACGCAAATACCAGCAATTATCATTCACTCGGAAAACCTCCACAGATTCCGGAACCTACACCTAGTCTCGGCTGTATTACAGTAAGTGATATGTACCTACGCCAATACGGTTTACTTTAACAGGAAAACTTGACGCTATTACAAACAAACAAGATACCATGGGCGCAACCATGTTTCATCCGGGACCTTTAAAGTAGTTCCAATATGGCGGAATTCGTCGTACAGCCGAGACTAGATGTAGGTTCCGGAATCTGTCGAGTGATTATCATTGAGATACAGCCATTACATACACTACCACTCGGCAAACCTCGGAAGATTCCATAATCTGTCGAATTGCCGAGTGTCGAGACTACTTTTGCCATAACGATGTCACTTACTGTAATGACACCAATATCGCACGTGGAATACTTGCGTAGGGATACACTCTTGTGTGTCATTGGAGAACACGAACGGTATTCAATGGTCATTGAGTTTTATTTATAGATAACATTTGAAGCTAAATAGAGGAAGAGAAATGGGGTTTACCGTCCACAAACTAGGTCATTTCGGGACTAACACATGGTTTAATTTTATTTCAATAATTCGCTTGTGCGTAGGGTCTTTAACAGTGGGAGGAAACCGGAGTACCCCGAGAAAACCCACGAGGTTGGACAGGCGTTCCTACTCCTTGCCACGAACAACTCGAGTTTCGAAACCACGACAGTTGACTCAGTGAAGCCAAATAAAGATTTAGCTAGTACATAATGCCTCTTGAATTGTCGTTCGATAAATAAAGGTAGGATTACACGATCGATCAAAGGTTATTTATGTTTGTTATTGACTGGTGTAAAGCGGTTCAGGTGCGATGTAATATAACACGTATACATGTAGTAGGCCAATAAATCTAATACAAGTTGTAGGTTCGACCCCCGAGCTTGATCTGTCGTGACTGACGGATGTAAAGTGGTTCAGGCGCGACGTAATATAAGAAGTACAGCAGGCCGATATGTAATGTCACCTCGTCAAGTCGTGGGTTCGATTCCGAGCTCGATCCGCCTGGGTAAATGGTTTAGGTGCAATGTAATATCTTGAGTACAGCAGACCGATTTGTAATGTAACCTCTACAAGTCGTGGGTTGGATCCTGAGCTTGACCCGCCCCCTACAATAATCATAGGGTCAAATGCGGATCGTATGACCTCTGGCACGACCTTTCACTACAACCTATCAGATCCTCATAGAGTGTAGACCAGTAAAACTATAAAAAAAAACAACAAATATAGATCTGTGTTTTAATATATGTTTCAATCTTATTTCAATAACTTCCTTGCGCGTGTATTTATAGCAGAAGGAGGGAACCAGGTAGATAAAGCCCGTAAGTGGAATAGCTTAGGGGCCTGTCGACATCTTAATCCGGTGCCGCCAAGGGGTATAACGCTAGTGTTGTAGGAAATGCAGCATGTACACATGCCAAGAATCTGGCCGTATGTCGAATTTCATCAGGCTCAACCCCCTCCCCCACCCCATTTCTAAAAAGACCCGTAAATACAAGGGAATTATTCTGATGAAAATATAGGATATCTTAGTCCACGAATTCCCCCTCCCATGATCGCCCCTAGAATTGTCGATATTGCGGAGAAAAATTAGTGCAGCCCCACGTCTTTTAAGTCTTGCCCCATACGCCTATGACAATTAGCTTCAGATGCAATATATTCTTGCATAATAGTTCAGGGAGAGAAATGGGGTTTAACGTCCACTCAACACAAACTAGGTCATTTCGGGACTAGCATATGGTTTTAATTCTATTTCAATAATTCGCTTGCGCGTAGGGGTCTTTAGCAGTAGGAGGAAACCGGAGTGCCCGGAGGAAACCCACGAGGTTGAGACGGCGCCCCTATCTCCATGCAACATACGCTCACACCAGGGCTCGAAACCACAGCCGCAAGTGAGAGGTGACCGGCCAGCTAGAGGTCGAAGCGCGGCACTCTAGACCACTAGGCCATCCCCCACCCCCCGCATAATAGTTCAAAAATAGAAAATTGAAAACTTATATATTGAATATTGCATTAAAATTACTTTATTCTGAGCCAATTCAAGTTACCACAGTTTGAAGTTTTGACAAGATGGGCCAAATAGTGTTTATTATCGTATCAACGTCACTTGTCCTTCGATACCAAGTCTCGTTTCTCCATTTTTGAATTAAATCATTAAATGACGATCGTATTTCAATCGATCTGAACATCTGTCTTCTGATGATCTAGAGAGTTGATAATAGGCCCGTCATGTTAATAAGGAGAACGCTAGATCGGAGACGGTCCTACGCATTTTAGCACATATGACGTCATATATAGATTATGGGTTAGGGTTAGGGTAAGGGCTAGGACCTATGGATTTGGTCAGAGTCCCGAGATGTAAACAGGGCAAGCCCTAACCCTAACCCATGATCAAGCATAACCCTTACCCTAACCCACAATTCACATATGACGTCACAATTCGCGTAGGACCGTCTCCGATCTAGCGTTCTCCTGTTAATAAATGTAGAAACGATCATTTCTGTAACAATTTAAAGGAGGCAAATCGCTAACATTTGGGACCTAGAAATTAACACAAGTGTGGGGGGAGGGGGGGGTAACGCATAAAACTGTCATATGGATGTATATAAACTGATTTACATTCAATGGTTCCCTTTTTCACTCTAATTTCAAATCAGTTATGTTCGGTGAAATAAGCCAGCAGTCTTGATCGAATGCAATTTTCTAGTGTCTGGTCATTCCAATCTACATACGCAGTTTGATTTGGTGGAATGTTTCTAGTCTCGTTCCTCGAGTCTCTTGCTAGAACTGGAGCTGAAACGCATTATGTTTACTTTGTCTTAAAGCCCACCTTTTCACGGTAAGATCAAAACATCAATGTTTTTTTTTAAAAAAATTGGCAAACAATTCGTGATTTCAATGTTGAAGATTTTGGATGACATTATTTAGACAATAATAAGTTAGAGACTTAGCTACTTTAATCCAAAATAAAGACCTGCAATAGGCAGATTTAGCTTTTACACAATGCATCTTTAATAACAAAACAATGTTATGTTCTACCTGACTATTTTATTTTTCTTTTCGCTAAAAACATAATTCTTCATTCCTTTGTTATGATTGAGCATTCTGCTCTGACGCACGTCTTTCTTTGAGTCCTATATTGTAAGCTATTTACGTGACTTTGTGTAAAAATCGAATTTAAATCCAAAACCTTTTTTTATTTTATAATGCTTTTAACGTCCTTGTTTTCCATCGAGAATAGGGAATATCTGAAAAGCCATTAATTATCGAGTCAAGCTGATCGCGGCACTCAGTTTCTTGACAACAAGAGTTCCTGGAAGGGTAACTAAGTTAATTAGGAGTAAACACGGCATTGTATTCTATCTCAACAACATAACAAATTAATGAGAACGATGTTGGCAAATTGGACAAGTAACGGATATCAAATAGTTACATACATACAGTCGGATAATAACTAGCGACACAGGTGTTATGCCGAATAAATGACATCACATCTAAACAATGATTGGCTTAAATGACTTCTGCGAATCAATAATAGCTCCCTCTATAATTCAGCATCCGCTCATTAGTCGCAAAACACATCTTCTTTTACTCTCGCGCGCTCTTGGGTGTCATGGCGGACGTCTATTTGACGTCACGTGATACGGATATGTTTCGCCTGACCGGTAACTGGATGCCTCTCCAGATTAAACAAGATGGCGATGAGTGACGGCGGTTGTAATTATGAATCAATAAGAACAGGAACCAATATGTTAGTCAAGACATCAGGATCTCTGGAGTCTTCTTCAATTTACACAAACAGAGGAAGTATTTGCGCCTTGTTGTTAGCGTCTGGCGATAATGGCAAGAAAACCAATTTGTCGCAATAAATACAAGAAAAACTGGGGTTCTATTTTAAACAGTGTATTCAATCACTGACAGATACAGATAAAGAGAGTACAATGCGCTTATTAAGTGCAACTCATATCTTATCGTTATTCCCTTTTCTATTTATCAATATAAATAAAATGAAATTGGGTTTAACGTCCCACTGTTCTGCTCTGACGGGATTAGGCCTAACGAATACGGGCATACACCATACATTGTGCTATAGATTTTACCCGCCTACTCGTATATCGAATTCCAACAGCCAAGAGATCTTTTACGTAACTGGACCTCGATTTTTCGTCCCATCCGAACGACTAGACACCTTTCCTTGTTTTATCCGTATATGTTACGGCATACGGCATTTGTTTTATTTAATTCAGGACGGATATGAGGCCATCGTCCATTTACCTCACCAATCAGGCCTATTATAAAAGGCCTATCTATATTGCTGGTAAATTTGAAATCCTATATCCGCCTGCCCAATATACAAGATGAATTTGATTTCAAATAGTCCATATCCAGATTTTGAATAATCCTTCTTATGGATTCTCACTAAAGATTATTCGGTAATTTCCGTTTTCAACGTTTGACGCCATGTTCATCTTGGTGGGCCTCGGTAACAGTAATCTAGGCGTAAGGCTAGCTCGGCGTTGCGAATGTAGCTCCCGATCCTTAATCACAACCTATACCAACAGTTAAATCTAAAATCATCACTCACAGAGAAAACAACGAGGTTTAACATGCACTCGGCACTAACAATAAGTCATTAAGGCTAATATTGTTAAACATTATTTCATTAATTTGCTTGTGTGTAGCTGTCTTTTTCCAAACTGATCCCGCAGTGAATATTCGCTTGGCCGCTACAATTACTGATAAGCATGACATCGACGAGGCTTAATGAGTACGGCATATTAACTTTTTTACTCTGACAAATTAAATTCTCAAACATTTTTTTGAGGTAAAAGAAAAAGAAATAAAGACGTTTGAAGTATTTGTAGTTAGAAAATATTTCCTATTTAGTGTAAATGGGTATTAAAATGAGTAAAATACATCATTTTGCCCGAAGCAGTTAGGTGTTAAGTAAACATTGCACGAGCCGTTGAGCCAATGACTAACGCCGCGTCCAATCAACGCACGTGTTGTGGACAGTCATCTGTTACAGAGATAATTCGTAAGTAATTCTCTGTGAAACAGATTGGTCTTTTCCAGTGGGGGGAACCAGTCGTAGAAAACGAACGAAGTTGCTTGGCGTAGAAATAGGGTCTAACGTCCCACTTCTCTGCTCCTACCGGGCTAGTGAAGACCAGCATATACGCAATACAGTGTTGTTATGCGTGAAATATCATGACTTTCAGAACACATGATGCTACGAGGCGGCTCTAATCAACGTGGTTCGGGACGTGGTACATATCCACTATACGTCCCAATAAATTTTACTTCAATATACAGAGGGTTCACCAGCAAAGTTAAGGATTATTTTTAGTTCAATTTACAGAGGGTTCACAAAGTTCAGGATTGTTTTAACAAAGGTTACAAGCGACTTTCCTGTAGTCATCGTGCGCAAAAGAATCTTATAGCACACGAGTATCTGGAGAATATGATACTACGAAACTTTTTTTTCCACGGCCCTAAACAACGTGGTTCAAGAAATATACCACTATACACGTCTCAAGTACTGGGTGATCGCAGCTAAGTCCCGGTCCTCCATATTTGATTAAATCAAAGTATCGGTGAACCGTGTTAATTTATATAACATCGGAGAAATCTGATGCCATCGAGAGTTGATTAAGGTCTGGATCAGTTAATTAATGTCTAATTAATACTTTAGAAAAAATTTCAGGCCTAAAGAAAGACCTGCAATAGGCAGATTTAGCTCTTTTATAATGAATGTTTAAAACACAGAGGGTGCACGAGCTTTCACGAAGGACGCAGACACTAGAGACTTTTGGCAAGTGGAATTTTCCGCATCCGTATCACGTATCCGTATCGCCACGTGATACGTTGCGTCAATAGAGACTTTTGGCAAGCGTAAATTTCTGGTCCGTATCGCGTATCCGTATCGATTTTGTGTGTGACGTCAACAATGCTTGTGTATTTCTCATACGTGATATGGCACACGGATACGGCAGCACGTATCGAACAGCTTTCATACGGAAAAGGTACATATAACATCGTCGTCTTTTTACCATACTTTTTGCTACTTTTAGACGCTGAAATGTTGTGTTATAGTAGACACTTGACTAGTACTGAAGATCTTAGTAGATAACTGACATCATGCTGTAAATAGAACTAAGCTAGCCCAGTTACCCATATGTACACGCCGCGAAAATCTGCCAAAACTCTAAAACGACCTTGACGCAACGTATCACGTGGCGATACGGATACGTGATACGGATGCGGAAAATTCCACTTGCCAAAAGTCTCTATGTAGTTTTAGAGTTTTGGCATATTTTCGCGGCGTGTACATATGGGTAGCTGAGCTGAGCTTAGTTCTAATACAGCATGGTGGCAGTTATCTACCAAGATCTTCAGTACTAGTCAAGTGTCTACTATGATACAACATTTCAGCGTATAAAAGTAGCAAAAAGTATGGTAAAAAGACGACGATGTTATATGGACCTTTTCCGTATGAAAGCTGTTTGATACGGGCTGCCGTATCCGTGTGCCATATCACGTATGGGAAATACACACGCATTGTTGACGTCACACACAAAATCGATACGGATACGCGATACGGACAAGAAATTTACGCTTGCCAAAAGTCTCTAATGTTCCTTCTAGTCAGTGTGCGTAACAATCGATCTTTTCACGAATTTTATTTGTACAAGATAGAATAGACTGAGAATGGTACGGTGGCCTTTTAGTGCCATACGTTGATTTTTAACATTTTCGTGAAATTTACCTGATATGAGAAATCACAGTGAAAACTATGATAAATAAAAAAAAAAACCCATACAAATCCGCGTAGAAAGGGTTCACACCGCTAAGAAAACTTAAAACCACAGAGAAAAGGTTAACGCCGCGGAGAAAAGGTATATACCACGAAGAAAAGGTTTTCGTGTTTTTTTTATTTACCATAGTTTTCACTGTCAGGTAAACTTCAAGAAAATTTTATGATTCTACGTAATAATGCCTAATGGTTTAAATCAAAAATACAAGATAGGATTTGAGGCAGTCTCTCAGAGCCGGGACATTTTTGTTTTAATATGGCCTATAATTTCCATTATGCACGTGATACAAAACGTGTATGCGTGCGCATATGCGCACAGCTAAGAGGTAACAGCGGATAAGGGTCAAGATATTTGTCTGCTTAAAGAAATTTAATAATCAGTTTTTTAGTGATAAATCCCGCTAATCTGTAACAATATATCGGTTATAACGCGGGCTCAGTGCCAGCTTAACCGCTTCTGGCTTCAACAATTTACACCGCTGAGAGGCGAGAAGACCAACAGACGAGAAGGGATTTACAATAACTCGCTCTTTCCCCTTCTCTCTAACCCAAACACAAAAAGAAAGTATTTATGAAATTTGGCGAGTATCACATTCTATGGTGGTGAAAATTAATTGGGGTCGGCGGATTAATCCCATATACGTGCTACCTGGTTGCAAAAATGCTTCGGAGAAACTCGAGCTGTTCGGTTGATATTGTTCACGTCTCGTTCAGGATTGTTTGGTTGGCGATTCGCCATTTTGTATTGTCTGATTTGATACTTTGACGTTGAAAGAAGAAGCAGCGGTACCATCAGTTGGCTACATCTGGACAATTAGATCTTTCAAATTACGCAATTTTCACCTAGACTCTAAAATATCAGGCAAGCAATTGGAGTGGTTTTTTGTGTTGAATAACAAATATTACGTGTGTTAAAATGAAATGTAGTGAAATGGGGTTTAACGTCCTACTGTCCTGCTCCTAACCACGTGTGTTATAGCATGGCTGACTGTATATTGTGTATCTATTGTTTAGGTTTTACATAGGCGTATATTTTTTTAGCATTCAGAAATGCCGAAAACGTAATGTTAACCTGAACTGCTGTGAAATCTCGGCTGACTGTATTATGTATTAATTGTTAGGGTTTTACGTAGGCGTATATGTTTTAGGATTCAGAATGACGAAAACGTAATGTTAACCAAAACTGCTGTGAAATCTCGGCTGACTGATATTTCAATGTGATTAAAGCGCAGATTTACATTTCGTTTCGTTTTTTTTTCCAGATAGATTCGATGGTCTCTACTACATGAAAGATCTGGCCAATTGGAGTCTGGGGTCACGTGAGGGGTCATACCAGTGGCTTTTGACCTATGACGTCAGACATTTGATTAACCAATGAGCGTTGATGTTTCTAGTTGGATGCCCACAAAACAAAATGGAATCTGTGTTTCAAGGATTTACGTTTGCCTACATTTCTAGAACACCCTAGCCCATATAAAAGACATTCATTGAGGGGGTTGGGGCTGTGACCGTAGCTAGCAAAAACAAAAATGGGGTTTCACCGGGCCAATTTTATTTCACAGAAATAAATCTCTTATGGATAATTTGGCAAACAGATGCAAACATGATTAGTTCGAAATGTTGGGCGTTAATCACAGATGTATTATACTATCTCTAGAAGTAGTCTGCTGTCCACACAACATACTTTAGACAACTTCCTACATTGCCTGCTAAGAGAGAGAAGTAAATGGGGTTTAACGTTCACTCGGCACATACTAAGCCATTTCGGGACATGTTCAATTCTATTTCAAAAATTCTCGTGCGCGTAGTGGTAGGAAACCGTATGTTTCGTGTTACTGAACAATTGTTTGGTTTGGTTTGGTGGTGTACATATTTTCACAGATTTGTAATCTGGCGAACTCCAATAGCCCTATCTATCAAGCAGCAACGGATGAAGACGGGTACACACTATGCAGTTCGCCTCGTCTTCAGAGATTTAGAACTGTCAAGGGTTCTTTTACAGCACGTCCCGTGTTTTTCTTATGGGCAGCACCACTGACAAGACGGAGACTAGGATGGAGTATCCCGAGGATATTTCTCGGAAAATAATACCATCGAACCCCGACCCGTCCTGAACAACTGACAGGCCGAAGTACGTACCCCTCTTAATCAACATCGGGATCGAACCCCTGACACCCTTGTTAGTGAGCCAGCGCCTTACTCACTGTGTTACATGACATGGGCCTGTTTCACGAAATTTTAACTGAGATAAAATCCAAATTTTAGTAATTTGATTGGATAATATTTGATTGATTTTGCTTCCTAGCCAATCCAAATTGAAGTATCTACTAAAATTTGGCTCTTACCTTTAGATAAGATTTCGAGAAACAGGGCCCAGTAACATATATAACGTCATGGCGTCTCTGATTGATAACGAGATTAAATACGGGTCTCGTTTAAACTGTAAATTTACATATTTGTAAGTAATGTTGTTAAAGACGTGAAATGACAAGATGGCGACTGGGATATAGTTTACCCACCTGTTGTCGTCGTCTTTCACTCTTAATCGCTTTAAGCCGCATTACGGCTCCTTCATCGAGAACAAGCTGACAAACCAAGCATAATATTTGAACGACTCGTCGCTTTCAAAGGCCTCGCTATTTACAGAACAAACTGTTTGCATCGCGGTTGACTTTCGTCAAGCAGGCTGAAATTGAAACCTAATGTATCAACTTTAGTTTAAATCAAGGGAGATGAATTACCACGAAGATTCTATTCAGCGCGAGCACGTCTCGTAACACCGTCTTTGCATGCACGTGCTTCTTTAAAAGAAAACGAGGCACCTTTTTTGTAAAGGATTTGTCACATCTGCATGGCCCGCGCTTTGTTGAGAGAAAATATTTATAAACCTTGGTCCAGCTAGAACGTGAAAGGTGTTCCTAATCATTTGTCGGTGAAACTTGTTACCCGCTTCTCAACGACCCTTTGACATACTACAAGGCTCCCTAGATTTAGTAAATGTCAAATTGTTAGGTGTTTTGTATCGAAGGGATGCTAAATCTATTCATTTTTTTTCTTTCAAATATTTGAAAATTGTCCATGATGGGTTTATTGGGCAACACTGGCTGACAATAGAAGATAAATTAAAGAAACCCGAGTCTGCTGTTATAAATTGGCGCCAAGATCAATGTCGGGTATACTAAAATAGAATTATAAGTTTACGTAACGTCATATTTGATAAAAAAAAACACACACAACTAAAAAACATGTTGTTTGGAATTTTGTATGCGTCTTTGAAACGCATTTACTGATTGGGATTGGTTTTGTTTGTTTTTGCGCGGGTGTTTTTATATGTAAGTGATGCTATGTAAACAATTTTTAATAAATATTTCTAAAAAAGAAATATGGGATCGTCTTCAGCACGTTTTTGAAAAGTTCCTGACGCCCATATATTGACTGAAATTAGACACCATGTACCCACCAGATAGCTATACACTGACGTGACTATAGGAGAAACATTGAAAACTGAGTGGCAAGAAAACATGATAACAACTACGGTTGTTTTGATGAAAATATTCCCTGCACTGCTACTATTTGGATAGATTACCTAGTATAGTCATTACATTACGCCAAATTAATATCTTGTACAAAATGAAAACACAAACCAGTACATTGTCGTGACGTTGTATTCCCTATCTTTTTTATAAAGAAAAAATAGCTCTCCCCGCCCCAACAAACAAACCAAAAAGACCCCGAACATACTCTTGAAGTTTTGTTCGTACCGGGTTGCAAAATGTTCAGGCAAAAATATATATATTGGTTCACTAACGTATGATTTCGAGCGAGAGAAGACACACCTGAGAGGAAGTCCATAAGTTAAAACTTATTTCATTTTATAGGATTTCAACTGTACGTGCGATATCACCTGTGTCGACACATGTTTGCGTTTTTTATTCCACGAAGGAATTTAGTGACATTTTATTATCCATCTATTTTGATACTTGGCTAATCTCTGCTAATTAAAAGATTTCCCTGCACTGCTACGATTTGGATAGATTACGTAGTATAGTCATTACATTACGCCAACTAAGACGAACACGTTACATGTGTAAGGATTTAAGACTATTTTTACCGGTTGGCTCGAGTTTGGAAACTTCGTGAAAAGCTGTTTCTGTAGGACTGATGCGAGGTAAGCCTAGGTAATGTCCTGAACGTGCGCACCACGAAATCGAGATATTAACACGTGTGTGCGAGCAGTTAGCGCTCCGTGCGATGATTTCAGGCGAGGATTAGCACGAGTCGGAGAGATTTATCGCCCCTTCGAGATCTCTTCAGATGAAACATGAATTTGTGATGTTTTTCTTGGATGTGGGTTCACGGCTGGACATCTCGTAGTGGACATTGCTTAAAATTTGTAAAATTACCGGTAAAGATGGAAAACTAGCGTAATATTGTCAAACACGTGTTTTAAAAAGATAATCCGATAGTCTCCCAGACAAAAAAGACCAGAGATTTTGTTCTCTCTGAAGGATACTTGTCTTCAAACTCAAACTTTCAAATCCATATTTAAATACACGGTATGTCCACATAAAAAAGGTTCGAGTGGAGAAAACAAGAGAAGTTGACAAACTAATTGACTGCGAAGACAACAAATAAGGACAAGAAAATGGCAGATCACTTGAGAACGTCTATCAACAGGTAACATGGTTAGACACAATTGATAAACAAACCGAGGTCTGTATATCAAAGATAACTTGTGTCGAGTCAATAAATTATCAAAAGAGAGGGCAGAGAGAAAAGGAGTTTAATATCCACTTGACACAGACAACACAAACTAGGTTATTTCGGGACTAATATATATGGTTCTTTTTAATTTCAATAATTCGCTTGCATAAATAGCAAGGGTCGGATAGACTTTCGGATATCTCGACCGACCTATCATAATAATTTCGGATGATCAGATAATATTTTTGAAATCCACCCCCCCCCCCCAAAAAAAAAAAAAACACAAACAAAGCAAACAAACCAGAACAGAGCAAAACAGATACTCTCTTGCTGTCGGGATAAAAATGAATTTGGATTAGACTTTATGATTTGGCCACAGTGTCTCTTAAATCCTCCCCACCACACAAGGTGCTAGCAGACTACTCGCACAAACGCGTGTAATCAATAAAGTATACGGTTCGGGTAAGAATATTGTTATTCTGATATCGCTCCAAAAAAAAAAACGTCCTACGGCCAGGGCCGACTGAAGCCATTCTTGGTGGGAGGACCATCCTAGGACTTTAGGCGATGGTCTAGGGGCCGTCTAGGCCCAGGAACAACCCTGGGGTCTAGATCGTCAGAGACGCTTTCTGGGCGCACTTGCGATCAAATTATTGGGGACCCAATCCGTCGTGCCTGCTCCGACAGACATATGTTACCAATGAGTAGGATTGGGAATCATGAGCGAAACGGAACCGCAAAGATATTGTAAAAAGAATGGCTTCTGATACACCAGCATGGTGTAGATCGAAGTTCAGTGTCATTATGATTCCCGCCATTTTCCAAGGAGCAATTTCTCATGCGAATGCGTTATGTTTCTCATCTTTTTAATATCATCACTTTTTTTTGTATCCCATACAATTCTAAAGAACGTTCTAAGGGACCACGCCGTATTTGAAATCAATTTACAAAATATCTTACACTGTCAGGATCAAAGAGGCTCAGTAATACTAATTAATCCATGCTGTATCAAAACCTGTCCCACATTCATCTATGATGTGGTCGAACTAGCTCACTGTGGTCAAAGGTAAACAAAATGTTGGGATGTAATTTCAAACCTTTATGGAATGGTACACGGCAAAGAAGATAAGCCATGTCCCGCCACAAAGCAACGAAACTTGTTACATTTGCAAAGTTACCATTCATGTTTCAAATCGCTTAAACACTGATGAAGTCATCTTTATTAAAGGATAGCCACTATTAAACATTGTGGCAATACCATTACGTCATCAGCAGAACCTAGCGTTTAACAATGGCAGCACTGTTATTCCGAGAGCGGTCCGTATTGTCACCAAAGCCAACTCGAAGTTGACTTGCTGGACATTTTTGAAACGCTATCTGAAATAGTTGACGGGGGGATGTGTTGACACGGCGCTTATTTCTCACAATGATACAAATTAAGACATAATTACCGAGACACTGCTCACACTTTGAACAACCCGAAGCATGTTGAAGTGAAACATTTTGGTCAAGGGTATCAAATGATTCGAATTCTTTCGTGTGTCGACCCCGATACAGGTGTCTTCATGTTTTGGATTCAAAATTTCAGTCATGCCCCGCGAGCTTGTCGCTGCCCACTACGTTACGTTGTCCGCGACATGTTTGCACGTTAAGTTTAAAGAAACCCGTTTAGGGAGTAATTCGTGGACAAACATTCGAGAATCTTTAGATTTTTAAGTTATCACCCGTTTGAAAACTTCGGTCACACCGTCATGTTTACTTTCTTGCCGAGGTGTTAAACCTCTCTAAAGAATAAAAACAAACCTTGATAAACCTACCAATAACTTTTATAGTCTTGGTTTTCAGGCACCCGTTTGTGGTTGATTCATTTTTATAGACAACGCGAAGTGGTTTTAGCCCAATTTAATAAAAGTGTTTTTCTTTTCTAGCCAAATCACAGCATGTACTGGGGCCTGTTTCTGGAAATCTTTACTATAGATAAAATATAAATTTTAGTCGATACTTTAATTTTGATTGGCTAAGCACTAAAATCAAGCTAATAAAATCCAATCAAATTACTAAAATTTAGATTTTATCTTAATTAAAATTTCGTGAAACGGGCCCCTGGATACGTGTTGTTGGACATTAATTTATCCTCACTGATCAGCAGTGAATATTCGCTAGGCCGCTACAACCACATCGACGACGCAACAAATTAAATTCTAAAACATTTTTTGTATGTATTAGAAAAATAAGTAAAGATGTTTGAAGTATTTGTAGTTAAAAAAAAATATTTCCTATTTAGTGTAAATGGGATTAAAATGAGCAGTTACGTCTTATGTAAACAATGCATGCGCCATTGAGTCAATGATTGACACCGTGTGATGTCATTGAACGTGTTGAAGACAGTCATCTGTGGCAGAGATAATTCTTAAGTAATTCTTTGCAAAATACATGTAGATTGTAATTTATAAATTGTCAAAGACTCTCGAAATGCTTTTAACCCCAAATCACTGCAGGAGATACACTGTACTGCGCGGACTTAAGATATTACCTTTTTAGTCATGTTTCATGTATTTGTAGCTTAAATACTATGGTTATAACTGTCAATGATTAATCTTACAAATTTCCCATCCAAATCTCTGGTGTGGCTAAGACGTGACTTGATATTAAAATTTCCTAGGAGTGTCTTCCTTCCAGTCGTGTCGACGTCGGAAACAAAACCCGACTACCTCTAATGGATATCATTGTTGACTCCAAATAAAATTTTTCCTTTCCCGATCTGGTTGTTCAGCAGGAAAAGGGGACCAGCAAACATAACATTAACAAGTAACAAACATTCCTAACCGCAGAACACTGACCCAAATCAGAGAGCTGGAAACATAGGTCCATTTAGACATAGAGCTGCATATTATTTTAATGCAGCTGAACTCCAAATATGTGGACCATAAAGACAGTTAGATGGGGTACGTCAGTAGAGGAATCAGCCAACAGAAATGAAATAAAATGGGGTTTAATGTCCTACTGCTCTACTCGGACGGAGCTAATGAAGACGGAATCAGCCAACAGACAGCGACGTGAGAGCCCAACGCGTCAGAATAGAGGAATCAGATAAAATACAGCGAAATAAGTGCCAAATGCGTTAGTAGAGGAATTAACCAACAGACAGCGAGATGAGATTCCAATGGGTCAGAAGAGAGGAATCGGTCAAAAGACAGCGAGATAAGTGCCAATTGCGTTAGTAGAGGAATTAGCCAACAGACAGCGAAGCGGGAGCCCGATGCCTCAGTCAAGGAACCAGTCAGCAAAATTAGATCCTGATGCGTCAGTAGCGGAATCATTCAACCGATCCTTACAGACAGCGAGGTGAGGGCGTGATGCGTCAGTGTAGGAATGAGACAACGTATCCTTACAGACGATGAGGTGAACCCATGGATGTAAGTTTAAGACCAGACAACCTATCTAGTCCGACAGCAGGGCGAGCTGGTGTTAGGCAAGATAGCGCAAGGTTATGATACGTCACTACAGAGTACCTATCACACAACAGACACAGACGGGATGGTGCATATCTCAGATGCTAGTAGTGGGGTGAGACATAACCTATCAATTGGTAAGGAACTAACCCTGTCCAGCACTCAGCAGGCCCCAATCAAGACAACTTTGCAGTCAACATGGGAGCCATCTAAACAGTAAGCAGGCCCCAGTGATCTATCTGAACATGCAATGAATATATTCTCACATTTCGTGGGGAAACACTCCAAATATTTAGCATTCAGTTGGGACCAGATCTTAACTGCTAGAAAAAAAAACCCCAACAGAACAACCAGGAACTGGGACCTAGCATACATGTCATCAGGGAAGTCAGTAGGGAACGAACCCTAACAGTCAGGATGAGACACCGGCTAACAGTCAGCAGAAGAGTTCCTAACAGTCAACAGGAGACACAGGCTAACAGTCAGCAGGAAACAGGCCCTAACAGTCAGCAGAAGAGTTCCTAACAGTCAACAGGAGACACAGTCAGCAGAAGAGTTCCTAACAGTTAACAGGAGACACAGGCTAACAGTCAGCAGAAGAGTTCCTAACAGTCAGCAGGAGACGCAGGCTAACGGCAGAAGAGTTCCTAACGGTCAGCAGGGGACGCAGGCTAACGGCAGAAGAGTAAGGAAAATATAATGCTTTGATGACCAAGACTACCACTGGGCACCCAAAGAATGCATAATTATATTGGCCACTTGTTAATCTTGGTCATCCTAGTCTTAACCCCGAAAGAAACTAAATAAACATAGTTGACCATCGCCTTGTTTTTGAAGTCACCAGATGGTCAAATGGACATGTTGGTTCGAAATTCTAACCTGTACAACTAAAGGGTGTTTTCTGTTTATTTGCCATGTTCGACATGATACAACGAAATAAACCAAAATAACTGAAGTCAACCACTTCAAAGAAATGTCATCATTTTATTGTTTTGCTGGATATGGAAGTCAGAATGTGAAAAAACAAACTAAAAAGAAAACATGTTTGCTTCTATTTATCAACTGTGTCTGAAAAAGAAAGATTTGTAATTGTTCTAGTAATGGATAGTTCCTTTCAAAAATCACATCTCAGAGTGACCAAATCAAAGACAGAATTGATTAACATTTCCCTTAAATCAGAGAGACAATGTGGTTTAAAGCCCCAATACCACTCTTGTTGTAACTGAAAAATATGTCCCAATCTTCATTCTGGTCAACAAATTGTATTATTTTACAATATTCCAATTAAATGATGATATAAATTTCATCTTAACACAACTATTTTAAAAAATTGGAAAAATTCAACCAATTGATTTGAAAAGTCTAACGTAAACCTTTTCAAATCTGACTTGGATTTTAAAATATTTTCGAACCCTCTGGACAAGTAAAATAGGTTGTAATGGATAATTTACACAACAGGTAGGACACTTAAACATCTAGTACTTAGAATAAGGGTATTATTTATTTTCTGGAGCTACCAAGCCAGCAAGAATGTTATTGTCCCTTTAACATCCACTCAACACAAACTAGGTTATTTCTGGACTAACCCGTGATACAGTCACACTGGTGGATTGACCTTTTCAGACAAACACTTAAGAAAGTTCTTAAGACAAATCTTACATGAATAGATTATGTTCTTTACTTTAAGATTTATCCGTATGCCAAATAAACTGTAACTTATAAACAAATTCAATCCATTTTAACGGAGGTTCTGGGGCCTGTTTCACGAAATTTTTAACTGAGATAAAATCCAATTGATTGGATAATATTAGATTGATTTTATTGCTTAGCCAATCAAAATTGAAGTATCTACTACAATTTGGATTTTATCTATAGTTAAGATTTCGAGAGCAAGGGCCCAGGTTATCTAAAATTTACAATTCAGTATTTTCTTTTGATTTTTTTTATTGATGTGTAATCAGTCATCTGTCATCGATTTCTATCAATGTTTTTAATTTATTGATACACTTCAAATTAATATCAATTATCACACTGTCTGGATTTATCCGAGCTAAATCACTGTGTTGTTTCTCTAAACTGGGGGTTGGTTAGCACGTGCGTGTTCTATCATAAGGTCTGTCATTGAGTTCAATTCCATGAATTACACAACAAGGAGTAGGGTCACCTGTTCAGCCCCATGGGTTTTCTCTGTGTCCTTGGTTTCCTCCTACTGCTAAAGATCCCTACGAGCAACTGAATTATTGAAATAAAATTGAACCATATGTTAGTCCCAAAATGACTCTTTCTCATTTCTCTGAACTGTCATAAAATTACTGTGATTATGACTATGACAATTTCTGTTTCTTGGAATCTGGTTCTGCAAAATAAACAAACAGAAGATTTTGAGCATTAAAATGGAAATACCAAGAAATTTTGATAAAATATATACACTAAGTGTTAATCTGATTTTAACATATTGAATTCCATTCAACACTTACCAACCATTGAATTCAATATTCTATTAAAGTTTTAATCTTCAAGAAGATTTAAAGCAATAATTTTATATTTTCAAAAAAAGTCAAAACAATTATTTCTGTCTTTTGCTCAATAGGTTGTCAACTCACTACTATACGATCATAGACCTTATTCCCCACTCTAATAAATCATTGACACCGGAAATAATAACACAAATTACCTCCCATGGAATAGCTATATTCAAACATTTGAATTTGATGTTGAAATTGATATATTTGCCAATTTCTCAACTGGCACTAGTGAATTATAGGATTAATGGGATTATTCTTTAACAAGGTAGGACTGTATATATTTTAGGGCTTTATTTTAATACATTTTAAAAATATGAAATTGTAGCTTTACATGTAAATCTTTTAATCGCTATTTATTACAACCCAACCTTATATTGGTTTTCAACCACTATCCCATGTTGCATGTTAGTTAAAGATACATTATTTAAGATTTGATAAAGAGCTGCCCATTCTTGCTATAATAGCAAGATAATGTAACATGAAAATACTGAAAATTTCTTTCAAACTACTTCATTCTGAGCCATGTTATCACGATAGTTTTGACAAGATGTGTGTACTATGGTAACCAGGACACTGGTATATTCAAGATTTGCCAAGCTTTTGCATTTAAAAATTAAAGTTTTAAATGGCAAAACATTCTAATCTTGAGTATCTGATACCAAATTGAGAGTTGATTATGATGGGTTTTAACTAAAAGTTAATTAATATCTAATTAATAATTTATATAACATTTCAGGCCTAAAGAAAGACTTGCAATAGGCAGATTTAACTCGTGCATAATGTATGTTTAACATTTTCATTGTTCAATTGTGTATACTATATATATATTTATTGTATATATATATTAATATATTTATTGTTTTATGGTTGTCATTCTTTGCCTGATAAAGATGAGAAAACCCTTGTCGAAATGTCAGCAGAAATAAACTTGCATGTATTCCATATAATTGCTTCATGAACATCTTTATTTTTTATTTGGATACACTTCACATCAAAACAAAGGTCTTTTCAAATATTTTTTAATTTTGCACATATGTGTAATAAATAAGTTAAACTTATTTTGGACTTTTAAGACAGGTCTTGTGATGCTGGGCTGTGATGCTAGGTCATTTTGGGACTAACATAATATGGTTGAGTTTTATTACGATAATTCACTTGCACGTAGGGGTCTTTAGCAGTGGGAGGAAACTGGAGACCTGGAGAAAACCCACGAGGTTGGACAAGGGAATCAAAACCACGCCACGCTAACCATGCGGCCATCCCCCCCACCCCCCACAATAAAAATAGACATTCAGACTTATTTTTATAAATAGGCTGTGTTAAAACTAAACAAAAGAATTTACCTGAAGCTGATGCTAGAACTAAATCAGGAAACAACTTAAAAGTCAAGCACATCATCTCCTTATTTGGTGCTACATTCCGAACATATCGAATCACATGATCTTTGGGAAGGGCCATTCCCAAGATGCTTTCTGCTCGTTCACGAACATCTTTTTCAGGTTCAACACTTTTTGTGAAACAGTAACAGTGCACGGAGGGTAACCTTTTTTCTATCGTTTCCATAGATATTGCGGAAATGTCCGATATACTCAATAACGATTTATAGGCATCTAGAAATTCTAAGGCTAATGCAGGGAGGTTCATAGAAATGTGTAAATCATTCTGGACGTCATCCGTCAGTCTTTTAATTAAATCCTCTTTGATAACCGTGGTAATAAATTCACGACCATCCATATTAAAGGTTTTAAGTTCGGTTTTGATCTTATTCAGTTTTATATTTTTCACCAGTGATTTGAAAGACTCTGGATTAAGATCGTTAGCAATTACTTCTATGCCTTTTTTAGTAGCGAGAATTGAAAACGGACCAACACCAGCGAAGACATCGTACAGAACGTCTCCTTTATTTATCATATCCACCAGCCGTTTGTGTTCTGATCCTGAAAAAATATAATATTTAGTACAATAAATTTAATTAAAATATCATTAATTGCTATAATATTTGTTTAATCAGAAAAAAAACACAAATTCCACCTCTTTGTCATATTTTTTAAGAGAGAGAGACAGAGAAATGGGTTTAATTCCACTCAACATGAACTTGGTTATTTTGGGACTAACATGGTTTAATTTTCATTCATTCAAAATCAGCAAAATTCACATAATCTGCATTTGTATCCAGTTTAAAGTTGACTATTCAATTTAATGATAAATTACATGTATCTACTGATAGGTTGTACTTGAGAAGGAGTAGGGTCGCCTGTCCAACCTCATGGGTTTTCACTGAGTCCCCGGTTTCCACCCACTGCTAAAGACCCCTACACGCAAGTTATTTATTGAAATGGCTAGTCTCAAATAGATCTAGTTTGTGTCGAGTGGATTTTAAACCCTTTTTCTCTCTCTCTGCTGATTTAATAATAATTGTTCACATTTCTGACAACTAAAATCAAACAGCTATGAAATATTGTAACAGACTGCTCAATGTTCGGTGATCTTTATGTGAGGTTGAAACAGATTAACGTTGATATCCCTATTTTATTACAACTAATATTTATAGAGTGTTTATCGCAAAAACTGATTTAATAAGAGCAGACGCGGAGGTAAGACGGTCAATCGCCTTGTACCTTATTTGTTACATTTGTTAGCAAAGATTACCAGATACTGTACAAATGCTTGTCAATTCCTCGCACACACATTTCGTTTTACATGAACAAAAGCGCGGCTCGATAGAATAGGTATCTGTTAATTTTCTTATGCAAACACATCATTGTGGTCTCATTTTGTCACTTATTGTGCGTGTAACTAAATATTTCCCCTAGGTTCTCTTTTCCTCGGCACACACAGCCCCCACAGATGTTGCTGTCTAGATACGACCTCTGTCAAGGTCAAAGGTCAGGTCATCTCCAAACAATAGTGTAACAAGTTTTGTATGTACAGGGTCAATCAATCTGTTTGTACCCACATCAGAAATTGCAGGGTAGCACATACTAATACCTGTAAACTGAAACCCGCCATGTTTGGAAATTGAAATTGTTCACGTAGCCTAACTTTCCCTTTCGCTTTGTGGCGTTCGTTTGTCAGCACAGCTGTACAAGGTAAACAATTGCCATTAATGGGTAGGTGTATTGAAATAAACACTATTTAGCAACAAAATCTAATTAAAAAAAAACGGCTGGGAATTGTAAGCGAAGTTGTCGGGATAAATCACCCATTCACACAAACACGAAACACATCACAATAATAGAAATTACCCGACATACACATTTTCTTACAGCTTTTTCTTAGATGAAAGAATTTGTACCACACCCAAACGATCAGCGTGATGTAAAGATCCCTATCTTAATCACACCTTGACAGGTTAATCATATTTTTATCTCATTTAAAGATCAAACATAGGTCCGTTCTTCGAGATAAGCTAAGATTATGGAATAAATTCTATTTTCTTAAGGAATTGTAAACTGGTATCTATTTCTATTGAGGTTTTTTATTTATGTTGTATTAGTTGTTAAGACATTAAATAAGTTTACAATGAAATAGAATCTTTCATTTCAAACATGGACACCTGCATGTAAGCAATGGATACAAGTGTGAGAAAAATATGTTTAAAATTAACGAATATGTTTGACAAACATGCTGCTACTTCAGAGGCGTGTTTTTGATAATAAAAAAAAATGAATAAAGAAAACAATTTAGACATCCAACAATAATTATCTACGGTATCTTCAGTTTGAAACTGGCATTTAATATTTCATTTTTTTAAAAATCAAAGACCAGTTCATTTTCTGATTTTATTTCATAATTTGATCCACTGTAAATCAATAACCGTAATAAAAGGGGAGGGGGGGGGGAAATTTGTGTGCTTTATATCATGAAGTCTATTGTTGAGTCAGGTGGTGTGGGTCTGATTCTAAGCTATTATATAACCTTGTGGGCTTTCTACACATCCTCCTACTACTAAAGACCCCTATGCACAAATGTTGACTTTTAGTGTGGAGAGAGAATGGGGATGAATGTCCACTCGACACAAACTAGGTCATTTTGGGACTAACACACGGTTCAATTTTATTTCAAAAATTCACTTGCACCTATCGGTCTTTAGCTGTGGGGGGAAACCGGTGCACCCAGAGAAAATCCTAGAGGTACAAGCAGGGAAATTAAATCATGCCAAGAATTTAAACCACTCGACCCACAACCACCCCCACCCCCAATCCATCATAAGAGAATATATCCATTTTCGCAGGGTGATATGGAGATTTGACAAATACATCCATTCGGTTATTAGTTGATAAATGAACTAAATTTCATCTCACCTAAACGAGAATTCCAATAAACTTTTGAAAAATCAAATTCAAAAGCACAGCTATTTTCTCTTGCTGTTGTGATAAAATCCTGTTCACCAGCGAGAAGTTCCATCTGGAAGTTTCTGAAAGTGTTGTCTATCACATTCAGTTTGTTGACCACTGTTCGTATTGATGAATTTTTATCTAATAAAATTTCTCCTGAAATTAAAATTAATTATGAAGTCATTGAAGCCTTGTCTTGTTTTTTTTATGCATTTTAAAGGAGCTAACTCTCTATTCTTTGGCCGTGTACACATTAGCGTGCATGTAAAAGATCCCTTGGTAGTTGAAATTTGATAAAAGAGTAGGCCGTAGTGCTGCTGCCAGGGCGAAATTTCCCCCATAGCATCTGTGTGGTGTATGCCCATCTTCCATTAGCCCGGGTTAGGTGCAGAAGAGTAGGACGTTTAATACCATTTCATTTCATTTTATTGAATGACGTCTATTTTAACGTTAACCGATTACGATGCACGACTGGTCTTATCCATCAATTTCCCTCATAGCACACTGTATGGCGTATGCCCATCTTCCATTAGCCCAGGTTAAGTGCAGAAGAGTAGGACGTTAAACCCCATTTCATTTCATTTCTTTGGCAGTTAGAGATGGACACAATGGGTCGCAATGCGATGTATATAAACTGATTTACATTCAATCTTTTCTGTTTGGTATTAGTTTCTTTTTCATGAGGAATTTGTATGATTGTGGCAAACATCACCAAAATATAGAGCAGATGCATGGAAATAAATTACTTTATAAATGTGGCATGGTATGAAAATACCATAATTACACAGTTAATTATGAAGTGTGTACAAGTACAATAGTAAAATTCTATTTTGTAAAGCAGTTGGCTGAGACACTGAATGAATACACTTTAATAACTAGCTAGTTTAAACATATTTTATTGCAAGTGTTCCAATAAATACACAATAGTAGTAAGACATGTTGCTTTGATGAATTACCATAAAGACACGTAAAGGGGGGTAACTCTTTTTAAGCATGCACACAATTTTGGAACTAAAACGAATTTTAATAAGGCCATTGAGATTTGGTGTTCAAATTGAACATAATCAAACAATATATTTTCTCCTTTAATTGGCATTTAGTAATTGAACAAGGTAAAATTTTTATGGATACACAATTACTGAGTTTAATACTTGATAAAGACAAGAGTTTTCTCCTCGAAACGTCACTTAGTATTACACTTTTCTTAATTGTGTATCCATACGCCATACAGTTTGCTATGAGGGAAATTTGCCCAGACAGCTACTCTTACATCAAGGGATCTTTTACGTGCATGCCAATGTGTACATGGGACCTTGATTGTCCATCCTATTCAAATGACTAGACAGCTGTCCTTGTCAGGCCCTCTGTCCTGCATCACTGACAAAGAAGCCATGTCCCACTATATAACTTACCTATTACGTGTTTATACTCTAGGACTTCATCTTTTAAATTTAGATGAGCAATATGTCCAACAATTGAAAAACCTGTCACACCATCTTCAATATGATCTGGTAAAACTGCTCGCGTTAATTCGGCCGCAGACCAATTTTCATAACCCAGTTCTATATCAAACCATTCAATGTTCTTAAAATCTATTTCAAATTCTGTTAAAGCCTGCTGCTCCTCATTGCTGAAGTCGTCGTATGATTTAATCTTTGCTGGATCAAAGAGAAATAATTTATGGCTTTTATTCTGGGGGTCGTTCTCAGCTATTTCTGCGATAGATTTTAACTTTGGAATCTTGACCATACTCTGCTTCATTTTCTTGTTCAATTTACCCACATTTCTAACTGGAATTTTCAACCCAGGAAGTCTACATTGTTTTTTAAATGCTGCTTTATCCAAAACTTTCATACCCTTTGTGGAAAGTGGTGGATTTAAAATGTCGCTTGGATCTGACATCTTTTTGGATAGAATTTGAATCCAGTTAAAACCATTTGATAATGATCTGTCTCTAGTGATCTTTTGACTTCTGGAGGAGTTGAAAATTGTAGTGTTTTTTATTTTTACAATGAAGCTCTCATGAACCTTCAAAAAATACCTGTCACCTCTGTCCACTCTAACCAGACGTCTATGAATATGTTTCTTTGGTAGATATAACCTCACTCTAGCTAGTCTACTCAATTCTAAAAACCTTTTCATGTCACAAACGTTAGAAATTCTAAAAATATTCAGTAATCACCATGCAATAACACACCGCCATGCTTTATTTACATGGTACACTTTTCTCAACTTTAATAAAGGAGAGCTTTACTAAATGTAGTTACCTCCCTTACACTAAAATTATTGAAAAAATTAATAAAGACGTCCGTTTTCTAATAGTTTTATTTACAGTTTAATCTTACAGAGAGACTATGAACAGGAAATTATGAAATTCTCTTAAAGCCACAAAGTAAAATATTTCAGAGAATCTTTTAAATGGTCATATCCATTTCTGGATCATATAATTTTAGTGTTACAATGAACATAACAATATGGATAGATGTTTGTCCCTTTGAAAAATATTGGTTCAAAAGGTCATAATATCAAACTGTTTTTCAATCATCTTAAACTTTATTGAATCTGTTTCATGAGCACATTGATTTTATACCAACAAAACTTTCTTCCAATATTCCTTTTCAGTAGGTCTTTAATTTTTACACTGTCTGTTAGCTGTATGAGTAGAGAGAATTTATGCACATACAAACATCTAACTAGGAGCACCATAAGCATCTGGCATTCTCTCTATAGAATATCTGAAATAAAAACATTTATTCTTAAATTTGGCATTTTCTTAAAATTTAATAGTTTGAGTATATTCAGACACCGTTTGTGTGAGAGAGAGAGAGAGAGAAAGAGAGACAGACGGAGAGAAAGAGAGAGAGAGAGGGAAATTTAGTTTAATGTCCACTCAAAACAAACTAGGTCTAACACAAGGTTCAATTTTATTTCAATAATTCCCTTACACATAGGGATCTTTAGCAGTGAAGGGACCCGGAGAAAACCCACTAGGTTGGATATGAAACCACGGCAGTTGACTCAATGACAGAATTAATGATATATCACACACATGCTGACCATTCGGCCATCCAACGCCCCTATTTATAATCAACTTACTTGCGTCTTGTTGTATACATGATCGGTACACCAGGTATTTTACGTATCCTACGTTTTAAATCTTTATCATTAGTGGCTACTATATAACATTTATGCTGAAAAATATATTTACACAATATTAATTAGCATCATAATAATCCAATTATATTACAGCTCTGTTGTGTGGAAAAAGTACTGTCATCTTTACAGGGGCTAAGTGTGAGGAACACAATGACAAGCTTTGTGGTTTCAATGCGGTTTTCAACATTATAATAATAATCATAACGCTCAACCAGTGCCAACCATATACAGTGGGTCAGATATACTACATACCGACTCTAGCATGTTCCACACAGTCCAATATTACCTGGTAGCACTGGGAGGGACCCCTTCCCTCACCCATCTACCCCACCCACTCCCACATACAGATATTGTTTTTGGGCCTGGATGGGATCTTGTTCCTCACGTAAAATCATGGGTGACCACGCCCCTGCATGTGACATCTGTAGAATCCATGTTTTTTGTACATCACTATAAAATATTAGAGCTAAAATATCAAATTCTGATACTGTCATATTTTTTTGTGCATCATTATACAAAATATTGGTACTCGAAGATGGTATTATCGTTTGAAATATGATATGTTTTTGTGTGCATCGATTCAACTCTAGGACCCTCGTCTTGAGACTCAACTCGGACTCAAGATCCCATGACTTGAAACTCAACTCAGTCTTGAGGTCCTGTGTCTTGCGTCTCAATTCGGAACCGATGTCTTAGGACTTGTTCCCAATTCTGCTGTTATTGTACATAGTATTATACAAGAATATTACATACCTCTGTCACTCTCTGTACCAAACAATCATCAGCATATGTACCTTTATGTAAACATGTCAATCTCTTAAACCTTGGATCTTTTATAATTCTGTAATATAACACGTTTTTAACCTTAAATCATTTTACTTATCTTATATATCAATCAGTTGGACTGAACTTATATAGTAAATATAGAAGGATCAGAGAGAGAGAGAGAGAGAGAGAGAGAGAGAAAATTTGGTTTAACATCAACTCCACACAAACTTCGTCCTTTCGGGACAAACATACGATTTGATTTTATTTCAATAATTCAACCCAAAGAAAAACCAAGTTTAAACAGGCTACCCTACTACTTGTTACATGCAAGTAGGGAAACAAAACACAATATCAATAATATATACAACTACTACAGGAGTCTATCAATCAGCATCTACATGCTACTGCTTTTGTATATCATACGTATGTTATGTTCAATCTGCAAGATATACATGACAATTGTCTTTACCTTAAAGCCACTTTATATTTCCTACCCAGTTTTTCTAATTCAGCCATTACACAGTCTGTTATATAGGGAATACCTGGCAAATAAATAAATCTAATTAAATCAAATGGATCATTACCACGCAAGAGAGAGAAATGGGGTTTAACATCCACTCAACACCAACCAGGTCATTTCGGGCTCTTTAGCAGTGGGAAGAAACCCACGAGATTAGACAGATGTCCCCTCTTCTTCCATTTCAACGTAGTAAATGAACAGGAAATACAAATGTCATTATTAAATAAAATGAATGGGGTTTAACATCTTACTGTTCTGCTCTGGGCCAGCGGCACTACAGCCTAATCTTATATCGAATGCCAACTGCCAAGTGATCGTTTACGAACAGGAACTCGGTTTTTCGTCCCATCCGTACAACAAGAGAGCTGTCCTTGTCAGGCCCTCCTTCCTGCACCACTGCTAAGGGGAAACTATGCCGGAAAATCTAGAACAACTTTCTAAGTCAACACCAGGATCAAACCTGTGACCACCTCGGCTCATGAAAGTATTGACTGTGGGTGGATTTTCCATCTGCAAATTTTGACACAACCTCAACCACTCATATAAATTAATATGAAAAGTTTCAATATATTCATATTTCATTATCGATTTTTGAACTATTATAGCAAGAACAGCATCTTTAATATATCTTTAACCGTAATAACTTACATTTAGCATAAAGACAGTCCATCATAGATTTAAATACATCTAGTTTAGTTTTAATGGAGAAGTTGATGAAATTTGTATCCAGTAAAACATGGTAGGGTGGTCCGAGCTGGGTATTATAGTTAAAGAACAAAGCTGTGGAGGCTTTAGTCCTGAAAATAGAAAACATTAAATAATTGTGTTTTTATTTCTCATTTGTTGCAGGTAGTGAGAGAGAGAGAAATGGGGTTTAACGTCCACTCAACACAAACTAAAGGCATTTTGGGACTAACATATGGTTTAATTTTATTTCAATAAGTCGCTTGCGCATAGAGATCTTTAGCAGTGGGAGGAAACCAGAGGGCCCAGAGAAACCCCACAAGGTTGGACAGGCGACTCTACTGCTTGCCGCATACAACCGGCCATACTGGACTACGCCAGTTGACTCAATAACAGGCTTTATGATACAGCACGCACATGCAAACCATTCGGCCGTCCAAACCCCCTGCAAGTAATGAAAGAGAGATGCAACATTCCTTGTCACATACAACCACACAACTGGACTCAATGACAGACCTAGTGATCTACGTGCACATGTTAACCATTTTGGATACCAGAGTTTTCCGTCTAGTACAATTTATTTATTTCCATCTCTTTTATGTGCAGGCAATCAATTGACCTCAGTTTTTTGAAACATCCAAATTAAAGAAACACTTTCCTTGGCAGCCGCCCCATGAAAAAATAAAAGATTCTTTACTACCCAAGTGCTATCGCTTAGAGTTAAAACTATTATAATCAATTATCATTTCAATTTTGTCCAACGTTTCATTTTCTTGCAATCGCAGACTTTTGTTAATTTAATTCAATGTACCAGTAATAACTTACTGTGTAATGATTTTCATTTCAGGAATTTTGGACTTTTTCTTTTTTTTATCTTTAATTCTGTCATCTTTCTTTCTGAAATGTCAAACATACATTATGCAACATAGCACAAGACGAGAGACTGGTGTTCGGTTGGCAACACAATTGATGTGAGTGCATTTTTTAGATGTGATGTGGGCTAGAATTCTTTAAAGGAGCTAAATCGCTAACATTTGGGACTTAGAAATTGACACAAATGGGTCGCAACGCATATAATACTGTACATGTAATATGAATGTATATACAGTACGGCCGTCGCGACTCTTTGATAAAACACGATATTACCGTGTTTTTTATCGTGGAATTCCGAGATTTACCGAGTGAACACCGAGTGAATATCGAGTGACACGATAGCACTGCCTCGGTGTTGGAAACACGGTGTCACTCGGTGTTTTAATTAAAACATGCCTATGGTCGTTTAATATCGGTAATCACACCTCAAGTAACATATCATTTGGTTTAATCACAAATAAAATAAAAGTCCGTGTCTGATGATATGTAAGCACACATCTCTAGACTTCACCGTCAACATGCCGAATACATGTATATGAATTAGTCCGAAAATATCCCGCCGACTTTCTAATTTCGGCGCCAAAGTGTCTGGCTGGTTGCATACTGTCAATCATGGTTCAATGATGTGAATTGAAACATGGCATCATAAGTAACTGATTGGCAGAAAATAGACGCCCCTTTAACACCACATTGCTATCTTGTAAATTGCCAGTAGTTATAATTACAGTACAAACAAATATTGACACATTATTGAATAATCAAAACTGTTACGCTATCGAGCCGCAAATGATTTCTTAAACCCCCTTCCCATGCATTCGTAATTTTATGTCTGGTCAAATTCATTTCTCACTTAGCAGTGTTACATTCTGCTAATAATAAATTCAACAAAGCTTGAAATGGAGTTATCCAACCCTTACTGATACATGTATACAGCGATTTTACCAACTATTGCAATGACATGTCTAAATATGAAAACGCGTAACGATTCGGTTTTAGTTACAACTCTATTTACTGAGTATCTTACCTTTATCGAAATAAAATCCATAAAATAGAAATTCCCATGTGTATGAATATCGCAACACACCTAACCACAGGTTGTAGACCACGAAAAATGTAAAAATCACAAATAAATTTCCAATAACGATGCGTTTATCACCTCACAAAATGTATGCATTGCAGAACACAAGCTAATTTGTATGGGATTGGCTTCAAAAGAACGGAAGTTGTCAATCTCCCTTTGAACTCTCGGTATTCCCCGTGAACCAAAGGAAGACAAATCTAAATATAGTCTGGCTGCACGATTATTTCAAGACAATGTTCTTTGGTGTGAAGACATGTGTCCAATGTTCAACTAATGATATTGTGGATTTGATTATGTATTAATGTCTGCTGCATTATTACTTGTCGGTGACACCCGATTTCCACTTTATGTGATATCGTAGACATCTACCCGTGAATATTTGAAGTTGTTGCAGACGTGTCATTAGGCTATATGCATTTTGAGTTGCATAATACGCGGATCCCTTGTACCCTGGTGCAATGTTCGCTTTCTTTTATATATGCGACCTGGGTATAAATTCTATTGTAGGATTAACCCACGAAATTAATTGGTTGGGAACCTTATAATTTCTCTTTTTGCTTGAGGTTAATGTGCCTTCCCCGACTATGAATGTTTGATGTTAGACTATGGACGGAAATTGTGCGCAGAGTAAGACAACATATTTAGTTTCATAATGTTTAATCATAATAACATAAAAATTGCATAACAAGACATAAAAATAGAAACACTCAATTTCGTCCTGGAACTTCACTAAAAAGTGCGTACTCTCTCTTGTTAACGTTCTTGTTGCCATGTTGAAATTATTCAGGAAGGTCATTCATTTGTGATTTGTTATATACTCGTTTGGGGTTAGTTTGGCTTCCAATACAAGCCAATATTAGAAAATATAAATAATAGAAATTATAAAACATCAAAGAATGAAGCGAAGACTGAATGGGTGGTGTGATTTTAACGGAGTAATTAATTTGAACAGTAGATACAAGACGAGGTATTCAACAAAGGTTAAAATGATTTTCACTGATTGAGTGCAATTACGTATGTATACAAACACAAGCGGCAAACGCCAGAAACGGGTTAATCACACGGGAAAAGTTAATCCCTAGTACATATCTGTTTTGAATTGTCATATAATGACCGAAGTATTGTGATTCCAAGATATTCAATCAAATTGATTTCCTTTCCTTTGTCGTAACACGAGTAGTATATACAAGGTGGCTGTTCACGTCAGGATTATTGACGAAACTATTCAAATCCCGAGTACCTATCTGCTTTGAATTGTCATATAATGAACGAAGTATTGTGATTCCAAGATTTTCAATCAAATTGATTTCATTTCCTTTGTCGTAACACGAGTAGTATATACAAGGTGGCTGTTCACGTCAGGATTTGTTGTCTACGATATCACCATAGGTGGAAGTGGACGTTAACCCCAACGAACGAACGAACGAACGTTAGGATTATTGACGAAACTATTCAAATATGGTGGCAGTTTGCTAACATCGTGTCAGTATTATCTATTTGGCATCAACGGTATGACAGATAAGTACCGCTAATTTTACGTATCAAATTACACCGAGTTCTATCGTGTCCCGCGACTATCGTGGCACACGATAGCGACTGCTACACCGAGTTATTTATCGTGGAAATATCGTGCCGTTATCGTGGAAATTTTCAACAAAAAACGACACGATAATCGTGTTTTATCAAAGAGCCGCGACGGCCGTACTGTAAACTGATTTACATTCAATGGTTTCCATTTTCACTCTAATTTCAAATCAGTTATGTTTCGGGAAGTAAGCCAGCAGTTTCGTGTTTTCAATGGTGAAGATTTTGGATGGCATTGAGACTGGTGTTCAGTTGGTATCTTTGTAACACAATTTATGTGAGTATATTTTTAAGTGTGTTCACATTACTTTTATTAAAACTCACATTCTGCTGTCTTTTAAACTGATTCGTCTTTTGGTTGCTGCAAACTTTTGTTGCATCTGTCGAATTTTACCCTAAAAAGAAATATACGAAAGTAAAAATTTTGGGTTAAATCTAGACTTTATTCAATATTCAGGAAATATCCTACAACCTTTGCTTTGACAATCACCACCAATTAAAAAGACATTTTTATGGAGAGCCTATTGACAAGATACACTTCTTTGAAACTTAAGCTCAGTGAGTATGGCACTATTTTGTTTGATCTCACTAACCAGGAGGATCCAGGTTTGATACCGCTGCTGGCAGATAAATTTCAACTCGATGAACCTCACTTCACGTAAAAATATACCCTTTATATTTGTATAAAGTCATTAATAAAGGAGATCTATAATCTAATTGGACCTAAAATCACAGGTGAGTTTCATCAGGTCAGACTCAATCCGATCCTTATCCTTATCATTACAGCTTTTGTAGGCCATAAGGCCTTTTGCTGATCTTAAGTCACTTTAAAATTAACACTAATTCTATTTGTTATACGTGATTGGTACAGTTATGTTATTGTTAATGTTCCCCATAACTGGGTCAATTTAGTGTATCATATTATATACCGGTTGTCAGACACAATGTAGGATTTCAATCCACAAGTTTTAAGATAGTTTCATGGTTCATAGTTTGATTAAAACACAGCTTGCGTAATCAATTCCTGTTATTGTAATGTCAGTAATTTTATTCGCCGTCTATTATAGTTTGCGAATGTACCATAAGGCGTGCGAAATGTATGGTCTTTCCATTCTTGGTCGAGTCTGTTTTTGAATGTGTTAATAGTGAATGGTGGGTGCGGTAATATACTCAGTAGTGCTGTCCGATAGTGATACGGATGACCAATCAATATCATTGATCACTCTCTTGCTGAAGAAGTTCACTCTCGGCGCCTTCCGCACTTCCTTTTTTTACAAGTTTTAGTAAGTTGCCGCGTGTGCCTGGCATTACGGATGTGGCTGAGATTTCACTTTGTAACTATGTGACGTCCGTTGACGTTGTATTTGCCTAAAATTTTAAGAAACTTCCAACACTCGATCATCTCTGGAGCGCATCATGTATGTGACTGTTTCGCGATGTCTGAATAGTTTTTTTTTTCGCCACTAAAAACGTGGTGACGTGGTATTATCTTGCTACAATTAGAAACAATCAACATAATGATATCAATACCATTAATCTGAATTATAACAGATAGATAGGAGATATATTACCATATTTTATTATTTTCGTGTCAACGACACGCTCTCCGGAAGTTGATTTTACGTAAGACTTTGTATAACTTAAGCAGTAAAGAGCTATGAAGGGAGGTAACTAATTTTATAAAATGAAATTAACATGGATTACACCACTGTTGTTTTATTCATGATCTTGAATGTTAATTCTGGCTTTGTCTTTGACTACAAATTCTCTTTTACTAACCATTCTTTGCATTCTTTGCGATTGCTTGGATTCAATATGTCATTATAATCTTCTGATAGAAATCTTGAATGGGGATGCTCGCCTAAATTTTAAAAAATTATGTATAGAGAGAGAAATGGGGTTTAATGTCCACTTGACACAAACTAGGTCATTTCGGGACTAAAATATGTTTTTTAAAAAAATTTATTTCAAAATTTCACTTGCGCGTACGGGTCTTTAGCAGTGGGATGAAACCGGAGTGCCCGAGGAAACCCACGAGGTTGAGAAGGCGCCCCTATCTCCATGCCACATATGTTCACACCAGGGATCAAAACCACAGCCATAAGCCAGAAGTGACCGGCCAGCTAGAGGTCGAAGCGGGGCACTCTAGACCACTAGGCCATCCCAACTCCCCGTATGTATATAGGCCTACTGGTGTAATAAGTACATAGCAAACAATTATTTAAGAAATCGGATTAATGCTGAAAATAACATATCATGCCTGAAAAATTGTACATGTACCTCCAGTCTCGATCCCCACCAACAATGTATATGCTATTTTTACTTCAACCAAGCGCATATGAGCTATAATAGTAAACGGCTTATCACTTAACCTAAGTAGAAATTGTTCATTTTCGAACTAACTCAAGGTTTTGATGTATAGTAATGTAGCGAAACTAAGTTTAATCACTCTCCCTTAATTAGAATCAAAATTAACCATTCAACTCTGTCAAGACATGCTCCATGTTTGAACACTCTACCTCAATTAGAAGCAGGGTTGTTCCAAAGTCTTGACCAATCAAATCATCACTTGTCGCTACTTATTCTAAGCACATGTTCCTTAAGCAATGCTCGCGAGTTTTACAACATCTAACTGTTGCTTCAATACTCAGCAATTCCTGAACTTTGCGCCCGTAGTTTTTACACATGACTAATTAGCATTGTCCAATCAGAGTTCGTGGCACATTACACACTACAAACAAACACGTTTTTTTAAATTGAGAAACTCGTGGAAAAACAGCTACCGTGACATTGAACTTTGCAACTCGATTGCCACATGTAGGCATTTTAGCTAAAAGCACAAGACTTGGTATTCACGACGACCGATGAATCTGATAGGTTCCCAAGCTGGGCTTGTGCCAGTCGAACTTAGTGGCAAAAAATGCAGGGTATTACGTGAAGGGCTTGATAAGATGTATGTAGTTAAGGCGAGATCAAGCCTTCTATTGAAGATGCTCTAAGCATAAAATTTTAATCATAAAATTGGAGCCACAGGAGTTCGGTTAGTAAGACACTGGCTAGCTGACCTAGAGGTTCTGTGTCTGGTCCCTCAGATTTCCGGCATGGTTGTCCCTTTCAGTGGTGTAGGATTGAGGATCTGGCAAGGTACAACGTATAGTCGTTCTGATTGATCAAAAAAGTGTACGCAATGGCATGCAGATAAAAAAAAAACCTTGGAAGTTGGAATTCGATTTAAGAGTAGGACACAGTGCCGCTATCTGGGCCAAATTTCCCCCATAGCACACTAGATGGCGTCCATCTTCATTAGCCCAGCCGGTGCAGAACAGTAGGACGTTAATCCCCATATCAACATTACTAATCATCAAGCTTAGTTTCGAGTTTCATCACTCTCGCCAAATCAAAATCAATGTTATCATGCTCCGAAATCTCTAACACACAAATTGTTTATCTCTGCTTGGCCATAGGGGAAAATGGTCATTATAGTTATAGAACTCCTTCATTTTAATAGTGCCCCGCTTTGAAATGCTGAGGGGTGAAAATTTATAAACCAAGATTTTTATTATTTTTTTATAAAATTCAACAATATAATTACTTCACATCATATCCATAATAACAGAGAAAATAACAATTTGATACATGTATACCATAACATAATTACATATAAAACATCTCCACATTGTAATTTTATACATATATTCCATATATCCTTAGTTTAACATAATTATATATAAAATGTCTCCATATGTATCTCATATATTTAGTTTAACATAATTCTAGATAAAACTTCTCCAGATAGTAATTTTCATTAAAATAGAATTATGAGAGTATTATTACAGAATTATATAGCTAATCCTCGGTGGATTTTTATACATAAAATGGAAGCTCAATATTGTATTATTGTTATTTATAAAAGCAATGATAAAAAAACAAACTCGTATGTTAACCTCATAGGAAGAAATGGCAATTTCATATAAACGTCTTTACCTATTGTCCCCTCACGACTAAGGTCACTAGTGTTGTTTCACTATATTCCTTAATGTTTCGCTATCAACCATTAAACCACGCATAAATTCATCTAACGTAAGTTATTTGTATATATTCTGAATTGTTCTCGACAGTGATTTCCATACTAGTAAAAAATGATCTTCAAAACTCACATAACAGTAATTTCCATACTGGAAAAAAAATGATCTTCAAAAATTACATAAAACATTATACATTACAAGACCTCAAATTGCACCAGTATCTACTGGAACTAAAAGCTGTGGTTCCATATAAAAAAGAAATGATATGTTACCTTCATCAACAAATAAAATTTGGCTTAATTATTGTACATCAACATCCCCAAACATGCATCATATACAGTTATAAAATTAATAAAGGCCTTGCATGAAAAGCTTGACAATCATTTTCACACTGAAATACAATTTATAAGGATATAAACAGATTCAGAATAAAGTTGTTGTATATTACTGGATGTTGCTAGATTACTTTACAATTCTCGAACTCATAGCTACGTTATCTGCAGACATGTGAACAGTAGCGTCCAATTAGAGTTGCAACATAACGACCTCCACGGAAACCTTGACATTGAACGAACCTTGAACTTTGCAACTCGATTATCATAGGTAGATATTTCAGCTGGAAAGTGATTTGGTATCCGCGAAGATCCAGGAATCTGATTGGCTCACAAGTTGGGTTTGTACCCAATCGAAATTAGTGCTGAAATATGCAGGCTATTATGTGAAGGCCTTGATAAGATTACATAGTAAAAGTGAGATCCAGCCGTCTATTGAAGATGTACATCACTAAACATGTGTGTCATACTATTACAATATCAAAGGCATTACATTAAATGCTCAACAATCATTTTAACATTAAAATATGATATTATAATATTCATATAATATTTAATGATATTGGAATAATTCTTTATTTGTATCAAAACTTCAGTACAGAGAAGTTAATCATATTGAATTAAAAAGTATTGCCATTATGAATAATTTAGGGAAATATACTTTCCTGGGTATTTGCGATTCTTTTTGAGAAGTAGCAGAAAATTTTGTTAAAAATTCTAATTATATTTATTGTCGATTGAGCATCACATAATGACAGACTATAAATTAATCAACTAGATAATTATGTATAAGAAATGATATAAATATATTAATAGATCGAGAATAGCCACAGCCTACACTAATTTCTACTAAGTTCGTGATTATATCTTCTTAAATTACCTTACCCAGGTGATATTCTACATCTATGAATTTGAGTATATCATGTATTAAAGGTGTCTTAAATTTACTGGCATTAGGTTTTGATCAAGCAGCCACCAAGATCAATCAGCTTGTCGAGACTTTGGATCATCTTAAAGGGCTGCTGCTGATCCCTGTGTTTCTTAAAGGGGTGCTGACGATCCCCATGTATACTTTTACAGGGGTATATATTATTCCATTTGCACCAATAAATATTGAGGAAGAAAGGTACAGAGTGATGAAGAAAAGGTACATAACACCAAAAATAATATTTCTCTTTAAAATAAAATTTCTTCATCCTTCAACTATGACAATTAATCCTCGTGAGGAAGAATAATGTCAGCACTTTATCGAAAAAAATAAAATATTTCATCTAGGGATGAGAACGGAGAGCACACCTCCACCACCCTCACCCCTAAGAAATTTGCAGGTCACAAGGGTAGGGATGTGAGGGAGAACAGAATCCATATTGAGGGAAAAAGGTACATTATAGAATAATATACACTCCTGTCCTATCTGTGTGATCATTAAATCCAGCCCTTATTAACTGTATTGACAGCGTCAACCTCTTTAGGGCTAAACTGTAAAATGGTGGTGATGGCTTTCAACATTTTCTCCTTTCCTAAGCTGTCCCTACTGATCATGTATTTGAAAATGACATTTTTCAAATATTCTAAATTGGCTCCTTCTCGTGTAATATCCCGTTCCCTTTTATGAATAACTTCTTTTAAAGATTCGATTTCATCGTGAAGTTTCTCTTCCTTGCCGCTGACCGCTAGTTGTAATTCACGAAGACTTGTCTCCAACTGACGTTTCTGTTTCCGTAGCGACGCAATCTCAACATTTTTACGTGCCTGCTCTTCAGCGAAATGAAGGAGAGTCGTCTCCTCGTGAGCAGAATTTTTAAACAAAAGACGAGTCACAGCTTCTTCTTCTGAATTCTGTTTTTGAAGTGGTTCATGGCTGATCGACGATTCTCGAGCATGATGCGAATATTCATTTTCTAGCTTTTGTGACTGCACACAAGTTGAGCGTAAAGATAATAAGTCCTTTTCTTTTTCGGCCAACATGGAAACCGTGCGATCACGTTGTTTCTTCACCTCCAGTTCCAGCTCAGCAATGGCTTTTTGATGATCTTGTTCCATCTCAGCTATCTGGTGCTTGTTTCGTTCCTCCAAGGTGAGTATAGTTTTACTCAAACTTTCTACTTTCAATTTGTGTTTTTCTTCCGAATCATCAAGTTGTAAATGGGCCATACGTAATTTCTCCCGTAATTCACCAACCTGGCTCTTTAATGTATCAAGTTCTTTATTGGCTGTGTTGGCTGTGTTGTCCTGTAACAAAAAAAAACAGAAATGTCTAACGGAAATTGTTCCTTTATGTTACAAATTATCATCCTTAAGGGCTTGTCAGCAAAATCAGGATCAACCTTGAATATAAATTGCAATGAAATGAAATAAAATGAGATTTAATGCCCTATTCCGTCTGGGATAATGGAGTGAAATTTTGCCCGAATAACGGCACAACGACCAACTCTTGTATCGAGAGAGAGAAATGGGGTTTAACGTCCACTTAACACAAACTAAGTCATTTCGGGATTAACATATGGTTTAATTATATTTCAATAATTCGCTTGCATGTAGGGGTCTTTAGCAGTTGGAGGAAACCTGAGTGCCCGGAGGAAACCCACGAGGTTGAGAAGGCGCCCCTATCTCCATGCCACATACGCTCACACCAGGACTCGAAACCACAGCCGCAAGCCAGAGGTGATCGGCCAGCTAGAGGTCGAAGCGCGGCACTCTAGTCCACTAGACTAATATTCGTAGAATATTTCTGTGGATGATAGAGACTAAATTTTGCCCAGACAGCTGCACTATGACCTACTCTTACATCAAGGGATCTTTTACGTGCATGCCAATGTGTACATTATATTTCAATAATTCGCTTGCACGTAGGGGTCTTTAGCAGTGGGAGGAAACCTGAGTGCCCGGAGGATACCCACGAGGTTGAGAACGCGCACCTATCTCCATGCCACATATGCTCACACCAGGGATGGAAACCACAGCCGCACGCCAGAGGTGACCGGCCAGTTAGAGGTCGAAGCGCGGCACTCTAGACCACTAGGCCATCTCAACCCCGCTCTTGTATCAAATTCTAACTTCCAGGAATTCTTTTACATACATGACAATGTAAAAACTGGACCCCAGCTTTTTCGGCAAATCCAAATAATCATATTTTAACCCTTGCCAGATCCCCAGTCCTGCTTCACTGACAAGAAGGAACCCCTCCAGAAAACCAGAATCAACTTTGAAAATGAATAAATGTGGCATTGTTATTTCGATCCAAACAGTTTTTACCAAACTTTATGGGTAGCCCTCACAAAATTTTACTAAATAAACAAGTTCCACAACTTTAGAAGGAATTACTGGAAATTGCTAAAATTCAAGGGTTAATATGAGTGCACACTGAATCCGAAGGTCTGTCATTAAGTAAAGTGGCGTGGTTTTGTTTCCCTATTTGTCCAACCTTGTGGGTTTTCTCCGTGTCCTCTAGATTCCTCCCCCTGTGCAAACGAATTATTGAAATAAATTGAACCATATGTTAGTCCCAAAATGACATAGTCTGCAGGCCCCTCCTCAGCCCCAGTGACATAGTTGATTTTCATTTTCGTTTGGTTTGTTACTGTTGTAGTTCACATAGCTGCTCTTTTATAGATGATAAAAACATGATTTACGCATTGTATCCGCCCAAGCAATCCAAGGTTGCAACATATTACCCTTTGCTCCAATGTATGACCTCCCACCCACGCCCACCCCTCGACAAAATCCTGAAATCGGACCTGGTTCGTGTCAAGTGGACATTAAACCTCATTTCTCTCAAATCAGAATTCAAAATCATTGCTATACATACCTTTGTTTTAGTTTTAAGAACTGACTGGGCTCGTAACTTATATCTCTCGAACTCTTCTTTAACATGTTCCAGTTCTTCTTTATATTTCTGACATGTCGTTCTTTCTTCATCAGATTCACATAACAAAACTATCAAAACAAAATAAAAGTATGAATACATCAAACAATAGTTGTACAAAATAGGAATTTTACTTTTTCAAATGCCATTATACAATATTTCTATTTGTTAACTTCAGTTCTAATTAAGTCAGTAACTTGATTAAGTTCGACAATGAGCATTTTCTGCTCAGAATAAGCAGAGTGATCAGCAATTAGATTGGCAGAGACTTTGAAACACACTAACTCTCCTTTTAATTGAGGTAGAATGTTCAAACTTAGTGTAGCTGTTCATGAGGTGAATGGCTGGATGGAGTTCGAAGATGAGCATTGTCTGCTCACACCAGGGCTCGAAACCACAGCCGCAAGCAAGAGGTGACCGGCCAGAGGTGAGGTCGAAGCGCGGCATCTAGACCATTAGGCCATCCCAACCCCCCCCCCCCCCCCCCCCCCCCCGAGTCTGTGCCACCTTTAAGTGTTGGGTAAAATATTTACGGTTTATATTTTCGTTTTGTTTCCTTAGAATTTCATACTGTCCGCTAAATGTAAAATGAGAGAGAGTGAGAGAGAGAGAGAAAGAGAGAGAGAGAGAGAAACTAGGTCATTTTGGGGCCAACACAGAGTTTAATTTTATTTCAATAATTCGCTTGTGCGTATGGGGTCTTTAGCAGTGGGAGGAAACTGAAGGACCTGGTCCCGAGTTCACAAACCATTCTCAGACTTAAGTTGAGAATTTACTCAAAATTGTCCATCTTAATTTAAATAAAACATAGCCCGTTATAATAATTTTGTTGTTTTAATGTATCAAATACATCAATAAGAAACTATGTGCAGCGTTTTGTGTTTCTGAATCAAAGATATTTCTTACAAACAGTGATTGAAAGTTAAGCAAATTCTCAACTTAAGAGTGAAAATGCTTCGTGAACTCACGGCCTGGAGAAATGACACTAGTCATGTTACGTACAACCAGAGAATCGAAACCACGCCAGATGGCTCAATAACTGACCGTATGATACAGCGCGCACTTGCTAGCCATTCGGCAATCCCCCCCCCCTAATGCAAATGAAGATGATCAGCTTTAACAAGATTTCATGTAACAACTAATCGATAACACACAAACCATCGATATCTACTGGTTTCTCGGATCGTGAATTAGCCTCTAGAAGTAATCTTTTTAACTTTATGATCTTCTCCGTCAGAGATTGGGCATCTAAGTTATTTTCATCTGCGTCGTAAGATTTTGGTGCCGAGTGTGCTGCTCGGGCAAGTGCTGAGTTTTCCATATCTAACTGAGTTACTCGCTCTTTCAGTCTCTGTATTGCTTGCTGATCCTGGTAGCGTAGTCGTTCGTAATTTCCTACAACTTCGGAAAGTTCCGCTAACTTTGTCTCAAGGGAGGTTACTCTCTCTTCACTTTGAACAGAGACCTGAACTGCTCTGGTTTCAGCTTCAGAGGCTCTCAGTATTTCCTTCTCAACTTGTCTGTGAGCTTCACTCTGAAATTAGGCAAAGAAATGATCTGGTTTAACTAGACAGACCTTGAAATCTTAGGTCATTTTGGGACTAACATATGGTTTAATTTTATTTCAATAATTCGCTTGTGCGTAGGGGTCTTTAGCAGTGGGAGGAAACCGGAGAAAACCCACGAGGTTGGACAGGCAACATGTAGGAATGGAGAGAGACACACAAACTAGGTCATTTTGGACTAACATAGGGGTCTTTAGCAGTAGGAGGAAACCGAATGACCTAGAGCAAACCCATAAGGTTGGACAAGGAGACCATACATCTTGTCACGTACAACAGGGGAATGGAAACCACGCCAGTTGATTCAATAACAGACCTTATGACACAAAGCGCATGTGCTAACCATTCAACAAAAGTAAATGAAATGAAATGTGGTTTAACGTCCTACTCTTTTGCACCTAACCTGGGTTAATGGAAGACGGGCATACGCCATACAGTGTGCTATGAGGGAAATTCTGCCCGGGCAGCGGCGCTACGGCCTACTCTTATATCGAATTCCAACTGCCAAGGGATCTTTTACATGCACTCCAATGTGTACATGGGACCTCGGTTTTTTGTCCCATCCGAACGACTAGGCAGCTGTCCTTGTCAGGCCCTCCTTCTGCATCATTGAAAAGGGAAATCACGCCGCTAACCATTCATCAAGTGAAGACAAGTAAAATGATAAAAACAAAATGAAACCTGATCTGTGTTGTAATCAGATTGTTTCTCTTGTCGCATTACAATATGGGCGTATAAAAATTTTAAGTACATAAACAAACCTTCATTGAGGTCATTTCTTTCTGTAAATCTAATAACATGGGTGACGGTTGATTAGCTTTCTCTTCCGCGGCTTTTAATCTGTCTTTAACTGATTTTAACTGGGCTGATAAATTATCGATCTGTTTCTCATATTGTTCTTTCACTGTTGGTACACTGGCTATCTGTTGTCTCATAGATGTCTGAACTTCATCTAACTAAAATACAAAAATCAAGACACAAGGGCTAATTCTTTATACACGGACAACACACATGGGCTAATTGTTTATAATAGTGCTAATTGTAGTGAACAAAGCAAAGCCAAGCTGGTCTTGTCACGGGCAGCCATATAATTGTATTGTTACTGATATTGGTTGCGATATTTTGAGTGAATTGAAGAAGTTGGCTACAATATTTGAATTTGTGAAGAGTTGGTTGTGATATTAAAACTTTGTCGTAAAGCTGGGCTTTGAAGCACAAGAATGTATGCAACGAAAATTCCTTAAAGTTCCAATAGCATATTTTTAAGTTATATTTTTAAAATTTATTAAAATAAAGCCCTAAAATAGATTGTACCTATAAACAGTCCTACCTTGTTAAAGAATAATCCTATAATTCACTATTGCCAGTTGAGAAATTGGCAAAAATATCATTTTTAACTTCAAATTCAAACGTTTGAAGATGGCCGTCCATGGTGAGGAATGGGAAAACAAGGGAGGTAATTCAGTTACTATATCCTCAATCAGCTTGTGTCACCCATTTTAACACCTCTAAAATTTTGCCCATGATCGTATAATAGTGAGTTGACAACCTTTTGAGCAAAAGACATAGAAATAATTATGTTTTGACTTTCTTAGAAAATATGAAATTGGAACTTTAATTGGCAGAGATATAAGTTACCTGATTTTCAAAATGTTCTTTAGCCATTCTTTCTACGGAGTGTAGTTTTTGAAGTTCTCGAATCATCATAGCATGATCGGTCTGCTCCTTCTCACGTTCCAGTTGCTGAGTTCGGATTTTATTCTTCAACTGATGAAACAAAACAAACAAGAATAAAGGGTGGTTTTTAATTTTTGTGAAAGCTAAATCAAAGTAATATATATTTGACTGTAATATTTGAAGAGATTTTTTACTCTCTTGCAAATGTGATAGTTGAATATTTAAAATGACAAAAAAAAAGTTTTATTCCATACAGTGCAAGTGTTTTATACATCCTCCATGGGCCTCTATATCTGGCTTCTTTACTAAATATTAAATAATCAATCTGTATGCATTTTAACATGGATTACAGAGGGAAGAAATTAGATATTGACCAAATCAGCAGCTAATAAAACTTAAATTCTTTCCTCTTGGAAACTATTATGGTTACCATGACAATCTGTTTATCGAATTATCTACTTGACAAATACAGAATTGAATTTTAATAACAGAAATAGGCCTAACTATTTTTTTAAGTTTTGTTTATACCTCCAATATTTTAGAATTCATTTCAGCTACTGTTCTCTCGTACTCATTTTTAGCTGCAGCCAAGTGTTGCTGTAATTCTTCATGCTCTCCCTGTTAAAATATACAATCAAAAATTACAAGAACGGCAGCCTTTTCAACTAAATGAGAGCAAACATCGATCTTTTGTATGGGTACATTTTTTTGTATGGGTACATGCATCAATCTTTTGTATGGGTACACACATTAACGTTTTGTATGGGTGCACACCTCAATCTCTTGTATAGGTAAATGCATTGATCTTTTGTATGAGTGCACACATTGATCTTTTGTATGAACACACACATCAATCTTTTGTATCGCTACATACATTGATCTTTTGTATGGCTACACACATCAATCTTTTGTATGGGTGTACACATCAATCTTTTGTATGGGTGCACACATCAATCTTTTGTATGGGTGCACATATCAATCTTTTGTATGAGTGCACACATTGATCTTTTGTATGAGTGCACACACATTGATCTTTTGTATGGGTACATGCATCAATTATATGAATGCACATGTCAATATTTTGTGAGGGTGCACATGTCAATATTTTGCATGAATGCACACATCAATATTTTGTATGGGTGCCTTTTGTATAGGGACATACATCGATCGTTTGTATGGGTACATCAATCTTTTGTATGAATGTACACATCGTATGAGAGCACACACAGTTATATTTTATATTTCAGAAAATCTTTCACATTGAGTAGCCTATTATACTTACCCTTAGCTTCTTCTTATCAGCAACAAAATCTGCCTCTAATCGTGATTTTTCTGCTGTAACAGTTCCTATTGATGCTGATAGAGTCTTCAGCTGGTCTTTTAGGATGTTTACTTCATCTTGTGTACCTGATGACTGTACCTGAGAAGGAGAAAGAAAATAATAAAAATACTGTAATACAGATTCTTATACAAAATAGAGAACCACTCAACAACAGGTTACATAAACACTAAATTCTGATTAAAACTTAAGTTTAAGATCCATTTTGCAAGTGCCTTAAACTTAAAGCAAAATCTGCCTAATGAGAAGACTATATTCAACTCTCTAGAACATTGGATGACTGTGATTTAAACTGATTTGAAAACTAGATAATCAAGACTTAATGTTAGTTGTCAAGTATCATTGCTATGATAATAGTACATCTTCAAACAGTCCTGATTTCACCCAGATTTTCGATATGTTCATTTTATCAACAATTTTTTGATCTTATCGATAACAGCTTACAAACTTACTTTCAGTGGATCTGAAAATGAGTTATCTCCTGATTCTTCTGCTGGAGGTTCCGATTCAGATGCATCTGACTTGGATGAGGTTGTTTCTGATATAACTTTTAAACTGGCTTCCAGAGCTTCTTTCTCTTTCACAATACCTTTATAAGCTCTGACTACATCTAAAATAAAAATGAAAGAAATAAAATGGCCTGTTTCAATGTTTCATTTAAGGGTGATCTCTGGTTTGTCAGCATTAGCTAAGTATTGTTGCGTGCATGTATATATTGACCTGTCATATTTTCATATTTTATCATTGCTTGATAATGACTAGAGAAGCCTAGTCGAAACGTCGCTCAGTAATAAGCAGTAATTCTATTCCATAGAATTGTGACCTGTATAAATAAAATGGGGTTTAATGTCCTACTCTTCTACCAACTGGCTAATGATGACAAGATGTTTGTCCAGACAAAATCTGATTAATATTTTGTTTTATGATTCTTTACTACACTAGGATCTGGAAGAGTTGTTATATTACCAACGCTCTGGTTGAAGTGAGGGATAAGCCAATGACATGTCTGTTGCCCAAGTTCTTGGTGTGCAATGCATGGAACTGTGTCTGACGTCATAGGGTCAAAAGTCGCTAGTACGACCCCTGACGCGACCTCCTGCTTCAACTGTTCTGATCTTTATGTAGTGTAGGCCATCGAAAGTATGAAAGTCTTACCTCTAAGTCTAGTTTCATATCTGGTTAGCTGTTCTTTTTGACTGTCTATAGTCTTCAATAATTCATTCTTTGTTCCTCTGTCCATTCTAACAACTCATATCTTTTTATTCATCTTCAAAATCAAATCTGTTTGTGAAAAAAGAAAAGAAATTAGTCTAGGTGTTATTTGTTTATAATTTTGAACATATTTGCAGGGTATTTAGGCCACAGTTAATTAATCATTTGTTTCTCATGACCGACCTGCATGTCCATTTTCCTCCGTAATAATTACGCACTTCCATAATTATTTGGTCAAATTTAGTGAGGTCAAAAAATTTTCCTGTAAAACTATATTTGTTTGCCCTTGTTACTATCTTCCATTGGCTAGAGAAATAACCATGTGTGTAGTAATTTCTTTGGACAGACATGTTAAATAATCTAACTTTGTTTGTATTTAAAAATCCAAGGGTAGGCTTATGCTTTTAATTATTTATGTCAGAAAAGTTTGGAACATATCATTTCGTAATCTGTCAAAGTAGGGAAAGATAAAGAAATAAAATGCCAAGAATGAATGAATTGACGGAACCATTGACTTAGACGCATATCACTAATATCAAACTTATTTATTATGATCGAGTCTTCCGATGTTCGGATATTGTGCAACAGATATTTCAATGCATAAATATTTATTAAATTATTATAATATGAATCAAATGCTTACACTGGTTACCCTTTAGTTTTCAACGACCAAGAAACTGACTTAAGTTATAACTGCAATAGATAAAGCGTTGAACTAATTAAAGGAAAATTAAATTACATCTCAATAGGCTAATTAACAATTACAGTACCTCGTGTAGCATGTAGAATGTATAGACCTATTTTACAAACTCAGGTCATGAGAAACTTACAATTAATTAACTAAGGCCTTAACAAAGCAATTTCTAAATTTGTCCTCTAAATTTTTCAAACAGCCGACTACTCCTGAAATGAAATTGGGGCTATGACGTCCTAGCTGTCTGTTCTGCTGTGAATCAGTGAATGGGCTAATGACAACATGCTCAGTCAGCAGCACTACCTATGGCCTACTCTTACATCAAATTCCAACTGAAAGGGGGTCTTTAACGTGCACACCAATGTATACACAGATCGTCGGTTTTCCGTCCCATCTGAATGACTAGACAGACGGCTGTTCTTGTCAGACCCTCCGTTGACAACGGGAAACCTGCCATGCCGGAAAATCTGCACAAATAATAAAGAAACGATGTCTTCTGATAAACCCTCTCTTTCATGTTTATACAAGTATAACCTGGTGATGTCAAAACATTTTTACTATGCTAACTTTTATTGACATTTTCTCGAAAAAGGGTGACAAGAAAGAAAAAAAATATTTGACAACACATTACCGGAAGTTTTCATTTACTTGATTACTAGGCCAGCAGCAAATTAAATCAAAGTTTATAATAAATTTTTGTCCTATTCATTTGGTATTTGATTATGCTTTTGAAGCAAAAAATAACAATGTCGAAAATTTAATATTTTCTTAAAGAGTTAATAATGATAATAATGCTACGTTTTAATTTTCGCAAAACGAAAGTAGAGATTCCCAAATAACCGGAAGTTTAAAAGCCACGTGTTGTTTGTTGTGGTACAGATTTTAGATTTTGTAGTGCATTTTGTGGATCAGTTGGTTAGATTTTTAAAGATCTACAACTTTCACCAAAACTTCAGTAAGTTTGTGAGCTGATTTAATATTTGTCAAAACACTCACACTTGGCTATTGAAATTATGTTTGGTGAAATAAATTCCCCTCTTACTACTACTAGTCCTCAGAAATAAATCATGATTGTAACTGCTGAGTAATCATAGATGTAGATGATGATGATGGATGAAGATAAATTGAAATGAAACGTCCTACTGTTCTGCAGTGTGCTATGAGGTGAATTTTGCCTGGGCAGCAACCATATATTATACAGCCTACTCCTACATCGAATTCCAACTGCCAAGGGATCATTTACATGCACATTGCAATCATGCATTGATTGAATGTGTACACAGGACCTCGTTTTTTTTTGTCCCATCCAAACGACTAAACAGCTATTCTTGCTAGGCGCCCCGTCCTGCCAAAATTATTTAGATGGCTGGCAGGGCTGACTATCGGTAGTGAGTAATCAGAAGATATTAATTAATAAATAGGCCTAAATACTAAATTATCAGTTTCAATGCCAATCGTGAGAAAAAAATGTAATTCTCCCTGAATATAACATCTTCTGTAAATTCTACAAGAGGTGGTGAGTGGGTTAAAACATAGTGATCGATAATATATGGAATATTATCTATGGTTCGAGAGAGACAGAGAGAGAGAGAGAGAGAAATGGGGTTTAACGTCCACTCTACACAAACTAGGTCATTTCGGGACTAACATATGGTTCAATTTTATTTCAATAATTCGCTTGCGCGTAGGGGTCTTTGGGAATTAGGGTACATGTACTTCACTACTTGGACTTTATTTCTTCAGTGTTTCTTTTTTCTTTTCTAGAAATGGATGACATTTTGAAAGATGACCGATTTTCACACATTGCCAAAGATCCACGATTTTGGCAGATGCCCAAGAAAGAGAAGAAAGTTAAGATTGACAACAGATTCAAGGCTATGTTTAATGATGAAAGATTTCAGGTATACAATAAGCAGAACAGATATACAAAAAAAAAACATTGCTGATAGTCATTTGAATATTTCGGACATGGACATGATGTAGTGAAATTGACGATTAACATTTAAACATACATTATGCAAGAGCTAAATCTGCTTATTTCACGTCTTTCTTTAGGCCTCAAATGTTGTCTATATTATTAATAACACATTTACTAACAAAACAAGACCAAAATCAACTCTAGATGCGTCGGATATTTCCGAGTGAGAGAGATTGAGAGAAATGGGGTTTAACATCCACTCAACACAAACTATGTCATTTCGGGACCAACATATGGTTTAATTTTATTTCAATAATTCACATACGCTCACACCATGGCTCGAAACCACAGCCGCAGGCCAGCTAGGTGACCAGCCAGCTAGCGGTCGAAGCGTGGCACTCCAGACCACTAAGCCATCCCAAACCCCCGGATATCTCCGATATTAAGTAGATTAGAATGGTTCAGCCATATTTTGATTTAATCTGAAAAATGGTGAATTGAGGCTAAGATGCGAACAACCGGTGTGATGGTTGCAATTAATGCACATATCTTGTCAAACCTTTCAAAAGCTAATATCTTTGCTCGCTATGGAGCAAATGGACTGAAATTTTCAATATGTTCATTTTGCATTATCTATTTTCAAACTATTATAATAAGAATGGGTAGCTCTTGAACTTAATCTTACATGATGGAGATTGTTCTGCCTGGTCTTGTCTTGCGTTTAAATATACCTCCTAATGACTTGGTCACATGATAGGGGTGTATGGATACTATGATTGACTGGGTTTGTGGGTTCGATTCTAGACGGACCATCCTGTTACATCCATGTATTGTTCAGTTTTTACTCTTTAATTACAGGTGAAATACACATTAGATAAACGAGGTCGACCAATCAATACTAGTAGCAAAGATAATCTACAACGTTTTTACGATCTGTCAGATGACGACGAGGAGGTGGAAGAGAAAGGGAAAAAAGTTTCTAAAAAAGGAAAAGAAAAAAAACAGAAGAAAACTTTAGATAACAAAGTGAAAAAAGGAAACAAACTTGACTCAAATAATAGTATTGATGTGAATGTCAAAGAAAAAAAGAAAAGTGAATTAAAAGAAAAAACTAAGACATCAAACGTTCAAAAAAATAAAAGTAGAGTTGAAATTAACTTGAATGAAGATGATGATGATGTTGACGATGATGATGATGAGGAGGAGGAAGCAGTTAAAGAAAGTTCAAGTGATGATGGGGGTGAAGAAGATGAAGTTGTCAGTAAGGAGGACAATGATGAGGATGAGGATGATGAAGATGACAGCGATTATGATGAAGATGACAGTGATTATGGTGGTTAGTACAGATAATAATGTTGCAGCATTGCATGGGATCATGAAGGGACCTTAAAAAATTAACCATATCTTTATACAAATTGTCCATTTCTTTCTTTGCTAAATAGAAGATAAATTCGAAACTTGTGAAACAGATGCTCTAAATCTACTGTCATTCATCTGATACACTACAGATGTTATGGATCATGATCAACTGCTCTAATCTGTTTAATGATGAACTGTATTTTATATTTTACTAGAATCTGATGAAGAAATTGACAGAGCTCGAGGAGTAGGTGATGATCAAAGTTCATCTGAAGAAGAATTTGAATTTGATGCTGGTAAGTATAATAATACTCTGAAATCGGCATCAATCAATAAGGCCTTGCTGATTTATTTTCATGTTGCATAAATGGTTTCATTCTGCTTCTGAAGTTCAGTGTGCACATCTGTATGGGTTCATGGGAGCTCCTCATCATTAGCCCAGTTCGGAGCAGGAGGACTTTAAACCCCATTTCATTTCGATTTATGAGCACTTGTTTTGGTTCCAAGAAAAAAAAGCAGATGGCCTTTTATTGGAGCAGTGCACCTGTTGCTTTGAATACAGAATTTATTTTTGAGGAGATGTTTAGTGGTGTGAGAAGAATCGTGATCACCTAAAACTGGTGTTATGTGGTTGAGAGGCATACTTGATTGACTTGAGTGGGGGGATGGTCTAACGCATGTGCTTTACACCATAAGATCTGTCATGGAGTCAATTGGTGGCATTTTGGTAGGGATAAGTGAATTATTTATTGTACCATATGTTAGTCCCAGAATGGCCCAGTTTATGTTGAGTGTATGTTAAACCCAACTTTATATTACAGATGACGGTTTTGATCATAATTGGAATGAAATGGATAAAGATATACCAGAGATTAAAGATACGACCAATCGACTAGCTGTTTGTAATTTGGACTGGGATAGGGTTAAAGCTGATGATATTTATATGATGTTTAATTCTTTTAAACCAAGCAATGGTTATATACAATCGGTTACAGTAAGTTATTTAAACCAACAATGGTTATATACAATCGGTTACAGTAAGTTATTTAAACCAAGCAATGGCTATATACAATCGGTTACAGTAAGTTATTTAAACCAAGCAATGGTTATATACAATCGGTTACAGTAAGTTATTTAAACCAAGCAATGGTTATATACAATCGGTTACAGTAAGTTATTTAAATCAAGCGATGGTTATATCCAATCCGTTACAGTAAGTTATTTAAACCAAGCAATGATTATATACAATCGGTTACAGTAAGTTATTTAAACCAAGCAATGGTTATATACAATCGGTTACAGTAAGTGTGTCCTCCAGTTTCCATCCACTGCTAAAGACGCCTATACTCAACTGAACTAATCAAATAAAATTTAACAATATGTTATTCCCGAAATGACCTAGTTTGTGTTGTTTGGATGTTAAACACCACTTCTCTCTCTCTCTCTGGAAGTTCAGGAATTTACACTCCATTTTATGTCTGGATGTATTAAAGTATGACATATATTTGATAAATAGTCAGTGATGATGTGTACATGTAAATCAAAACGAAAAAATATTTCTGGGCCTTTCTTGAATTGAACATACCCACCTGTGACCATCTCATCTCTAGGTCAAGCTTATCTATGAATAGAAAAACTCACCTGTGTCAAACCCATCTGTGGCCCCTCTGTGTCAAACCCATCCCTGGCCCTTTTAGAAAAACTCATCTGTGTCAAACCCATCCCTGGCCCTTTTAGGTCAACCTCACCCCTGAATGGTACAAACCCATCTGTGATCATATCCTTCCTAGGTCACCCCCACCTCCCTGAATGGAACAAACCGATCTGTCAAAAACCCATCGCTGAACTTTATAGGTAAACCATGTGTATGAATAAATGAATGTGAAGGGGGGGGGGGGAATTACCGAATGGCTAGTGTGTGCACGTTGTATCATAAGGTCTGTCATTGAGCCAACTTACATCGTTTCCATTCCCTGCTTGTACGTGACAAGGAGTAGGGTCGCAACTTTGTGGGGTTTTCTCCAGGTCCTCCTGCTTCCTCCCACTACTATGTGTTGAGTGGACGTGAACCCCATTTCTGTCTGCCTCTCTCTCTCTCTATGTGTCTGTGAATGAAACAAATAAACCATGTATGGGTTTTGTTATGCCCGAAAAAACATTCAATACAATAGGTGTCAATTGTCTGTTTTAGATTTATCCTTCTGAATTTGGTTTAGAGCGAATGAAAGAAGAGGAGTTTCAGGGACCTAAAGAATTAACGGAGAAACCTGATGATGATATAGATCAAACAACAGATGAAGCTCAAGAAGGTATTTTACGTTTCAGGCCAGAAAAATCTACGATATCACTCCTGGTGGAAGTTGACGTTCGACTCCAGAAACGACAACAACACCATAACTTCTTGTTCTCGAAACACATACATGGTCTTCTTAACATTTCTGGTTCTGCCAAGAAATATAAAGAAAGAGGATATTTCCAACGACAGTGACTAAAAGACTTCTCAATTTTAATTTCACATACATTTTATTTAGAATTAATAACTTTATGTCTTTCTAAAATAGTGATTTACTTTAATTACTGGAAGTTCATAACACTATAAACCTCAGAATGCCTCGTTCAGCATTTCTGTCCAAACGTGGTAAAAAAATGCCTCGTTGTCTGCAGTTACAAAACAAGTTTTTTTTGTCGCCCGCCTTTCGAAGAAAGTTGGGGGACTATTAAAATGGGTTCGTCCGTCTGTCTGTCTGTCCGTCTGTCTGTCCGTCTGTCTGTCCGTCACACTTTTTGGGACACAATAACTCTCTTCCTAATTGAGCTAGAATGTTCAAACTTGGTGTATGTGTTTATTAGGTCAATGCATTGATGGAGTTCGAAGATGAGCATTTTCCACTTAGGGTAAGCAGAGATAAGCAATTTGATTGGTCGATGCTTTGGGACACGATAACTTTAGTTCTAATTAAGTGAGATTGATGAAACTTGGTGTATAGTTTCATTACAGTAATACCTTGACTAAGTTCGATAATGAGCATTTTCTGCTCAGGGTAAGCAGAGCTATACGCAATTTGATTGGTCGAGAATTTGGAACACAATAACTCTCCTTCTAATTGAGTTAAAATGTTCAAACTTGGTGTATATGCTTATTAGGTCAATGCCTTGATGGAGTTCGAAGATGAGCATTTTCCGCTTAGGGTAAGCAGAGATAAGCAATTTGATTGGTTGATGCTTTGGGACACGATAACTTTACTATAACTTTAGTTCTAATTAAGTGAGAGTGATGAAACTTGGTGTATAGTTTCATTATAGTAATACCTTGACTAAGTTCGATAATGAGCTGGGTAAGCAGAGCGATACGCAATTTGATTGGTCGAGACTTTGGAACACAATAACTCTCCTTCTAATTTAGTTAAAATGTTCAAACTTGGTGTATATGCTTATTAGGTCAATGCCTTGATGGAGTTTGAAGATGAGCATTTTCCACTTAGGGTAAGCAGAGATAAGCAATTTGATTGGTTGATGCTTTGGGACACGATAACTTTAGTTCTAATTAAGTGAGAGTGATGAAACTTGGTGTATAGTTTCATTAAAGTAATACCTTGACTAGGTTCGATAATGAGCATTTTCTGCTCAGGGTAAGCAGAGCGATACGCAATTTGATTGGTCGAGACTTTGGAACACAATAACTCTCCTTCTAACTTGGTGTATATGCTTATTAGGTCAATGCCTTGATGGAGTTCGAAGATGAGCATTTTCCGCTTAGGGTAGGCAGAGATAAGCAATTTGATTGGTTGATGCTTTGGGACACGATAACTTTAGTTCTAATTAAGTGAGAGTGATGAAACTTGGTGTATAGTTTCATTACAGTAATACCTTGACTATGATCGATAATGAGCATTTTCTGCTCAGGGTAAGCAGAGCGATAAGCAATTTGATTTGCCGAGACTTTGGAACACAATAACTCTCCTTCGAATTGAGTTAAAATGTTCAAAATTGGTGTGTATGCTTATTAGGTCAATGCCTTGATAGAGTTCGAAGATGAGCATTTTCTTCTTACGGTAGGCAGAGATAAGCAATTTTTGGATGACACTTCGTGTTCAGTTTGATTGGTCGATACGTTTGAAAAAAATAAATGTGCGATTAATTAATATGTGTCATCTATTTATTTTGGGATTTCGGCGGGGGACATCAGCCTCACTGTTGGCTTGTTTAAATTGCCCTGTCTTTGGAACGAGGTATTTTGTTCAGAACGAGGCTTGGTAAAAATGTATCGTTTACTAGACGTTTTTTTTTTTCATCAGCGAATTTGTACATATTAAAATTTATGTTATTTAATATGAAAATAAACCAGTCTAAACTATGATATTATAATCAGAGAAATGGAGAAGACAAGAATACACGCCATATTGGGAGGTGTAAAACTATTGCAGACACACAGCTACATACCTTTATTGATTTATTGCCCAATCAGGTATAGGTGTTAAGTAACAACTAAGGTGTTGTGAAAATTAAATTGGGGTTGTAAATCAATCAAGGTAGCTTTACACCTCCACCTGACTGATATCGCAGACAACCCATTAGTGTTTATCTGATCTAAATACAGCAAATAATCCATTATTAATCAAAAAAAGCATTAAATTTCATCTCATATTTCCAATACGCCAGTTTATTTTTTTATATTTTTTGTAAAAAAAAATTAACTTGACCATAACATTGACGGTTTCTGTTGAAACCCCATAACATTGCACAAAATATTATTGGAGCAAAGTTATATAAATGCTCAGCGATAAATTGGTCGACTTTATACCAATTGTCAATTAAATGGGAAATAAAGCACACCACATACATAAAATTTAATTAAAACGTTTTATTATGAAGACAGATGGGTATTGATAATGATAAAATAATTTATGGTATGACGTGTATTCTTGTCTTGTCTATTTCTCTGATTATAATATCATAGTTTGGAGTGGTTTTATTTTCGTATTAAAAAACATAAATTTTAATTTTTACAAATTCGCTGATAGCAAATACTGCTAATAACTATCTTGAAAAAAACATGTTTAATAAATGAGGCATTTTGCCCAGCCTCGTTCTGAACAAAATACCTCGTTCCGAAAACAGGGCAATTTTAAAAAACCTCGATTTGGAACTGCAGACAACAAGGCATTTATTTAACCTCGTTTGGACGGAAATGCCGAACGAGGCATTCTGCGGTTTATAGTGTAATATGATTAATTTTTAAAATCAGTAAAAAATCTGTTACATGAATTGATGCTTGTCTACAGCCATTGATGAGTGTAAATATCAATTATCTAAATTGGGTATTTGATATTTGAGTCTCTTGTTGAGTCTGGTTTCAGGCTGGCCAGTCACCTCTAGCTTGCGGCTGTGGTTTCGATCCCCGGTGTCAGCGTATGTGACATGGAGATAGGGGCGCCTTCTCAACCTCGTGGATTTCCTCCGGGTACTCCGGTTTCCTCCCACTGCTAAAGACCCCTACTCGCAAGCGAATTATTGAAATAAAACTAAAACCATATGTTAGTCTCGAAATGACCTAGTTTGTGTCGAGTGGACGTTAAACCCCATTTCTCTCTCTCTCTCTCTCTCTCTCTCTCTCTGGTTTCAGACAGAAACATTTAAAAGCATAAACATTTAGTAAACCATTAAGTAGTTATAATAAGGGTTTCGGAAGGGGGACTCAGAACATAATTATTTTTAAAACCGTGTTGAAGATTTATTTTGGTTTGATTTCTGGTCCTTATTGTTCAGTTATCTTTAATTTTGTTTTATTTGAACAGGTGATCGTTTTCATCGAGAGAAGTTACGACAATATCAGATCAATCGTTTAAAGTATTATTATGCTGTTGTTGTCTGTGATTCTGTTGCCACGGCTACAAAATTATATGATGATTGTGATGGAATAGAATTTGAAACAAGTTGTACGAAAGTGGACATCAGGTAAAGATATCTGTCTGATTTGCAGCTGTCAAGGAATATTTGTCTTGTAAATCGTCGACACAGATCTCAGAAATGATCTGGTCACTCTTTTTGCAGATCTTTCCACGCTAATCTGATAAAAGCACAGATCATATTTTCTTTCGTTTTTTATATTTCAAAATTTTGTTTTATTTGTCTTTACTTCACCTTGATCTGGATGAGTTGTAAATAACCTGCACTCTAGTTTGTGTGAGTGATTAGCCAATGAAACAGTCTGTTACGGTGAGTTTTTGGCATGCGATGTGCGGAACTGTGGGTACCCCAGTAGAAACATTAACGCTGATGGGGTGAGTCTCTGAATAATTAAATGACCACGAATTAATACTTTGTAAGTGGAATCTGTAAAAAATTAATTTTTATGTAATATAATATTTGATAGGTTTATTCCTGATGGTATGACCTTTGACCAGGAAGTGAAAAGTGTGTGTACAGGAGTTGAAAAATACAAACCAAATTATTTTGCTAATTCTGCTCTTGGTAGAAGTTCGGTAAGTATATTTGTACATCAAAAAATTGACCTATAGAAATACTTTGCATGTGTGAAATGGAGGGGAAATACGCAAGCAATGGCTGTTTGTATAGGACAAGGAGTAGGGCCCGGGCGAAACCTTGTCAGTTTTCTCTAGGTCCTCTGGTTTCATCCTACATGTTAGTCCCGTTATAACCTACAGTATAGTTTGTGTTGGGTGGATGTTAAATCCAAGGTCCAGTGTACATAACACATCCATTGGAATTTGATATAAGAGTAGGCTCTATCACAGCTGTCAGGGGAAAAGTTGCTTCATAGCACATGTACGCCATGTTGCTAGTCTTCATTAGCCCAGTCAGAGCAGAAGAATAGGACGTTAAAACCCTATTTCATTTCTTTCGTTTATTTGAATATGAAGATGTTAGGTGGCCAAATGGTTTATCATCTGTCATTGAGTTCATTGGCATAGTTTTCCAGCTTGTATGTGACAAGGAGTAGTGTCAGATGTCCAGTCTCACAGATTTTGTCCAGGTCTTCCAGTTTATTCACATAGCTAAAAGCACCTATGTACAAGAGAATTATTGAAATAAGATTGAACCATATGTTAGTCACAAAATGACCTAGTTTGTGTTAAATAGATATTAAGACACATTTATTTAAATATGATTTTATTTGCAGGTGAAGTTAACATGGGATGATAATGACCATGATCGTCTACGCATCACCATGAGTAAAATAGACCCCAAAAAACTAGACACGATGGAGAAAGATTATGAAGCTTATATCGCTTCAAGCTCTGATGAAGAAGGTAGTTTTAATAATTTTTTTTGGGGGGGGGGGGTCGTGGTCGAGTGATCGAGCACGAGCCTCGCAACCAGACTGTCTCGGTTTCAGTAGAACCTTTGGGGTTTATCAAGTCTGGTTGTCACCTGTTATAGTGCTCCGATGGTAGAGCACTTGTTCGTACTTGGTTTTATTTTATTCAGAAGAACATTTGTAGAGCCTGGTTGTCACCTGTTAGAGTTGGCATGTATGCCGGGCTGACTGTCTAGTTGTTTGGATGAGATGAAAAATTAGGGTCTAACCACAAACACAGGAAAAATAAAAAGTAGCATATGTCAATCTTAAAATGACCGAAGTATTATGTCAACAAGACGTTGGACCCCAATCAATTTGAAATGTTGTTTGTTAATGATATGACTTTCAAAGTGACCAAAGTGTAATGTTGACGATTTGTTGGACCCCATTTCATTTCTAATAATACTTGGCATTAATTCAATAATATGAAATTCACAATGGTTGCTTGGAGATATTAAAGAAAGTGTTTTGGGAACTAATTGGCATAGATTTAATTGACAAACTTTAATTCTCTTTTTTTAAATTTGTTTTTTTAGGCCCAAAACTACCAGGTTCCGATAGCTCAGACTCTAACAGTGACAGTGAACAGGATGAAAGTCGCATAGCCAAATACAGACAATTAGTACAGGAACTAGATGATAAAAAGACCAAGAAAGACGAGGATGTGGAAATGGAGATAACATGGGAACCAGGTAAGATAGAACCATTGATATCCGGGAAAGATAAAACCATTGGGATAAGGGTAAGATAGAACCATTGGGAACTGGGTAAGATAGAATCATTGGGAACTGGGTAAGATAGAACCATTGGGAACAGGGTAAGATAGAACCATTGGAAACTGGGTAAGATAAAACCATGTGGAACCGGGTAAGATAGAACCATTGGGAACTGGGTAAGATAGAACCATTGGGAACCAGGTAAGATATACTAGACTCATTCCAATTAATGTGCATTTCTTTGGTCTAATCATAGAAATATAGACTAGAATAGCAATCACGTGACTTTTGACGCCTGGTGACGCGACTGCCAGGCGCCATCTTGGAAGTTGTAGTCAGTGTAAACAATATGGCCGATCACTCGTATCCATCCACTAAACCACACACGAAAAACGATCTATGCGGACCAAAGTATATTGCTTTTTGGTGTTTTCTCCACAAAAATCCCTCGGCGACAGCACAGGGTGTTAGTTCTCACAAGTAAGTATGAACATTTAATTAAATAGGTTAGGAAAAGCCAAATCAAAATCTCGGCCTAGTAATAGTACTACAACTACACCTTATTATTAGTATTAGTGTAATACTATTATTAATTTATAGTTATAGTGTCACTAGGCCTAGTGCAATTTTACCGTGCAATCGTAATAACTAAACTTCGATTTTTTAAAAAATAAATCTTAAAAGATGACATTGCATTTTCTCGTGGTGTTTTTTTTTCCCTTTTTGTGGTCGCTAGGCCCAAACTCTCATCTAGGCCTAGGCCTATATATTATCATTATATGCCGAGGTTCCATATGCTGGTAGTGGTGCCGTCATACAATAGCAGTTATATCGAAATTAGGAATAGGCCCATTTCCAATGAATATCGCTCATTAAGTTAGTTACACTTTTAAATGAAGAGAATTTGCTTTGAACTTGTGTAGCCTAGAAGTAGGCCTACTCTACGGCTGTGTTAGGGTCTACTACTAACAACAGAGTCTATTCTTAACTCTACCCTTTTCTATATTAGGCCTATTAGGCCTTGGCGTATACTTTTGCAATTTTAAGTAAGAAAACTTATTTTTTTAATAATAAGAATAAGAAAACAAACATGACAAATTAATCTATACTGATGAACACAACTTCTAGTTTTCTACTTTTATTTAATAAAAGAATTTCTAATGTCACCTCCCTTTTATTGTCTCAAAAAGTAATTTTACTCCTACTCCTGTTTTAATAATCGCGTACACGGTTTTTCTCGCATGTATATTCGAGAATATAGCTATAGACAACAACGCCCAATAACGTGGTCTTTGACAGCCCGGCCGCAGAATAAAAACTTGAATTTTATACGTTTTACACCTCTTTAACTATGTCCAAGACTTTGGGAAATCAATGTTTGTAAATATAATCATATTTCCCAGGGACGTTTTAAGGTTTATCACGGCGGAGGCTATACTATTTTGAGGGCCCTCTTTCGCGGGGGTTGAAGGAGGGGTATCTTGATTGAGGATTTTTATACCAGTGCAATGCAATGCATTCTCATTCAGTAGTGGATTCGACAGTAACAGTGTAAAGAAAACGATTGACTCGGACACGGGGGCCCTTTCCCTTGGAAAGAGGGGCCCTTTTGTCAGACGAGGGGGCCTTTTGTCTACCTTTAGGGCCCTCCCTAACTAGGGTACATTTCATTTTTCTCATCGATTTTAGCATTTTTCTCCTGTTTTATTTGTTCAACTTTTTTAATTTTTTTCGCGAGGAGGCTCTCGCCTCCAGCGCCTCAGCTATAAAACGCCTTTGATATTTCTTCACAACATTTCATGGCGTGGTATTTCAAGTATTCGTTTACTTATTTCATAATTCGTAGCATTCACTCCCTCACTCCAATTTGAATTAGATCAGACATCTTAAACAGAAGTTTTTGTTTATATTTTGCAGAAAACCTTTGGCCAGTCTATGACACCTGAATAACAGATCGACAAACAGACATAATTTTTATTCAGAAAAGAGATTGGTTTGCGCATAGCCACAGTTTTAAACATTTCCCAAAATTGATTCGACAACCAAATCATAAAGTCAGTTGTAGGCTATTCTACGACAGCCCGGTCCGGTGGTGACAACAAATTGAAGCACTGACATACTCACAGCACAAGAAACCAACAGGAAGACCCTCTCCATCGCAGATGATGTAAGAGGAAGGGAGACGTTCACAAATTGACAAGGCTAGTGGGGCCTTCTCGTTTGCTGTGCAGAACATTGACAAATTCTTCACAGAAATAAAAACTCGTTTGGATAAATTAAAAGTCCCGATTTTAATAAAATCTTGATAGTCCTTAACGGAATTGAATTTACTGAAAGTTTGAGTAAAATTGAATATCTAACACTTCAAGACGAGACCGTTCTTAATGAAGACACTACACTGTATGATATTACTGCAGAAAAAATACTGGGGTTCCCTAGACAGTTTAATTTAAAAAGAGATAGTTTAGCAGGCAGAGATTTGGATGTTGAGACTAGAGCACTTGTAGTTCAAGAAGTGGTAGGAGTACGACACACTCTCCGAAATCTGAAAGACGACGTTGGGATTTTGTAGAATTCTCGATAGCCGAAATAAAGATTCAAACTAAAAAGAAGAAGCAAGAAGCAGAGATGAAATTTACCGACAAATGGAGTTGGAATGCAAACAACATGTTATTAGTTGATTGTGAACTATATAGTATATTTGAAGAGTTTCTTGGGATTTCCTCCCAGTGATTTAAGCAAAATCTTACTCACTGAGCCATCATGTTAGTTGTATCATGTCTGTAAATTACATAAAATCAAAACATGTGTTATAGTTGTATGTTGTCCATAGCCTATTTTAACTTGCCTACAGACATAGATGTACTTCGTGATGAAAACTCCGTGCTTCTAAAAATTACATGTATGGTTATGAACGGAGAAACTGCATTCATCGGGCTGAGTTCTAACTGAGCGGACGCAATGATACGCTTTGGTCACATGGAATAGAGATTCTGTGCCCCCGTAGTTTTTGCACCCCCTGTCAAATAGAAAATATGGGGTCTCAATGTAGTTTTCAATACCACAATCATAATGGTCAACCAGTGCCAGACATTGTGGCGCAGATCTGCTTTAAAAATTAGTGGCTTTTTAAGCCCCCCCCCCCAGGAACCAGTTTATCATGTAAAATAAACTGTTATCAAACCAAGGGCACACCCTTTGCCAAAATATTGGAAAAACAATTAATGCACACATACCTTTGGTTATGACCCCTCGTTTTTACACAGAACGTGAAAGACAAATATGTACTAAGTTTGTGGATCTTCCCGCCATTTTTGCACGGTTCTGGTGAAGCTTCTGTTCCCATCATTCTACGACTTCTTATGGGCAAAATCATAAATGTACGTCTGAATAATTCGTTGGGTTTTTTTGTTATCATTAATAGCAAACAATTGTGGAATGTAAGCCTGTCATCAAGTCTTCATAAATAAAATTGCATTGCCGCGCGATATTCCTTTAATGCAATTACCGCAATAAATGTTGACTTGAATGTATGAAATATTCATTAATGAATGTCTCTTGTCACAGAATTTAGGCCTAATCTGATAGGGAGCAGGTCGTTTCATCCCACGACCGTTTCACCCCGGACTGTTTCATCCTGAAATTACACGGGTCGTTTCATCCCACTTATATCGGGCCGTTTTATCACACAAATTAAAAAACAAGTATTATGTATTTTTAATATTTCATTCATACATTAGTAACGATATGATAGCAGTGTTTCATACGCGTTTCTCGACTCGCGCAAACGTCAAAATAGCAGAGCTTCTTTTTTTTTTTGCTGTACTCCGAGGATAAAATCGCTGTCGTCATACTACAAATAAAGCCCATGTAAAACAATCTTCGAATAATTGTCCAATGGGAATTTTGGTTTTGGCCCGCGAAACCAAATGGCAAGTAAATATTTTTGTTCACGCGAACATATTTCTTATTTTTATTGTATATTATGGCAAACTAGGAAGCACACTAATAAAAGGTAATACATGTTGGTCATTGAGGTTATCGCTCCAAGCATTGTTCTATAAAGAGTACAACCAATATTCTATAAAGTATGCAATATCCAAATAAGATGCCAACCTCGTGGGTTTTCTCCGGGTCCTCCCACTGCTAAAGACCCCATACGCGCAAGCGAATTATTGAAATAAAATTAACCCATAGGTTAGTCCCGAAATGACCTAGTTTATGTCGAGTGGACGTTAAACCCCACCTCTCTCTCTCTCTCTCCAATTAGATGATTTGATTCGTGCATGCATGCTGTCAGCCAATAGTAACGGTAAATTTTCCCGCGGTTAGACGCCTCTGACCAATGAAAAAAATAGTTGTTTGATCGAGTTTCTCGTGCGATTTCCTATAATTAGCACCCGACTCGAAGATTTATGCAATTCCATAATCCGTATTGACGTACATTCCGCTAAGTAATAGCATGCGTCTCAACCCATGCTTTAAATCTAATGTTAAGGAAAGGGGTATGACACTGCTGTTGAAAAATATGTAGAATTTGGATTCTAAAATATGGATATATAATTTTATATCAAAGTTAAGAAGGTATTTTGTCTGTGGCTTTTGTTTATCGAGTCAGTATAGGAGTGAAAGATTAATACTACTGTAGAGCAACGAATACACAAATCAGTAATTAATTTTAAAAATTGTTAATAGGTGTAAATTTTCCAACCGAATACTTTTTCGCAACAAATATTAAATTCTTCGGTAAATTCCACAACTTCTGCGCCAAATAATGTCATTAATGAAATAAGCGTACGGGCAAGATAATATAAATTAATTGGCACTATTTATACAAGTACTTTTATTAGAAATTGTAACATCAACGTGAAAACAAAATTGCCGCATGGTCATAGTTCAAAATAATAGGTTGCAGTATCATAAAAACGCAAAGAATAGAAAGCGCCTCGCACTATATAGCGCGATTTGCAGTGTTTACTTTTCACGTCATACAACTTCCAATATGGCCGACTTATGACGTCGTTGTAAAAGACGTCATTGCTATTCTAGTCTATATTTCTATGGGTCTAATGCTGAGTCTAGTGTCATGACTGTTCAACCTTGTAGGTTTTCTCAGGGTCCTCCAGTTCCTACCCCCATGCTAAAGATGCCGAAGCGCAAGCAATTTATAGAAATAAAATTGAGCTGTATGTTGGTTCCAAAATGAACTAGTTTGTGTGGAGTGGATCTTAAACCCGATTTCTATCTCTTTCTATGTTGATTTCTTAAATCCACATTTTCTTCTGTCAGGTTTAAAAGGTACGACGGAAGCGTTGGTAAAACAATCTATAGACGCTGAGAAGACAGTGACACCGTGGCAGAATTTCTTACAGAAGAAAAAAGATAAAAAGAAACAGAGAAATAAAGAACGGAAAGCAGCAAGAGAAAAAGCAAAGATTGTAAGAATATTACATACTCTTCATAAAGGGAGGGATCGATGGCCAAATAGTTAGCATGCACGCCCTGTATCATGAGGTCTGTCATTGAGTCAACTGGTGTCGTTTCGATTCCTTGCTTCTACATGACAAGAAGTAGGTTTGCCTGTACAACCTTGTGGGTTATCTCTGTAGTCCAGTCCCACTGCTAAAGACCCCTACACACAGGCGAATTATTGAAATGAAATTGAACCATGTGGGAGTCCTAAAATGGCTTAGCTTATGTCGGGTGGACATTAAATACCATTTCTCTCTCTCTACACAATGTGTGGCTTTGATAATAAAGATCTCCTCTTCATTAACCATGTCTGTTGAGAAAAGAAGGACATTGAACCACATTTCATTTCCTTATAACAACAATGTTATTGTAAAAAATTTCCTTTCGGATGTATGTTTAGTTTCCGTATAAACTAATATAATATCGAGAATAAATAATTTTGAATTTTAAACCTATTCCAGGAATCTGGTGATATACCAGAAGAAAAGGCAGCGTTTAGTGATGATGAATTACCGGAAGGAGTTGATATTAATGATCCTTATTTTAAAACAGAAAATAAAGGTAACTTTTTGTTTATAAAGCGTCTGGCTGTCATTCTGTTGACGGTGGCAGTAGATTGTATATGAACTCTGTCTATTCCACTACAAACACGTAGTATAACACCTGACTTTGGTCTAAAATAGAAAAATAAATAAGAATTTTAAGTACAAACATCGCGTTAAAAACATTCTAAGTAAGATTTACGACAACCAGCAAATATAAAATAAAAGTAGAAAAATATTGATACAGTGTATCGCGGAAGGTCGTTTTGCAATATATTGATATTGCAATTATTTTTGAAAGCCCTACCCTCAGTGAATTAAAGACACTTACGCAAAAGCAAATTATTGAAATAAAATTGAACCATATGTTAGTCTCAACATGATCAAGCTTGTGTCATGTGCATGGTAAACCCTATTTCTCCACCTCTGTCATTATTGATTGTCTTTCTGTGTACCTTACAAATTGCGTGGAATGTTGATGTCTCAGTATGTTATTTTAGATGTAAAAAAGAAGGAGAAGAAGAAGAAAGGGAAGAGAGAAGAATTAACAGAAGAATTAGAAAAGAAAAAACAAGAAGAGGTTCGTGTCTGTTAAAGTAACATCAAGCCTTTAAGTCTGTCTACTACTAGAGGGCGTTGGATGGCCGAATGGTTAGCACATCTGTCATAAAGATAACTGGCGTGGTTTCGACGATTTCCCAGTTGGGATGAAAAACAGAGGTCCTGTGTATATGTTGACGTGTACATAAAAGATCCCCTGGCAGTTTGAATTTGATATAAGAGTAGGCCATAGTGCCGCTGCCACTGTATGATGTATGCCTGTTTTCATTAGCCCAGTCAGAGCAGAACAGTAGGACATTAAACCGCATTTCATTTCGATTCTCCACTTGGACAAGGAGTAGGGTCGTCTGTTCAACCTTGTGGATTTTCTCCAGGTTCTTCAGTTTCCTCCCACTGCTAAAAACTATATGCAAGCGAATTATTGAAATAAAATAGTTAGTCTTAAAATGACCTAGTTTGTATCGATTTTATTTATTCAGTTCATGTTACAAGTTTTTATATCCTGTAAATATATTTCCAGGCCAAACTGAAACTGTTAATGATGGATGATGAAGATCAACGACATCACTTCAGTTTAGAAAAATTACTCAAAGATGCCAAAAAGAAAAAGAAGAAGAAAAATAAAAAGAAGAATTTAGATGATGAGGAAGATGTGAATGAAAAAACAGATGATTTTCAGGTACGTTTAAACTGGATTCAGCAACGAAATATTATGATTTTAGTTAAACATACGTTATGCGAGAGCGAAATCTGACTGTTTTTGGTCTTTCTTTTGACTTCAGATGTTATAGAAATTATTAATTAGACCTTGATTTACATGACAAGCCCAAAACCAACTCTGTAGACCCTCGTATACAGCTTGGATTTAAACAGTCGCCCATTTAAAATGAAATCAATAAATGTCCGACCAAGCTAAGGTTTACTGTTAGTCACAGACATCACTACCAGAGACCGCCCATGTAGGGCCTGCCAAAAGAAGGTATCATAGCCATTGAGAAGGTTACTTGATAATCAAGATTATGTGGGGGAAGTTATCGTCAAACGATCGGAAATTATTGTAGACAATGCGGACACATTTGATGCCTATTTCTAGTCCAAACTTTTAACAGTGACAACTCTGGTCAGAATAAAGTAATTTGATGAAATTTTAACTGTTTTCTTTTTTTATCATGTATTTTTAAATTATTATAGCAGGAATAGCAAGATCTTTATTAAACTCTTTAACTAATGTATCTTTTAACAGGTTGATGTTTCTGATCCCAGATTCTCGGCCATGTTTGATTCCCATCTTTTTAACGTGGATCCGTCTGCTCCAGAATTCAAGAAAACAAAAGGATCAGAAGTTTTTATCAGCGAGAAACAAAAACGTAGACAAAAAGAAGGATATTCGAAGGTTTCACGAAAGCGAAAAACAGAAAGGGATGACTTATTGACTTTAAATGAATCTTCAACACCTAAAGAATCGCTTTCCACACTTGTGAACTCTGTTAAAGCAAAAACCCAAAAATTTCAACAAAAAAAGAAAAAAGCATCTTGATAGCTGTACTAGTTATTATGAAATCTTTGTTGATTGTAAATACAGAAAATAAATATAATTTACTTTAAAACCGTTTAATTTGTGGACACGGTATAGAATACAATGGGGTGGGGTTTCAGGTCTCCTCCACACAATACAATTTAAGACAAATGAAGTGGGGTTTAACATCTTGCTGTTTGTCTCTAACTGGGCTAACGAAGATGGGCATACGCCATACAGTGCTATGGGAGAAATTTAAAGCCGACTCTTATATTGAATTCCCTCTGCAAATGATCTTTTACATTAATGCCAATATGTACATGGAACCTTGGTTTTCTGTCCCATCTGAACAACTAGACAACTGTTTTTGTCAAGCCCTCTGGCCTGCACCAATGACAAGGGAAATCCATGCCAGAAAATCCAGATGAACCCTATTTCTATCTCTCCCCCTTACTGGGGGTCGAGAGATGCTTTGATTTGGTGTAAGTTGTATAATCGTGTGATAAGGGAGAAAAATCTTTCAACCTGAAAAATAAAGCCATCAGTTCTAAGACTAGTTTATAGCAATTCCCTCTTCTTCCTGCTTTGGCTTACCAGTAGCAATATTGGTTGACTTTCTGGCAGAATTGTAGAAAAGTGTTTGAATTTACCGTTTATGCTACGTTTTGGTGAATATTCATGAATTGATGAATATTCATGATTTGAGGGTTGAAAGATAGAAAATGAACAAGCATGAATTATGGAAATCACCTGTCATGATCACTGCCTATAGATTTATGAAACCTGAACCCTGAGTTCACAAAGCCTTCTCAGACAAAGATATGTCTCCTAAAAAGTGTTTAAAAGTTGATTAAATTCTTAAGTCTGAGAATGCTTTGTGTTATAGAGATTATGATCATTGGAATGTTACAAGAAATGTCATGGATTTAAAAATGAAGTTAATGGGGAGAGAATAATTGCAAACATGGTAAGTGAATGTAGGGTGAACGTTATATTCATGATTTAGAGGTAGAAGGATGCACGAGTTGAGAGGTTAGTTAAGTTGAAATGTGGAGCTGAAAATTGCATGTTTATTGGTCTTTACTTTCATTTTGTATATCTCAACGTTTCCATGGTGAAACTTATATATGCTTTACAGCAAGGGGTTGCCACATGTTGCCCCATCTGTGGTAGAAAGAGTTCTACCCGACGAAAATTTGCGGAAACATTAGAGTCGGTCTAAGGAGATCATTGGTGATCTGAGCTAGTTAGTATGTCAAGGGAAGCAACTGATTTTTGACTCTTGAAGAAAGAAGGAAAAAACACACTATTGCAATGTGATCGTCATGTGACAAAAACATTCAAAATGGCGCTACTTATAAAAGAAAATTTCCATTCAGTTTCACATACAATTCGTTCACTTTTGTCAAAGAACAACGCTATTATTCTCTCCTGTATTGGGACAGGTAGAACAGAAAAACATTGAAGTTGTTTAGTTTTATATTTGTATCGATATTTTACCATAAAGTATAGTATTTACCCACACAGAAAATGAAAATGAAAGAATCCAGGAAGAAAAAAAATATCTATTCTGAACCTGGACCCTCTATTATTCGGTTCATTTTTTATAATAAATCCCAAACCATTACCTATGATAGAATTATATTGATACTCATATTTGTTTAAAACAAACAATGATAGCCAACCTGATACCCATCTTCAATAGGCTTTTATTATCTCGCTTTTACTACATTTACAGTAGACCTACACGTACATCTTATCAAGGCCTTCACGTTATAGGCCTATCTTTAATGTGCACACCAAATTATAGGCCTACACAGGATCTCAGTTTTCCATTCCATTCGAACAACTAGACAGCTGTCCTTGTTAGGCCCTCAGTCCTGCACCACTGACAAGGAAAACCACATAGGGAAATCCTGATGAAATTTCTCGTCCAATGCAGGGATCGAACCGAACACCCGACCTCCAGTCTAGCGAGTCAGTGTCTTACCCATTTAGCCACTGATATTGCCCCGGAAACAAATTCGTAATAGGCCACCCTTAAAAAAAGCTGTTGGGGAAGAAATATGTGTTGCCTGTTTGTATTTTTTGAGTAGCAGTAGTAATTTGGTTGCCTGTCAATGCTGTGTTTGTATGTTTTAGGAGTTGGGTATAGATTATTAAGATCATGCGAGTAAATTCATTGCCTGGCAATTTGTTTGTTCATTTCTGGAGTTTAACGTCCACTTCTACCAGGGGTGATATCGTAGACAATCCTGGCAATGTCGTGTTTGTATTTTCTAGAAGTTGGGCTTGAATTATTGAGATGATACGTGTACATGCAACATGTTGCCTGGCAATGCTGTGTTTGTATTTTGTAGGAGTAGGATTTGGATTATTGAGGTGGTATTTTTCTGGTGCTAAATGTCGGTGTAAAAGACAATTAACGGGTAAAACGGTTATTGTCACAGGTTCAAACAGAGGTATAGGACGAGAAACAGCCAGAGATTTTGCAAAAAGAGGTCAGTAAAAAAGGGATTTAAAGGATTCACAATTGTCAACAGTTCTTTTACGTGCATGCCAATATGTATACAGATAGTCCGCAGTTTCACAACTGTTCCAAATGACAAGGCACAAGAGAGAGGGAGGGAGGGAGGGTTTAACGTCCACTAGACACAAACCAGGTCATTTCGGGACTAACATATGATTTAATTTTATTTCATTAATTCGCTTGCGCGTAGGAAATCGGAGGACCCGCAGAAAACCCACGAGGTTGGAACGGTGACCCTACTCCTTGTCACGTACAACCGGGGATTCAAAACCACGCCAGTTGACTCAATGACAGCCTTTATGATATAGCACATACCACAAACGTGCTAACAATTCGACCATCCAAACACCCCCCCGCCCCCTAGTCTTGGCAAGGTTTAAAACTTGATCAATCCTTAAGGTTTTTCTCGACTCTGATCCATGCAAGGCTGGCATTCAAACCTTGATATTCTAGCCCTCGAATCTACAATGATATTATTTTAAATAGTTAGTGAAATGTGGCCTTCAAGTTCACAAGCATTAAAAATCTACTTCACTACATGTGACTTCACACCATATGGCCTCGATAGCATGTGCATTGTTCACATTGGACGTAGTTACACAAACTTATCAAGGCAGAATTGGTACCTTTTACTCATTTTATGACTTCTTAGTAATTTGAAAAATTGTTTTAGAATTTAATTTGTCAGCGGTAGTAGAGGCCTAGGAAATATTCACTGCCGGTCAGTTTGATTTATTTTCTGCAGGAGCCCGAGTTATTCTGGCTGTAAGAGATATAACTAAAGGTGAAAGGGCAGCAGAAGACATCAGACAGTCGACAGGCAATAATAACGTTATTGTTAGAATAGTAGATTTATCTTCTCTTGAATCTGTCCGTAAATTCTGTCGACTTATATTAGAGAAAGAAGAAAGACTGGATATTCTAGTAAATAATGCTGGTAAGTAATAGATTAGATTTGTAGAATAGGCAGTTTGATAAAAATACAGATTTGTATTTCATTTCATTTTTTTATACTTTCGATGGCCGACACTACATGAAGATCTGAGCAAGTGTGCTGGGAGGTCCTGTCAGGCATCATACGAGTTGCTTTTGACCTTATGATGTCAGACACACATTAATCAATCAGAGTTGACTTTTCTAGGCATTTACTCCCAAGTTCCATACAGAGCATGCTAAGAAGTCGCTGTAACAGACCGTTACATTGGCTAATTCCTCACATCAACTAGAACGCATGTTTTATTGCAACTGGGGGGGTTGGGATGGCCTAGTGGTCTAGAGTGCTGCGCTTTGACCTCTAGCTGGCCGGTCACCTCTGGCTTGCGGCTGTGGTTTCGAGCCCTGGTGTGAGCGTATGTGGCGCCTTCTCAACCTCGTGGGTTTCCTCCGGGTACTCCGGTTTCCTCCCACTGCTAAAGACCCCTACGCGCAAGCGAATTATTGAAATAAAATTAAAAACCATATGTTAGTCCCGAAATGACCAAGTTTGTGTTGAGTGGACGTTAAACCCCATTTCTCTCTCTCTCTCTTTTATTGCAACTCTTCCAGAATCTAGTGTAGTGAAGACAAATAAATGAAATTTTGAACCATAAACGAAATAGAATCTGTGTTTTAATCAGATTGTAGAAAAGTTTAAGGAAAACATTGTTATGTTTAAGATTATTTTCAATGTGATGTTGTTTAAAATTATACTTATGATGTTGTTTAAAATTAAGATTATTTTCAATGTGATGTTGTTTAAAATTATACTTATATGTCACTGCGTAAACAGTAACGATTTTCACCCTGTGATATTTTTGTTTGTTTTCAGGTGTACGATTCTGTCCTCATTGGACGTCTCAAGAAGGTTATGAACTTCATTTCGCTGTCAACCATCTGGGTCATTTTCTCCTGACTAATCTACTAGTTAATTTAATGAAGAAATCGGCACCAAGTCGTATTATCTGTGTCACCTGTATGGCTTATGAAGGTTAGATTTAAATTAATGTATTGTTACAAACCTTTTTATAGAATGGGGGGTTGGATGGCTGCATGGTTAATGTGACGTGGTTTCGTTTCCCTGGTTGTACGTGACAAGGAGTAGGGGCACCTGTCCAACCTCATGGGTTTTCTCTGGGCCACTTGCATAAACAGTTGTCCATTTAAAATTAAATCAATACCGGAGACAAAAGATGAAAGGCCTGCCTACCTAATGACATCCTCGGTTACCCAGTGTACTCATTCCATATTAGTACACTGGGTAACAGAGGATGACCCAGTGAGGGTGCCATAGCAATTAAGAATTTTACTTGATAATCAAGAGTATGTGGGTGGAGTTATCATCTGTCAATCAAGCAATTGACAATTTTGGTAGACGTTGCGGACACAGTTGATGCCTTTTTCTACCTAGTGACATCCTCGATTACCCAGTGTACTCATTCCATATGAGTACACTGGGTAACAGAGGATGACCCAGTGAGGGTGCCATAGCAATTAAGAATATTACTTGATAATTGAGAATATGTGGGTGGAGTTATCGTCTGTCAATCAAACAATTGATAATTCTGGTAGACAGTGCGGACACAGTTGATGCCTTTTTCTAGTCAAAACTTTCAACTACATACGGACAAGTACTTTGACTGAAATTTTCAATATTTTCTTTTTTTAACTTTCTTTTTTAAATTATTAAATTATTATAGCAAGAATGGCTAACTGTTTATTAAACTCTTAACTAATGCGACTTTAGCAAATCATGAATCATGAATGATTAGCATAGAATTTCTTTCATTTTTTTTCAGAGGGGTCAATTAACTTTGATGATCTCAATTCTCAGAGATCCTATGATCCTTGGACAGCCTACACCCAGAGTAAATTGGCCAACATATTGTTCAGTCAGGAATTGAGTAACAGACTCGCAGGTAAATTTAAAAAAAATAATCCAAAAAATCTAACCATGTGATCACCATTCCTTAGAATAAGGGGCTGGGGAGGGGGCACTTTAGATCATAAGGTCTGTCATTGAGTGAAAAGAGTTTTTTTTTTGATTCCACAGTTGTACTTGACAACGGTTTTCTCCGGGTCCTCCCTTAGGTACAAGTGAATTATTGAAATAATATTGAACTTAAGTCCTTTTGAGACTTATTATAAATTCCATTGTGCACACAGACGGGCCTTGTTGTTTCGTCCAAATAGTGTGTGGGGGTTTCTAGTCATTTAACAATGTCTGTCATTGAACCCAGTGACCTTGTTTCAATTCCCCATTTGAAGCTGACAAGAAACAAGGAGTAGGGATGCTTGTGCAAATGAATTATTGAAATAAAATTGAACCATATGTTAGTCCCGTAATAACCTGGTTTGTGTTGAGTAGAAGTTAAACCCCATTTCTTTCTCTCCATTCGTATAGGAAGTGGTGTCACAGTTAACTCAGTTCATCCAGGAATCGTCCAATCAGAATTAGGTCGCTATACAGGTGATAATAAACCAGCGTTGTGGAGACGATTATTGATAAAGATCGTAGGATTTATTATAATGAAAACTCCGCAACAGGGAGCTCAGACGTCAATATACTGTGCTGTTTCTGATCAACTTGAAAATGTCAGTGGTAAATATTTCAGGTAATTTGTTTTATTAAATAATAAATTTATTTGAGCTGACATTTGTTCTTTGTAGAATTATCAATTCAACATTGCGAAAAATTAAACCTGTAAAGGGACCATCCCAATTTGAAAAGATTCTCAAAATATAGAAGTCTGTGTACGTAAGACATTTAAGTGCATAATACAGAGGAATCGTGTATGTACCTTGTCTCAAAAATTCAGCTCAAAATATGGAGTCTTTTGTACAAGATTCCGGTCAATTTTTTCGTTGGATGATCTGATAATCAGTTGCTGTTTTATATGAAATAAAGTCTGGTTTTTATCCAGACACCATACGATCCAGCTTGGGACACCATACGATCCAGCTTGGGACACCATATGATCCAGCTTGGGACACAATACGATCCAGCTTAGGACACTGGTCTCCAATTCGAGATGAAGACTTGCGGGTTTAATTTGTTTGAAAATGCATCACGTATATTGAGTTAGCTGCTCAGTTGTTTTTTGTGTGTAGTGCGGTCCTCCTGCTGTTACTATTACAGGTTTTTAAGAACTTTTAACACAAAATTAAGCAATTTTATTCTCCAAAATATAACCGAGATTGGTCCTTTAAATTATCCCTCATGTTTCGATAAACCACAGCCGCAAGCCAGAGGTGACCGGCCCTCTAGAGGTCGAAGCACGGCACTCTAGACCACTAGGCCATCCCAAGCCCCCAGGATGGAGGAGGGCCTGACATATACAGCTGTCTAATATTAATATGGGACGGAAAAACGAGGTCCCATGTATACATTAGCGAGTATGTAAAAGATCCTTTGGCAGTTGGAATTCGATATAAGAGTAGGACATAGTGGTGCTGCCTTGGCAAAATACTGTATGACGTATGCCCGTCTTCATTAACCCAGTCGGGGCAGAACAGTAGGAAGTTAAACCCCATTTATTATTTTTTGTTTATTTTTTAGTGACTGTTGTATCAGAGATACATCATCAGTAGCCAAGGATAAAGTAACCGCGACTCAGTTATGGGACGTCAGTTGTAAACGAGTTAATCTACATCTTCCACCTACATGATATACATCCTGGGTGAATTCTGACACTCCGCAATCAAAATTAAACTTCTGTGAGTGCTTCCAACCTTGTGGGTTTTCTCCAGGTCCTGCGGTTTTCTCCCACTGCTAAAGACTCCTACGCCTACGCATAAGCACTGAGTTCACAAATCAATCTCAGACAGTCAGACTTAAGTTAAGAATTTACTCAACTTTCAATCACAATTACGAGAAATATCTTTGATCCAGAAACAAAAAACTTTGCTCATAGTTTCTTGTAAATGTATTTGATACATTAAGGCAACAAAAGTTTTATAAAGGGCTATATAGAGAATCTCCTACGAGTGTTTTTTGATATCTAAGGAGATATCGCAGTAGATTATGTAATTTATCATACAAGCGATATCTACTGTCAAATAAGATATTGGGTGATAAATTTTAGTTAAAATAAGGTGATCAATTTTGAGTAAATTGTTAACTTAAGCCTGAGAATGCTTTCTGAACTAAGGGTCCCACAACCTATGGAATATAATATTCATATATATAATATACCAGTGGCAATATTGCAATATAATTTCATGTATACATGTATTTAAAATAAACGAAACTGTGTTGTGTTGTTTATTAAACTATAGTATACATTTATTTATTATTATTAGTTTTAATATATTTTATTTTTTGTGATTTCAGAATGATCTATTCGTATGTTATGTATATAATACATTGTCTATATCAATATTAGTAATAGTATATTTGTTACGATTTCAAAAATATTAACTATTCTATTATTTTTCTTGTTATGTTTGTAATATAGAATGAATTATTTTAAAACAAATTATATTTGTAAAATTTTATTTACACGATTGAGTTTTTTTTGTCACACGTCTTCCAAAGAAGACAGGGGACTATTAAAATGGGTTTTTCGTCCATCATACGTTTTTTGACACATCTCTCCTTTTAATTCAGCTACAATGTTCAAACTTGGTGGAGGTGTTTTTTAGCCTCATTTTTTACATTCACAACAACATGCTGGTTTGTTTGCTCCATTATGAGAAAGTTGGCAAGAAATTTATTATAAAAGATGTGATATGCACACAAAAAGATGTTCTTAAACATTTTTTGGATGGGAAAGATGTTTTTATGTCTGTCGATAAAAATAGCACAGTCATCCAGGGCAGATAATTATAAGTGTATCCCCTATGGATCAACCCAGGGTATAGGGGTGTGGAACAGAAAGAGACCTCTGGGGATACTAAGGATGCAGGTTGGACGAGCGAGGTTGGACATGCCATGTACAACCAGGGAATCAAAACCAAGCCAGTTGACTCAATGGCAGACACGTGCTAACCATTTGGGCATCCACCCTCCCCTCAGTGTAATGGGTAATGTTTTGGTAGAGTTTTATAGGTAATATTTTGGTTGATTATAGCAGGAATAGGTAATGTTTTGGTGGAGTATAGCAGGAATAGGTATTGTTTTGTGACTCACAAATAAAATCAATTTATCAACAAGACAAAAATTTAATAAATATTTGTTTCTCAATAAAATTACACCATAGCAACTTTGTTATGAATTCAGCAATAAAATAATATCTACAATAAAAATTATATTGGTTAAATTAATTCAAAAGAGGGTTAACCCTTAAGCGGTCAGGATCGCATATTTGCACCATAGAATTATATCCAAAAGTGGTCTTGGTCGCATATTTGCGACCATAGCAAGATCCTTTTTTATAAGCCGCATTTGAGTATTTAGTTTGTATTTAATTGATATCACCACGATTAGAATGCCCTCAAGATATAAATAAATTTAACAAAACAATGGATAATAGTCACTTTCAACACCCCAAACTCCGCCCAGAATGAAGTAATTTGACTAAAACTTTTTATCCAAGTCTTTAAAAGTTACAACTTATTTTTAAAATTGAGGATACAAAGCAGTTTGTATCATTATTATAAAATAGACACTCAACTGATGATGAAGGTTTTTTATAAAAATTTAATTGAGACCCAACTAGACCCTATTTATGTCAGCAATATATATATATAAATAATAAATATGAATTTTAGTTTGATTGCATTATATAAAGAGACATTAACACTATGAAAGTTTTGCAGGTTGGTAAAAAAGTAATATAAGTTTGACCTGATTTGATATGTGTCCACAAATCCACTCTGCCGAGCAATCCTTGATTTGAACACATTTATTAGGAATCTCATGTAGAGAGAGAAATGGGTTTAACGTCCACTTGACACAAACTAGGTCGTTATGGGACTAACATATGTTTCAATTTTATTTCAATAATTTGCTTGCATGTACGGGTCTCTAGTATTGGAAGGAAGTTGGAGGACCTGGAGAAAACCCACGACGTTGGAAGGCAATCATAATCTCTTTGTCACGTACAACAAAGGAATCGAAACCACTCCAATAGACTCAGTGACAGACCTCATGATACAACATGTGCACGCTAACCATCCAATCACCTTGAATCTCACCAATATTTTGGTGATTTTAATGCATTTTAAACTACTCATGACAAAGACCTCAAGGTTATTATTAAAAATTACTAGTAACAACATTTTTTTTTTTAGTGAGAGTGTTAATGCCTCTTTAAGCAATAAATAGATCATTATGAACAAGTAAAACCAGTTGTAAAATTCACACAGCTTTGACCTTCTCGGGTTTTTCAGATTTACCGTTTTCTTTATTAATCTTCACTGTCTCAGTTTTTATTAGGGTCTTTAATTCCGTCTGTTAAAATAAAATACAAGAATTGTCAATAATGTTTATTAACAAGTACATGATCCATTCCAAAGACATTGGATGGCTTTGATATTAAGGACTCATGGGAGACTGTCAATAAAAGGCATGACAATAGAGTGATACACAGCTTTCTATTCTTAAATATTAGACGTCTTATTTGGATAAAAGTAATACAAATTTATATTGTATTCACTGTCTTGAAAAAAGGAAACAGAGCTATTCAGGATACAGTAATAAATTTGACCATAACTTTTAATATATTTATCTAAAACATAGAATATAACTTACCCCCCATCCTATTAAAGCTGCTAATTGTTGACATCCATCATCACACGTTGCTTGTTTAAATACATCCCTTAATTACAAATAACATTAATTAATGATGTCCTGACAATATATCCTCAATATAGATATGTATATGTTCTTAAAATGAAATGCAATAGGGTTTAACGTCATACTGTTCTACTATAACTGGGTTAAAGAAGACAGGCATGCAGTGAGTTTTGCCCGGGCAGTGGTTTCCCCTTGTCAGTGGTGCAGGAAGGAGGGTCTCATAAGGACAGATGTCTAGATGTTCGACTGATATGGAAAATTCGAGGTTCCGTGTATACATTGGTGTACACATGCAATATCCCTTGGCAGTTGGAATTCGATATAAGAGTAGGTCATAGCACACTGTATGACGTATGTCCGTCTTCATTAGCCCAGTCGGAGCAAAACAGTAGGACATTAAATCCTATTTCATTTCATAAAAAGAACAGAAATCCATATGGATATTAAGAAAGGAAATGTTTAATTGTCTAAATCTAAAAATTAATTTCTACTGATAATTATTGACGGCTGTGGTTGGATAAAAACACGACAGCAGAAACCCTTGAAATCCAGGAAATAGAATTGTTTCTGCCGTTTAAGTCATGGGCTTACAGAACGGCTATCAACTTTCTAGTTTAAACTATGGTTTCTGTTTGTAACATTGAAGAAATCATCGTGGTACGACAAAAAAAATTAAATTGGAACAATAAACAGTAAAATTCAATTAGACCGTCACTTTTCTTCAAAAGCAAAAAAAAATTAACCTTTATCACATTGGCTTCCAGTTCGAGCGACAGTTCAATTCAAAGCTCTTGTGAATGTGTTCAAATCAATTTATTCTAACATTGCACCCATTTATTGAAAAGAACTTTGATTTCTATATTCCCCGGCGACCCAACCTTCGTTCTTCAAATGATCGTAGCATATTGAGGATTCCTAATAAACGTTCCCGTGAATATGCTTTCTCCGTAAGAGTAGCTAAACTGTGGTATGATCCTCCAAAAACTCTTTGTGAGTCCTCTTCCATCCAGAGTTTTAAGACTAACTTAAATACACACATATTTCAAAAAATGTTTCTGAACTGTTTTGTTGTGAATGCGCTTAGAAACACTCATGTGTAATGAAGTGCTATATAAATCGAACAATAATAATAATATATACCTGTATTTCTTCTCTGAATCAAAGTCAAAACCACTAGTAGGCATGAGGAAGGCAAGAAAACCCTTAGAAAGGAAAATTTGCTTAATTAAACATACATTATGCAAGAGCTAAATCTGCCTATTGCAGGTCTTTCTTTCGGCCTAAAATGTTATAAAAACTATTAATTAGATATTAATTAACTTATCCAGACCATAATCAACTCTCGATGTCAACACTAATGTGTGATGTTTACTGGATTAGGATCCAATTTAATCATGAAAAAGATAATTGAGACTATGTTTTTTATTGCACCGACTTTAGTAATGATGATCGAGGCTAGGCCAAAAATTCAATTGCTAAATTCTCAGTTCACACTAGGGACCGGGTATCATTCAGATTTGATGAAAAAAGGTAAGAAACTGAGCTTACCATCTAGAATCTAATACACATATTCAGTTAATAGATTGCCATCCAGAAAGTATTAACTACCATCAAGATTCATCAAAAACCGCCCAGTATGTGCTACCATTTAGTTTAAGAAATAACGTTTAGTTTTGAAATCCATCATCTAGTTTATGACCATTTAGCTTAGTTTTGATATTGGTCATCCAGTTTATAACCCTTTAGTTTCATGAACTAGACAAATGATGTCAAACTAAATGGTAGCACAAACTGGGAGGTTTTTGATGAAACTTGATGGTATTTAACACTTTCTGGATGGCAATCTATTAACTGAATATGTGTATTAGATTCTAGATGGTAAGCTCAGTTTCTTACCTTTTTTCATCAAATCTGAATGAGACCCGGTCCCTAGTGTCAGGTTGGATCAATTTGACTGAAATTTTTAGCAAATTACCTTCACATTATCAAGTTTTTAACTATTATTGTGACAACTCTCAGCTCAGTATCTAATCTCCCAAAATATATCGTTAATGATAGATTATATCTAGCTACTATATAGTTGCTATATGTATTACATGTGTCATAATGAAATCATAATCTGGATACTGACTACATTAATATTTGTAAATATTATTTTAATATTCTGTGGATGTGTCTCACAAAATAAATTTTGTTAAATTTATAAAATATTTCATAATAATCACTTGATACAAATAGGTAACCTCATCAGGACCTGAGAGTGATGTGGTTTAACTTTCATTAATTTGCTTGTGCATAGGGGACTTTAGCAGTGGACCCAGAGAAAACCCATGAGGTTGGACATGTTGGACCCAACTTCTTGTCACGTACAAGCGGGTATCGCAACCACGTCACTTCATGACAGACCTTCTAATCCAATGAGTGTACATTAACCAGTCGGTCCTCCCCCCGACTAAATGACCAACCTTATGATCTATCTTACACACGCTGACCAGTCAAACACCTAGTTGATGAGACTTTAAACACTTCTATTAATTACTTACAGCAGGTGCTGGATCAGCTGCTTGTAGATTTATATACAGACGAGGACAATCTTTAGATACTCTATAAAAAAAAATAAATAAATTACATTCGTTTTAGAAAATTTTATTAAAAATCTAAAGGAAATTATTTTGTGATAAAATAATCAAACACATAAAAAAATTCCTGGTTATGCATGGGCAATGGAACTTTTTGTCAAATGTTCACAACAGACTGTACTTGAAGACTGGCAGATTTTGCTTGACAGAGACTAGAGAAAGTTAGTGAAAATGTTACTCAGTATATTGTATTCCATAGATGATAGTGAAATTTACCTGGATGACAGTGAAATTTACCTGGATGATAGAGAAGTTTACCTGGAAGATAGAGAAGTTTACCTGGATGAAAGAGTAGTTTACCTGGATGATAGAGAAGCGAATGGTTGAACTTTAAGAGATGTTCCCATTATAATCAACAAATCACATTTCTCAAAATCCTGCAAAAAAAAACAAAATAGTTTTAAAATTTAACAAAGAATTTGTAATAATGATATGTGAGTATACTGATGTATATATAAATTGGCAATATATTAGACTTGAATTGTCTTACATATTCAATGTTTCCACTTATATTCAAGACTTTCTATAGAAAAAAACATCGTCAATTTTTCTTAAATTCTAAATTAATAACGGATAGAAAGAAGATAGACAAATGAACTGCTAGATAAATGAATTGATAGATAGAAGAACATAAACAGATGGACAGATAGATATACAAATAAACAGACATACAGATGAACCAATAGACAGATGAAAAATAGACAGATGAACTGAAAGACAGATGAACAGATGAGCAGATAGACAGATGAATAGCTAGCAGAAACTAGATAAAAGAAACTCTAGACAGCACTCAAAGCTAGAAGATCTACTGAACGACTGAAAGAAGATTTGACAAAAAAAGAAAGAGCAGAAAAAAGAGTTAACATCTACTCACCTCTCCCACACAATCTGCAAATCTTTTAGGAAGAGCTTCACCAAAAAACACAATATCTGAAAAAAAAAGCCAATTAATAAAGAAGCAATTTTTATAGAAATACAAATTGAGATTTGTTTATACAATAATTGAAAATTTGCAAAAAAACCCTTGGATTTTGATAATTTTACAGGTCTATAATAATCTACACACAAGCTTTGCCAAACTTTTTATAAATGTGTGCTACAGTTAACAGACATCAAAATACGAAAATCAACAATTAAGATTTTCATTCAGAATTTTAAAAGATGACATTTTTTCAACAAAAATATGTTGTTAAGAGGACTTGAGTTGAATGAGTTAAATAATTTGCTAAGAAGTCATGAGTTAAATATTTTGTTCTTAATGAAGAGTAGAGGACGTTAAGATATTATTTTCTTCTTTGAGATAACTTGAGTTAAATATTTTGTTCTTAAGCAGACGAGATAATATTTTGTTCTTAAGAGTTCTTGAGTCATACATTTTGTTCTTAAGAGCTCTTGAGTCATATATTTTGTTCTTAAGAGGACTTGAGTCATATATTTTGTTCTTAAGAGGACTTCATTCATATATTTTGTTTTCAAGAGGTATTGATTTACGTGTTTTGTTCTTTAGAGGAAATGAGTGAAAAATTTTGCTGAGATGATATTTTTTTTTTTTAAGATGACTTGAATTCAATATTTTAATTGTGAAATGTCAATTGAATGAACGGTCGATTTAAAAAATCACCTGGTATAAGGATTTGATGGAAGTCACTAACCTGGCTTCACCACACCTTTACAATTTGTTTCTTCACATTCTGGTACCACATCAGAAAATATCTTTTCTACAAAATACAAATAAGAAATATCAAAATGTTTTTTGTTAGAACATGTCATTTATACACAAGTATGTCTGTGGTAAAGAAATAAGAGATAGTGAAATGGGGTTTAACTTACACTCAATACAAACGAGGTCATTTCGGGACTAACATTTGGTTAGCTTTTATTCATTCAATAATTTGCTTGAGCAAAGGGGTCTTTAGCAGTGAGAAAAAACCAGAGGACCCTGAGAAAACCCACAAGGTTGGACAGGCGACCCCGGAGAATCAAATTCATGCCAGCTGACACAATGACAGACCTTATGATACAGGGCGCCTTTAACAACCATTCGGCCATCAGACCAGCCCGCCCTCCTGCCCGCCCTCAAATGTGCATGCTATATGGAAAAGCCAACAATTATGACGTCATTGCTGCTATCAAAAACAATCATGCTAATTTAAATGTGGAACATAAGAAAAACAACAAAATGAGTAGTGGATTGAAAGTATGTCTTTAAATTCTTTTTATTAATGATTAAAGGTAACAGTTGCAATACAGGAACCATTACCATATATAAATGGAACAAGTTTTTAAGCAATAACTGGTCAAAATTTAATCATTAAGCTTCCACCACCATTTTTATACGCCCACATTGAAATGTGGTCGTATATTGTCGTCGCCCCTGTCGGTCCGCCGGTCCGTCGGTCTGTTGGTCCGGCGTCCACAATTCCTTGTGGACGCTCTAGAGGCTAAAGTTAATATCCGATTGACTTTAAATTTATACACAGTGTTTAAGGTCATGAGACGAAGAAGCCTATTGTTTTTCAGCGATTTCCGATAATGACTACCAGAGTTATGGCCCTTGATCACTTCAAAAAATCTTGTGGAAGATCTAGAGGCCAAAGTTAATATCCGATTGACTTATTATTCATACACAGTGTTTAAGGTCATAAGACGAAGAAGCCTATTGATTTTCAGCAATTTCCGATAATTAGTGCCAGAGTTATGGCCCTTGATCACTTCAAAAAATCTTGTGAATGCTCTAGAGGCCAAAGTTGATATCCGATTGACTTTAAGTTTATACACAGTGTTTAAGATTATGAGACGAAGAAGCCTATTGATTTTCAGCGATCTCTGATAATTATTGCCAGAGTTATGGCCCTTGATCACATCAAAAAATCCTGTGGACGCTCTAGAGGCCAAAGTTAATATCTGATTGACTTTAAATTTACACACACTGTTTAAGGTCATGAGACGAAGAAGCCTACTGATTTTCATTGATTTCAAATAATTACTTCTAGAGTTATCTCCCTTGATCACTTCAAAAAACCTTGTGATGCTACAGATGCCAAACTTATTATCCGATTGACTTCAGATTGATACACAGAGTTTAAGGTGATGAAACGAACAAGTATTTTGATTTTCAATGAATTTTGATAACTGAACAGCTAAATCCATGATGTTAAATGTTTCCTATACTAATTGATAGCGTGGGGCAAAACTTTGTAAAAAGCAAACAAATTCTAATGATTTTCAGATAATTACACATGATTTTCAGATAATTACAGTTGTTTCATTACCAAAAAAAGTAAAAATATGCGACAACCCTTGTTGACTACCCGGACGTTTAGCTGCTGTGGGCGTATGTTTCGTTGCCTGGCAACCTATCTTTTACAGAGATAATCTTTCACTCCTTAGGCCTTTTAAGAGATACCAATTATGGCAAATTGATTTGCAAATCCCATTCAATCATGTTTACGACAAAAATGAGTATAATTGGTTTCACGTAACTGTCGTATTTACCACGACGATTTACCTTGATTATGCAAATCTTCCAATTTACAAGAACTGATTAGAATACCAACTCCAGACCCACGTCATATACTAAACAAGACAGGTAATCAAAACAGATCTGTTTTTTCGCAGGAACACCTCTTAATTTCTTGGCATTTTCACAGATAAATGTCAAATCAGAAACTAACCTTTCATCCATTCCATTGTGTATTCCTTTTTACATGTTAAACAATGTGAAGTATGAAAAGTTCCATGAGCTTCAACGACTTTATCATCGGGTAAACCTGATATTCTTTCTAACGTATCAATATTCTGAAACAGACAAAACTCTAGACATGTTTACCCAGACACAAATCTGTAGAGAGGAGATGGGGTTTAACATTCCTCTCGACACAAACTATTCATTTCGGGACTAACATATAGTTTAATTTTATCTAATAATTTGATTGCGCGAAAGGGACTTTAGAAGTGGACAGACAAACCTACGCCTTGGCACGTACAAAGTGGGAATCACAACCACGGCAGTTCATTCAATGATTTTTCGGTGTGGTTTCCCCTCAACGATGCAGCAGATAGGCCTGACAAGGACAGCTTTTTAGTCATCTGGATGGGACAGAAAACTGAGGAATTTGATATAAGAGTAGGCCATAGTGCTGCTGCCCGGGCAAAATTTCCCTCATAGTACCCTGTATTGTCTATGCATGTCTTCATTAGCCCAGTTGGAACAGAACAGTAAGACGTTAAACCCCAATTCATTTATTTATACTAACCTGTGTATAATGTCTCAATAATAAACCTTTATCGTGTAACATACGGATAAAATAATGGCAAGGTGTTGGCTGAAAATTAAAAAAAAACATTACTAACATAAATGTATTAAAATATAGGTTGCCAGGCTATAGAGAACAAATTACAAACGGATATTTCAATAATTCTAGTATTTCATTGTTCAATGTGTCACGCTAAATGAATCGGTTGAGGTGTTCAATAGTATTCCATTAAAAGCCCCCTTCAACTCCACCAACTTTCTACAAAATTAACAGACATTTTTAAAGAAAGCGTTTAGAAAATATGAATTGTACGACGATATTTGGACATCCGAAACAGGCAGCATTATCTTAAACATACATTATACAAGAGGTAAAACTGCCTATTATAGGCCTGAAATGTTATCTAAATTATTAATTAGAAATTTATTAACAAAACAACTCTCGATGTCAAGGCTAGCCTGCAATATTTACTGGATTGGAATCTGATCTGCTGCTCAAAGCTCATTGATGATTATCATACGACTTAAGTCATTATGATCGAGGCTAGGCCTAATATTCAATCACTAAATTTCTGGTTTCAATGTGGATCAATTTTCATCATATTCCCTTTACATTATCTCGTTTAAATAACGGTTAATACAAAAGCAGAATGAAACAAAAGCAGCAGAATAAAATATCTAAAACTTTAATTACCGTTAATGTTCCTGGAAATAATTCTTTGGCTAATACAAAGAAAGGCTTAGGATTTTCCTGAAAACATTGAAAACAAAGTTGCAGATGGTAATCTTATAGGCTTTATTTCACAAAGATTTTCATTGTAACATTACATAAGGAGTTCCAAATGCAGTTGCAAAGTAATAAATTTCGGATCAATTTCATCTATAGTGTTGCATGAACAGATGAGTTTTCAGTTTGGAATTGAAAATGTAGACTGTATGTTTGATATTGTCTATTGAGAATGAAAACAATAATGAAAATTAACAACAGCTTCTGTGCTTGTATTCCCTCCCATCTACAAATAGATACCAGCCCAAAAATATCAGGAGCCTGACTTACACGGAAATAATCTATAGTAAAGATGGCCTCTGGACATGGTAAATTATACTTCTGTAGGTTGTCATATAAACCACTGCCTTCACTACGGAAATCAGGAATACCTGCCGCTAAAATTATAAAACAACAAATCAGGAATACCCACCCATAGAATTATACAAAAACACAAATATGTGCCACTAAAATTATACAACAATAAAACGAGAGGGTTTACAAAACATCAAGTCAACACAAACCACGTAATTTCGGGATCAACATACGTTTGAATCTTATGTCAATAATTTACTTGCTCGTGTCTTTAGTAGTGGTAAGAAATCCACAAGGTTAGACAGGCAACCCTACTCCTTGTCCAGTACAAGTGGAGAATCGAAATGAAATGGTGTTTAACGTTCTACTGTTCTGCTCTGACTGGGCTAATGAAGACAGGCATACATCATACAGTGACAGCGGCACTATGGCCTACTCTTATATTGAATTCCAACTGCCAGGGGATCTTTTATGCACACGTCAACATATATACAGGACCTCGGTTTTTCATACCATCCGAACGACGAGAAAACCGTTCTACCATCCTGCACTCCTGACATGGGGAAACTACATCAGAAAATTCTGATGAACTTTCTCAGTTAAGACAGGCTTGTGAGAGAGCATCTTACCCACTTAGCCGTCGTTAGGAATCGAAACCACCCCAAGACTCAATGACACCTCTTGTGATCTATACCATTGGATCACTCATTGTGCGAAAGAATTCCAAACCAACTTACATGTAGAGATACCAGCACCAGCCATTGTGATAATGTTTTTACATTTGTTATCTTTAATATATCTTGCTACGCCTTCTACACTCACTTCATCTAGAACTTTTTTCCCTGATTCATCAATATGCAACCTATCTCTCATAAAATTACCCAAAAAACTCGGATCCAGAAATTCTGTATAAAAATTGGAAAGATAATTAAAGGACAATCTACATATATATCAATTAAATTCATTTTCAGGACTAACATATGGTTCATTTTTAATTCAATAATTCAATTGATCTTTAACAGTGGGAGGAATAACTAGATAGAACAAGCAAACAACCCTACTACTTTTCACGTAAAAGCATGGAATCAAAACTCTGTCACTTGACCCAATGACAAACCTGAAAGCTGTCTGTATCACGTATCATTATTATAGATTCCATAGCAGCAGTGTTTACGCCTTTTGACTTAGATTTCACCGCTATTTTTTTCATTTTTCTTCAAAAATTTGCCTTGTGGTACTCATTGACAATGTTACTATCATACAAGCATGGCTTGAACTTTGACCTTCCTGTAATTTTCAGGAAATGGTTCTATTTTTAGATCATCTGAAAAGTGCTATTCATACACCGCACCCCTGTTAGGAATTGACCAAAATCTGACATTTCAAAAGATAGTTCTAACTTACCGCTTAAATCATCTAAGACTTTCTGGGCATTCACACCAACATCCTAAAGTATAAATAAATAAACTACATTAAACATTTTTTAAAATAGGGTTTAACGTCCACTCTACACAAACTAGGTCATTTTGGGACTAACATATGGTTCAATTTTATTTCAATAATTGGCTTGCATGTAAGGATCTTTAGCTGTGAAAGGAAACCCGAAGACCTTGAGAAAATCCAGCTACTCCTTGTCACGGCACTTGACTCGCAATGGCAGACCTTATTATCTAATAAGCATGTGATAAACCAATCAAACACCCTACCTCCCCAAATTACATTAAAACATTCACTCGGTTATTCAACCTCCAGGAGCACTGGCTGAGTGTGCAAGGCGCTAGCTCACTTAAATTACCACCAGGTCCGGGGTTCGATCCTGAGAAATTTCCCGTGGATTTTCCAATGTGGTTTCCCTTTGTCACTGGTGATGGAAAGAGAGTCAAACAGTGACAGTATCTAGCTGTTTGGATGGTAAAAACTGAGGTCTCATGAAGATATTGGTATACATAGAATTCGAAATAAGAGTAGGCCTTAGTACCACTGCAAGGGCACAATTTCCCTCATAGCAATATGCATGGCGTACACCTGTCTTCATTATAATTAGTCCATTATACTTTCAACTATGCTATAACATACTTCACTCTCGGACTTCGGTTGGGCCTTAGGATCTGTCTCCTCCTTTTCAGCCATCTTGCTTGCAATACCAATCGTACAGAAGGATCCAAACTTTCTATTTATCAAATCTGTTCAGCACTCGGCTATAATAATTAGCACCTTAAATTCAAAGACGATAAAATTGTTAAAATTTGACAAATGTTTTTGTAGTGCATATAAATAAATGAAATGAAATAAAGTGGGGTTTAGTATCCTACTTTTCTGCACAAGGGCATGTAAATAAAACAAAATGCATCTTTACAAAACCTGTATAACTATGGTGTGCGTTACCATGGAGACGGTACCCAGCAAACACGAAACATTTAAAAAACGTTTTTGGGGAGTTTCTAAAAGGTTAGTTTTAAAAAATGTTTATTAAACGTTTTTTAAATGTTTTAAGTGAAAGTGCGAAGGGTTTCACAACTTAGTGACGTCACAGTGATGCAGTGCAATACAGCCAATAATATGTCCGTGATACCCCATTTCATATAACACTTGCACCATGTACAAAACAATTAGTTCTGTTCCTTGTCTTCCATTGGATGACGACACATCAAATTATCCCATAACTCCAAATATGGCATAAAGCAGGCATTTTTCAATTAAATTGTTATTTTGTGGTTCCAAATTGTTGGAGTTATTGTGTGTTATTGGGGAGTTGTTGGAGAGTTATTGGGTGTAAATTATTGGGTAATTCAACATGCCCACTGTCTCTGGATATTGTCCAACGACAATAATTGGCCTATTGTAATAATTCTACATAATTACTTGAAACAATATCCGTATTTTTTTATTTTTTTACCCTTTTATCTTTAATTAGGAGACTTCAATTTTTCTGAAGTTGGTACTTGGTAGTTAGCAGGGCCGACTACTATATAGTCTATGTATGTAGCATTATGTAGTCATAATAGTCAGTGTTTCAATAAAAAGAAATCCGAAAGCCAAGACTAGTAGAACTAATATTGTAATATCATATGAATAAATTTTACACCATTAGTAAGCAAAACATTCTCACCGCATCAATATGAATGACAGGAAAGATAAAACAATATACTTCTTAGTTCTTCTGGAGTCTTGCACAACTGTCAACAAATACTTCCCCCAAAACATAAACAAACAGGAAAATTACCAGAAACTGGTTGACCAAGTAAATTTAACTAAAATGGAGTTGTCTACCTTTAACAATAATGCTCAACATGGGCAACTGTTACTGGTAGTCAATATTCCAATTGATCATTTCTTACATAAAAGTACATTATACAATGTACATACCACCTCTGAAATGAAAAGGATTGAAAATGATGGTTTAATTACGAGTCAGGAGGGTTCATTTGTAATCTGATATACAAGCCCCCCCCCCACCATTAAATTGTTACCCCCTTCTTCTGTGTATCAGTCTATAAACATGTTTAACATGCTTGGTATGGTCTATTCACACCCATATATAATCCCGTTGTAATTCTAATAAAATATTTTGTGATAACCATTTCCATAATATGTTGGTTTTAAGAAAGGGGGTGAATGGCCAGATTTCCTCCACGAGTTGTCTCCCTTTAGTCTTCAAATAAAAATAAAATCTATTTTTTCAATTTGTAGTTCAACTCTGAACTAGGTCTCATTAAAATTGTCTGTACAGGGCAAGTATAATGAGACCTACATTCAGAGTTTAACTACAAAGGATTTTTTCACTTTACATAAGCAGTGATTTGTGTAATGGTGTAACCTCTCGAAAGATTTTGATTTTTACATACAACACACAGCTCCCACTCCCCGATGGTAGCTTAAAGTAGATATTTAGAGGTTTTATCCATTATGAAGTCTATTAAAAGTCTATTGGATGTATTTGTTTAGGTACCCTTTAAAAAAAATCTGCTCCCATTGGTTAATTTGCTAGTTCTCACTTGTTTTTCTGTTATAACTAAAAAATTATTCATGCTTTCAAATTCTCGGGCTTGACAAGGGACAGCACCTAGATGTTTGGATGGAACAAAAAAAAATCAAATCACATGTATATGTTGGTGGACCTGTAAAAGGACCCTAGACATTTTAAATTCTAGCGGGTGTTGGATGGCCCACTGGTTAGCATGTTCCATTGCATCATAAGATCTGTCATTGAGTCAACTGGCATGGTTTCGATTCCTTGGTTGTTCCTGACTAGAGGAAGGGCTCCCTTCTCTAACCACGTGGGTTTTCTCCGAGTCCTCCAGTTTCCTCCCACTGCTAAAGACCCCTACACGCAAGCCAATTATTGAAATAAAATTGAATTATAAGTTAATCTTGAATTCGAAATAAGAGTAGGCTACAGCACTGCTGTCGGAGAAAAATTTCCTTCATAGCACACTGTATGGTGTATGTCCATCTTCAATAGGCCAATCGGATGGTGGCAAGTGGGTAAAGCACTGGCTCGCTAGCCTGGAGGTCGGGTGTTCGATTCCTGCATTGGCCGAGAAAGTTCATCTCGAATTTCCGGGTTGGTTTCCCCATGTCAATGATGCAGAACGGAAGGCCTGACAAGGACAGCTGTCTAGTTGTTTGGATGGGACAAAAAACGAGGTCCCATGTAGCACACCGTATGGCGTATGTCCGTCTTCCATCAGCCCAGGTTAGGTGCAGAAGAGTAGGACGTTCAAACCCATTTCATTTCATTTCAGACATTATGAATTCTTAAAATCAATTTATTATCCCCAAATTTCTTTTTTATTTGACAGTCAGTTGATTGCACTGAATCAATATTATTCAATATTTACACATCAGGTTTCATTCGTGTTAATCAACATTGCATAATGAACAACAAAAATCATTTCAAATAGGCTTGTAAGACTTTTTTCCTTTTTTTTTAAATATTTTTTTATTATTCCATACAAATGTACATTTATCACAAACATCTCTTTCTCATCAAAATACAATATGCAATTTTCAAACTATTCTAATCTTTACATATTGGAATATTTATGGAAGATTATATGCCCATAACATGCAACCAGATTACATGTGATAGGAAAATTACGATTGCATCATTTGGCTTAATTTAACCAATCATATCAGTAATTGCACAGGTTCAGGGTTATAAGTAGGTGGGTCCGTGCATGAAGCTCATAGGTCCTATAATAGAAATATTGACAAACTTTTAAGCCAAATTTCATTAGCTTCCTAGACAGCAGACAGATTCTGGAAGGGAAAAGATGTAGCAACAGCAGACTCGCCCAAATAAATCGGTAATTGTTCTTCCATAAGCATGTGTTATAGTAGGATGGCTTTTGTTAAACTAAATTTGTTCAGCCAATAAAATGGCCTCAACCACTCTCTGGGTTCAACTGAACATGTCTAAACACAAATGAGAGGTATCAGTCTATTGTCTGTGATATCACTTGGTGGAAACGGATATTTTCAGAACCAAACAGGTTTCAGTCTTGAATAAAAGCAGTAATTGTTAAATATTAAACACACACGACAATCCTGTATTCACTCGCTTGGCTTTTTAACAGAATGTTTTTTAGAAGGAGTTATTGTTTTGGTTCTTGTAGCCGTTTTTGTGGTCGTTTGAGAATTTGTCTTTTTAGCTGAACTTTTGGGTTTTGAGCGCTTTTCTTCTTTTTTCTGAGGTTCTTGACTTTCTTCCTGATAAAATAAATCATTTTTATTGAGAAAGGAGAGAAAGAGAGGGAAAGAGAGAGAGAGAGAGAGAAATGGGTTTAACCTCCACTCAAGACAAATTAGGTCATTTTGGGACTAACACATGGTACAATTTTTATTCAATAATTTGCTTGTGTATAGCATTGGGAGGAAACCGAGGGAGGGGGGGAACCCACAAAGTTGGACAGGTGACCCTACTCCTTGTCACACACAAGTGGGGAATCGAAACCACGCCAGCTGAGTCCATGACAGACCTTATGATGCGACCCAATGTCCCATAATCAGTATTCACCAAATCAAATCTACTTTTTAAAATCTTATGAACCCTACTTTTTTTTTTCTTAATTCAACAATAGTTGCACATCAACTTGTTCAGGGTTCAACGTTAGGTCGGCCCTGTTGACTTTAGTAAGTTGAATTGCCTGCATTGATGAAGAGATATGACTTAACATATTTGAGTTATTATAAGATGCCGAATAAAAAACCTACTGATGATTTAATTCCATTCTGTTTCTGACTACTAATATCATCTCCAATTTCCTTCGGATCACTGCAACCACCATTTTGTGTGAATAATTCATCAAGTTCTTCCTAGAAAAAAGGAAAAACTTTCAAAATTGATTTGTATAAAACATGAAAAGACAATCTGCTGATTAAAATACTGATCTTTATTTTATGTTGTTTTTTATACTTTCGATGGCCTACATTACATGTAGATCTGACGACTTGTAGTGGAAGGTCGAGTCAGAGGTAATATAAGTGGCCTTTGACCCTAATTGACCCTAAGACGTCAAGGTTCAGACATTGATAAATCCATCAGCAGTTTACCCACAGTTCTAGCTGCAACAGATGGCTTCATTGAATAATCCCTTACATCACCAAGAACACAGGTTATACAACAACTATTCCAGATCATAGTGTAGTATAGGCAAGTAAAACAGTGTATAAAAAAAGAAATAAAATACCATATGTGTCCGGCAATATTTTTCCTGTGCACCTCTCTACCGACTACATCTTTAATTAAAGAGAGAGAGGGAAATGGGGTTTACCTTCCACTCGACACAAACTAAATCTTTTCGAGACTAACCAGGCGCAGATCTAGAGGGGGGGTGCAGGGAGTCCGGGACCCCCCCCCCTGCTCAGACTTGAAAATTTTTTATGCGATTTTATTGGCGATTTAGACCTGTAATTTTGGAATCTACCTTCCGGAAATACATCAGAATGAACCAAATTGAACCTAATTAACCAAAATTAATCGGTTGAGAGCAATTAGTTAAGCAATTATCAAACCTAGACCCCCCCCCCCTGCAAAAAATCCTGGATCCGAGCCTGCTAACATGTGATTCAACTTTATTTCAATAATTCATTTGCGCGTAGGTTTCTTAAGCAGTGGGAGGAAATTGAAGGACCCGAAGAAAACACACAAAATTTAACAGATGACCCTACTCCTTGCCACGTACAAGTGAGGAATCGAAACCACGTCACTTGACAGCGCTTACGATTTAATGTGCACTACCAACTAGTCCACCATCACCACGCTACACTGACTGAATCCAAGCTGGAACATTATCTCAATTTGCATACAGTTTGCCTAGATTAAGCTGTGGAAAATTTGATATGTTCTAAAACATGTAAATATAACACACAGAGGTTTGAAGAAATTTTTCAAATAATTAGATTAAAAAAGTATCTTACCCCCCATCCTATTAAATCTGCTAATTGTCGACATCCATCATCACACGTGGCTTGTTTAAATACATCCCTGTTAAATCAATACACATAAAAATACAGGTAAAAATTAACCAGTATCCAACATACAACTGGCGAATCGAAACCATGCCAGTTGACTCAATGACAGACCTTATGATACAACACGCATGTTTGAAAAAGCTGAATGATAAAGCAATGAACTGGCCACTATTATAGTATCGTAAATCTGTTAAATTAATGTAGGTTAATTATTACTTGTTGCTCAAGAAGTTGATCAACTGTCTTGTCGGTGACAATAACAGTCTTATATTATGATCAGAGCATTTAATGGTATTTTGATAATCTGGTAAAAAAAACAGGTTTGCTGATAATTATCCCCCAGATTGGTGTGCCTGTAAAAGAATCCTTGGCAATTAGTATTCCATGACAATCTAGTTGAAGATTAAAGGAAGATTACTCATATAATAATTCACTGACCTGTATCTTTCCTCTGAATCAAAGTCAAAGGTATGTCCAAACATCAAAGCCATCATCATATTGGCCTAAATAAATAAAAAATTGTAAAATCTTGCTTTCTTTGTGACATTGATTAAGCCATTTTAAAAGGATTTAAGCCATACAAAAAAATGTTTTTCTTCTCAGATAATCCTGAACTGAGCTAATGAAAATGGGTATACGCCATACAATGTGCTATGAAGGAAATTTTGCCTGGACAGCGGCCAACTCTTATATCGATTTTTAATTGCCAAAGGATCTTCTACATGTATGTGCAAGCCAATGTGTACACATGACCTCAGTGTTTTGTCCCATCCAAACGACTAGACAGCTGTCCTTGTCCGGTCCTCAGTTCTGCATCACTGACAAGGGAAACCATGCAAGAAAATCTGTATGAACTTTCTCAGACAATGCAGGGACCAAACACCGACCTCCAGACTAACTAGCCAGCATCTTACCCACTTAGCCACCGTGCCTCTCGCCACCTCCCCGAGCTGTGTTTTATTCAGAAAGTTAAAAGATAATATATCTAGTACTCTACTTACACTAGGAGGATCTGGGGGTTCCAGGTTTATGTAGAGTCTCGGAACATTAACCCATACTCTAGAAAACATTTAATCTAAATATTTACTCAAATACAATATATCAATTTCTGTCACAAATATTTCTTAACTCTTTAATATTAAAGGTAGAATCTAATACCTAAACACTTAACCCAGTGATTCTCAACCACAGGTGTGCCACGAGATCATCCCAAGTGTGCCACAAAATTTTCAATTCCACACTAAGAAAAACCGTGTGACCCCAATTGCGTATTCACTGGTTCCTACTATAAGTTCATAGCTGAGTTTTTCTTTATTTAGTTTGAGTCATTCTATGACTAGTCTGTGTCTACAGTTCTATGCCGTTAATGACTTGTCATGTTTTATTTTACAAAATTCAAATATATTTCATATATATTTAGCCAGGTGTGTTGCTCTTTTTTCATGTGTGGTAAGGTGTGTCGTTGACAAAAAAAGGTTTTGAACCACTGACTTAAGCCAATGTTGAAATGAAAATCTAAATGTAAGGGGGGTGGGGTGGGGTTGTCCTCAATTTGTAAAAGGGGTGTCGTCAAAGTAAATACGACTCTATTCTTTTACGCATTAACTGCACGAAAATGTGATGTTACTGCTATTCAATCATGTTCACTGAAATTTATGAACAGTCCAAATTGAAAGTTGTTTATTTATAATTTTATCACTCGTAAATCAGCCATTTCAAATTACTTCCGCATTGTCTTGTAAGATACGTTTTTCTTTGTTCATTACAAATGGCATCCGAAAAAACAGAATACAGGACTTGAGTACTTGTTATAAAGTGTTCATTGTGTCTTAAATAATTAATATTAGGATCTGGTATTTTCACGACACCAGATAACAAAATCAATATTGAAAGAAATGAACCAATATTGAATTCTAATTAATGTATTTAATTTTGAATATTATAGAAAATATTGAGTTCAAGGTTTAGTTTCTTTAAGATTGCTGTTACACTTACTTAGATGATAAATTTCTAAATGGTTGTTCTTTAACTGAAGCTCCTAATATAATTAATAAATCACAAATACAAAAATCCTGAAAAAAATAGAATAACTATATAATTCTTAAAAACAAAACTATGCACTATGTAAACATTACTAACAAAACTATACCAAACTATATACTACATGTACAAACAAAACTATACCAAAGTATACTACATATTACAAACAAAACTATACCAAAGTATACTACATATTACAAACAAACATATTACAAATAAAACTATGAATATGAATATTTTTGACTATATACATGTACATATGTTTAAGTAAACTAATTGTAATTATATTGTTTTGTTGAAGGGAGAGGGGTGATATAGGCCTAGCCTGTTCCCCAATCCTATTCTTATTGGAAAAAATATAGTTTTAAAAAAAACAAAAAACTATTCAGGCGCGGATCCAAGATTTTTTGCAGGGGGGGGGTCTAGGTTTGATAAAAGGCACTCAACCAATTAACGGGGGGTTTGGGGGCCCTCCCCCAGGACAATTTGGTAAATTAGATTCAATTTGGTGCATTCTGACGTATTTCCGGAAGGTAAATTCCAAAATTACAGGTCTAAAAGTCGCCAATAAAATCGCAAAAAAAATTTTTAAGTCTGAGCAGGGGGGGGGTCCGGACCCCCTGGACCCCCCCCCCCCCCCTCTGGATCCGCGCCTGCTATTTGCTAAATAGCTATTACAAATAAAACTATTTGCTACATATAGCTATTACAATAAAAACTATTTGCTACATATAACTATTACTATTAAAACTATTTGCTACATATAACTATTATAAATAAAACTATATATAAACAATCTGATTAAAATACAGATCTATATGTCATTTCGATTTTTATACTTTAGATGGGTTATACTACTTGAAGATCTGACCAGTTTTACTGGAAGGTCGCGTCAGCGGTCATACCAACTGCTTTTGAAGTTAACATTTCCAGGGCTTTACCCACAGTTCTGTTCAGAGCACACCAAGAACTCGCTGTAACAGAGCATTTCATTGGCAAATTCTTAAAATCAACCACTAGAATGAACGGCTATTATATAACAATTCTTCCAGATCCTAGTGTAGTAAAGACAAGTCAAACGAAACTTTGAACTATAAAAACTAAACGAAATAGGATCTGTGTTTTAATTAGATTGATATACTACATAAATATTACAAACAAACTGCACATCTACTATAATAATATCTCCTAAAGATATATTGTATGGTAAATGAGATATATGTTCGGAGCTTCCTATATAAAAAGCGCAACAGAAAGAATGAAGCCAATTCCAAATATCTCTGCCTTTGCTTCAATAAAAGAATACATTTCTGTAACAGTAGCATACAAAAACAGTCATACCTCACTGGACAGTTCTTCAAGCCATGGAGGAAACTGTTCACCATGAAACAAAATATCTGGAAAACACATTGCATTAATCTCATCAAATATATTAGTAGTAATTAATACCTGTTTTGATGTGACCCGCTCCGACGAAAGCAGACGCTTGTCGCACAACTTCATTTTGTATTATGGGCACATTTTGTATTATACATCGAATTGGAAAGATCCAATGCTATCTCAATTATGAAAATAAAGAAAAGCTCATTCACGCATTCATCACAACTAAACTAGATTACCATACTGGTTTACTATACGGCTTACCAGATTATCAGATTAACAAACTCTCTCTCTCTCTCTCTCTTGCTCCCTCTCTTTCTCCCTCTCTTTCTCTCTCTGTTTCACTTCTTCTCTCTCTCACTCTCTCCCTTCCTCTCCATCTCCCTCTCTCTTTCTCTCTCTCTCTCTCTCTTGATTATGATTAATAAAAACTGTCGATCTTACCTGGTTTAACAATTCCTTTACAGTTTTCTTCCAGACATTCTGGTTCCGCGCCAGTCAGTATCTTTTCTACAACAGAAACAAAACAACATGGTTTCAGGCACCAATCCCTTAGATATCTCTGCTATTTATTAATTCCAGATACAATTTCTGCAAGATTGGGGGTCATGGTGGCTAAGTGGATAAGGCGCTGGTTTGCTAGCCTGGAGGTCGGGTGTTCGATCCCTGCATTGGCCGAGAAAGTTCATCATGATTTTATGGCATGGTTCCCCTTGTCGGTGATGCAGGACTGAGGACCGGACAAGGACAGCTGTGATTCCCCCTTGTCATTGATGCAGAAGGAGGATCTGACATGGACAGCTGCCTAGTCATTCGGATGGGACCAAAAACCGAGGTCCCGTGTACACATTGGAGTGCACGTAAAAGATCCCTTGGCAGTTGGAATTCGATATAAGAGTAGGCCGTAGCGCCGCTGCCCGGGTAAAATCTCCCTCATAGCACACTGTATGGCGTATGCCCGCCTTCCATTAGACCAGGTTAGGTGCAAAAGAGTAGGATGTTAAACCCTGTTTCATTTCATTTCATTTCTGCAAGATTAAATGAAACAGGGGTTAATGTTTGATGCTAATGAAGAGAAGGATAAGTAAAATACCATGCAGTGAGATTTTGCCAAGACGTGCTCTTATTTTGGTTTCAAATTGTCAGGGTATCTTTATAGGTCCTCCATCCTGCACCACTGACAAGGGAGAGAGAAAGAAATATGGTTTTCTGTTAACTTAACACAAATTAGGTCATTTTGGGACTAACATATGGTTACATCTTATTTCTTTAATTGGCCTGCGCATAAAGAGGGTCTCTAGAAGTGGGAGAAACCGGAGGACACGGATTGAAAATACACAAGGTTGGACAAGCGACTAACTCCTTGTCACGTACCACCAGGGAATCAAAACCACGGCGCTTGACTCAATGACAGACCTTATGATGCAATGTGTACGCATTAACCATTCGACCACCTATTTTAACGAAAACAAAAACTTAAAAAAATCTTGTGTCTATTTCACACCTAACACTGCAGAAACTTCCTAGATGAAATATCTGCATAATAAGATGTTAAATGTATGTAATAAAAAAAATAAACCTTTTAGCCAGTCTTGAGAATAAACCTGGTTACATTCCATACAATACGATGTTGTTATAGATCCATAAAATTCAGCTAATTGTTCCCTGGGTAATCCAGCAAGTTGATCTAATGCATCTATATTCTACAATAGAAAGTTACCATCTTATAAACTAATGATCTGTTCTATAATAGAAAGTTACCATCAGATACAGTTATAAACTAATTATCTGTTCTATGATATATAATTACCACCGGATATAAATCAACGTCTTGGTTTTCCGTCCCATCTGTAAAACTAGATGCAGCTTTTTGCCTGTCCATCCATCCTAGGAGAAATGGAAATGGGATCGAGTTTAACGTCCTACTGTTCTGCTCCAACTGGGCTAATGAAGGCGGGCTAAGCCATACAGTGTGCTATGAGGGTAATTTTGCCCGGACTCCGGCACTACTGCTAACTCTTACACAAATTCCAATTGCCAAGAGATCTTTTATGAGCAAGCCAATGTATACACAAGACCTCAGTTTTTTGTATCATCTGAATGACTAGACAGCTGTCCATGTCAGACTCTCCATCCTCACCAGTGGCAGGGATACCCAATGCCTATATCTACATATAATCTATTATTAATTGAATATATTCTCCTTTTCAAGGTGAAACCATGTCGTAAAATCCTAATTAACTTTCTCGGTCAATGCAGGGATCGAACATGGGACCTCCACTAATTATAAGAGAGTATATGTAGAAGACCTACTTGTGTATAGTGTCTCAACAATAAACCCTTCTCATGTAATAAACGTATAAAATAATGACACAATGTAGGCTGAAATATATAAAACACATAAACAGTCATTATGGTGTAAAATATAGAAGGCATCAACTTATTTAGAAAATAAAGCATAAAGTTTTTTGACCATCAAGGGAAATAACTCTGATAGTAAATATCAGAAATCAATATAATTTATACACTTATTTAAATCTTAAAGGATTTCAGGCATCAAGGGAAGTAACTCTGATAGTAATTATCAGAAATCAATGCTAAAATTTCAAGGCAGTTTGATGATAACTTTGTCCATTAAAGATAATATCCCAAAGGAATGGATGGAACCATATCTCATTGCTTAACCACAAGGTACGGTGGGGCTCAGGCCAAATGGTTCCCTGCTTCGCATATGGGAAAGAGAGAGAAATGGGGTTTAATGTCCACATGACACAAACTAGGCCATTTCAGGACTAACATATGGTTTAATTTTATTTCAATAATTTGCTTGTGTGTAGGGGTCTTTAGCAGTGGGACGAAACCAGAGAACACGGAAAAAAACCACGAGGTTGGACAGGTGACCCTACTCCTTGCCATGTACAACCAGCAATTCGAAACCATGCCAGTTGACTCAATGGCAGGCCGTACCATTCGGCAGTCCAACATCCAGACTCCACCTCCTTAAGGTTACAAGGCCTCAATCATTCTTAATACCGTGCTGCAGCCGCCCAAACATCCAGAATCTAAAAGAAGGCTATATTAATCCGATGTGTACAGATCATTTTCATATTTTAATATGAAAATGATCTGTACACATCGGATGTATGAGTATGTGTTCTTTTTTTCAAATTACAAATTAATCTTGAAAAAAAGAACACATACTCATACGTACCTTCAGATTTTCTGGAAACAGTTTTTTCAACCATTTGTAGAAGATGTCTGGATTATCCTGTAAATTAAATTCAAAGATTTTGATTGTTCATGTCATAATTTCAGTAGTTACATTTAATCACTTAGTCATCTTGCCTCCTTAGGAGATTAAACACAAGTTAATTGTATTTTATTACAAATAAATACATAAATATTGCTTTATGATGCTTACATTAAAATGATCAATTGTATAATGCTGTTCTTTTTCTTTATCATATAGGCCACCATCTTGACTTCTATAATCTGGTACCCCAGCAGCTTTACAAATAAAATAATCATATAATATTTCTCTACAAATAAACATAATAACATAATAATTCACTACAAGGTGAGAGAGAAAGGGGAATAGAGTTTAACGTTCTACTGTTCTGCTCCAAACTTGGCTAATGAAGACGGTCATACACAATACAGTGTGCTATGAGGGACATTTTGTGGCCTACTCTTATATCGAATTCCAACTGCCAATGTGTACACAGGACCTCGTTTTTTGTCCAATCCAAACAACTAGACAGTTGTCCTGTCCTTGTCACGCTCTCCGTCCTGCATCACTGACAAGGAGAAACTTTCTCAGCCAATGGTGGGATCGAACTTTCTCAGCCAATGCTAGCGAGCCAGTGTCTTACTCACTTAGTCACCATGATCCCCCGTGAGAAAGAACAAATAAACCAACTTACATGTCGAGATACCAGCACCAGCCATTGTGATGATGTTTTTACATTTGTTATCTTTAATATATCTTGCCACGCCTTCTACACTCACTTCATCTAAGACTCTCAAACTTTCTGGATCACTTAAACCAAACGCCAATCGTAAATAACCCTGAATCCATTCATGATCTGAAATATAATATTACCACCAAATATGGTCAATGGGGTCAATGGCAAATTGAACTCAAGTACAGTCCAACATGGCCACCGTATATCATTGAGTCTACTTGGGAAATATCAACTCTTTTTAGAAGTAATGCAGCCATGCTGGATTCAATCTGGCCCAATTCACTTTCTACTCTTTTATATTTTACCAAAAAACTCTCTAGTCTCTACCTGGGTACTCGATTGAACGTTCCGGAACTGTCTTCTAGTTCTATATGATCAGGGGGGTTGGGATGGCCTAGTGTTCTAGAGTGCCGCGCTTCGACCTCTAGCTGGCCGGTCACCTCTGGCTTGCGGCTGTGGTTTCGAACCCTGGTGTGAGCGTTTGTGACATGGAGATAGGGGCGCCTTCTCAACCTCGTGGGTTTCCCCCGGGCACTCCTGTTTCCTCCCACTGCTAAAGACCCCTACGCGCAAGCGAATTATTGAAATAAAATTAAAAACCATGTTAGTCCCGAAATGACCTAGTTTGTGTTGAGTGGACGTTAAACCCCATCTCTCTTATAATCAGCTGTAAATTTGACTCAAGTCGAGTCCAAAATGGCTGCTGCGTACTGATAAGTCTACTTAGAGAATACCAATCCTAACCCCTTTTTAGAAGACACAGCTTGGCTCCAATTTAAGTTTTTACACTTCTAAAAAGGGTTAGGGTTAGTTATGGTTTTCCCAAATACACTCAATAATATGTGACAACCATTTTGGACTTATTAACTTAAGTCTAATTTACCACTGACCAAACAAATATCTTATTTGAAGACTAAAGGGGGATAAGTCAATAAAATCTTTCTGGATAACTTATTTCAAAGCCAAGAGTTAATCTCTGATAAACTTTTATCCCTTCATGATATAATATAAAATATAACAATATTTCAGAATGAATTTCGAAGAATAGAGGGGAATAACTCATAGTTTTGAAGACTAAAGGGGTATAATTCATAGTTTTGAAGACTAAAGGGGTATAAATCATAGTTTTGAAGACTAAAGGGGTATAACTCATAGTTTTAAGACTATAGGTGGGTTTCCCAATATACTTTTTATCTTTAATTTTTTTTTTGCAATAATTGACATTAAATAATCCTTGGTTTTTCAATATCGTATCCAAACAAACTTTAAGAATGTGCTCTACTTCCTCAATTATAAATTTATAGATTTATTATGTAACGAGAGAGAGAGAGGGAGACCTATATATGGTTCATTTCTAATTTTTATTTCAATAATTCGTTTGCGAAGAGGGGTCTTTACCAGTGGGATCTGCAGAATACCCATGGGGTTCGACATGCGACCCTACTCCTTTAACATCTGCCTATACTGCATTTCACATCTCTAATGTTAAGAAAGGTTGACTTACTTTTTTTATCTTTTTGTTCATCAGTAGTTGGATTATCTTTAGATGAAGTTTTATCTCGAGGTTTATAATCTTTACAAGATTTATGAGAATTATCTATTACCTGTAATCATTAAAGGTATATTTACTTTCATCTTGATTTTATAATCTTTACAAATATAAATCTATATCAGTGATGAGTAACGGTCAATTGATTTAAATGGTGAACAAAGAGAGAACTAGGGTTTAATGTCCGCTCATTTTGGGACTAACATATGGTTCAATTGAAACCCCATTTCTCTCTGTCATTATGTCTACTTAAGCATGCACATACAAGAACCCTTGATTGTTAGAATTCAAAATAAGAGTAGATTGTAGAGCCACTGTCCAGGCCAAATTGCCTGCATATCACACTGGAAGTTAGATGTTAAACCCATTCCATTTCACGTCTATTGATAGGCCTACTTTTGCTATCTATTTTATGTCAAAGTTTTAGTAAAACAGAAGTAGATAAAAATGGATAAATCAAAAATCACTTACTGATTCACAAAATGTAACTTTCTTCATGATCTTTATCTCATCTGTTGACCCTGCCATAGTAATGTCGCGCGCACACACCTACAATTGACACAAGGAAGGGTAGGCTTACTCTCTCTAGAAAAAGACACCACTGAGTCTATATGTATGGTGTTAATAGGTGCCGTACATGAGACAGTATATGCTTACTCCTACTCGAACGTATGATACCACATAGTCTAGATATATATTGTTAATAGATGTTGTGCATGAGACAGTATATACTTACTCTTACTCGAACATATGATACCACTTAGTCTAGATATATATTGTTAATAGATGTTGTGCACGAGACAGTATATGCTTACTCTTACTTGAACATATGATACCACCTAGTTTAGATATATAATGTTGATAGATGATGTAAATGAGACAGTATATGCTTACTCTCTCTAGAACATATGATACCACATAGTCTAAATATATATTGTTGATAGGCGCTGTACATGAGACAGAATATGCTTACTCTTACTCGAATATATGATATCACTTAGTCTAGATATAGTATTATTGATAGATGTTGTACACGAGGCAGTGTATGCTTACTCTCTCTAGAATATATGATACCACCTAGTGTAGATATATATTGTTGATAGATGCTGTACATGAGACAGTATATGCTTACTCTTCCTAGAAAACCTGTTGTTCTTTCTCATCTATTTAGGAAGTTCTGATAGTTGTAACTTTTAATTTACTTGTCATTCAGTGTGGAAGTTCATTGTACTGTAGCATGATTTATCCAAATCCACCAACATTTACCAATATTTCAACTTTATATCAAATGTCATTGGATAATACCTTGTTCTGTATGCCTAATTAGCATTATAAACAGTTAAAATTAATGACATTTCCTTGGCCTAATTGAACGTATTAAATATATATGGCACTTCTATCAAAAACAATAACGTGCACTCTTAATTAATAGAAGTTACTTTTTTCAATACCATATTCAACCTGTTGAGGGCAGTTTATCTTATAAACAAACAATAACAAATAAATGTCATGTGTAGCCACCATGTTCAATGAGGTATGTGCTATAAATAGCTCTGTCTCTTGGCCTTCCGTGTGATTATACCCACATGTTATTGTTATAGTTATAGATTATCGTGAAATATTATCGATCTGTATTGACCCTATCCCAACACTACCATTATTCTACCTATATCATACAAACGAGGGAGAGAGAGAGAGAGAAGAGAGAGAGAGAGAGAGAGAGAGAGGAGAGGGGGAGGGATTTAACGTCCACTCGCCACAAACTGGGTCATTTCGAGACTAACAAATTATGGTTTTATTTTACCTATACCATACAAAACAAGAGAGAGAAAGAGAGAGAGAGTGGGGGTGGTATTTACATCCACTCGACCCAGACTAGGTCATTTCGGGACTAACTTATGGTTTAATTTTATTTCAATAGTTCACTTGGGCATAGGGTCTTTAGCAGCGGGAGGACACGGAGAAAACCCACGAGGTTAGACAGGCGCGAAGCAAGAGAGGTAAATGGGATTTAACATCCACTCAACACAAACTGGGCCATTTTGGGACTAACATATCGTATAATTTCTTTCAATAATTTGCATTAGTAGTGGAAGGTAAGCAGACGACCAGCATGTTCCTGACAGAGGCGTGCTGGGGGGGGGGGGGCTCGGAAGGGTGATAGGCAGATCAAACGATGGGCACTTAATGAGGCGGAGGGGCAGGGCCAATAAAGTTTTGGTTCTGCGGCACACGTTAGAATTGATTTTTAATGTAGCCTATATATACTGAGGCCCACAGAAAACGCATCACTTAATTTTTTGGTGACAAGTGTACAAATCTGTTGTTATTGATATGTCCCCATTTGAATATTGTTCACAATAAGAAGCAAAATAAATAAGATATGTTTACAGGATCATTTTGTTATACGAAAACCTAAGTGATGCGTTTTCTATGGCGCTCAGTATATGAATCATAACACAAACCATTCAACGATAATCGGGTGTAGGATTACTTTCTGAAGACCTGAACATGAACATTAGCAACAATCTGTATTCTGGTAGTTCGCCTTCTGAAGAAATTTTGAAAAATTTTGAGTCCTGGCTTTTGTGGTTATTTCTTGGAGCAAATTGTGAACTGAGGATCAGAATGGGACAGAATCTTGAGATCTGCCTGTCAATTCCGCCTGTTTTGTGAGAAACGGAAAATTTGTATAGGCTGTCTCCCCTCTCACTAGTGGTACTGTGGTAGGCTACTACTAACTGGGCTGTTCACTATAACCGTGAATATGATAGTGATCGGGGGGTGGGGGGGCATAAGACCACGGATCAGGATTTGAGGAATGATGAAACGAAATCGAGCGGCGTAGGCTCGAAAGAATTTCAGACGGCGACGTATAATAGGCTATATGTAATTAAGCTTTTAGCACCGTAGGCGCCTAAATAATTTCAAATAATATTTTATTTGGGACTGGGTCGGACAGGACATTGTATCACGGGGGCGCTGACTTGGTCTCAAGACCCCCCCCCCACCACCACCACGAATCCGCGCATGATAACAGTTTAAAATCAGCTCAGTTAAATCAATAGATCAATCTGCATTTAGTACGTACAAGTATAACAGTTTGAAATCATCTCACAGGCTAGTATATTAATCTGTGGGCCTATTCAGTGAGGGAAAGAGTAATAGTTTAAAACCTGGAAATATATGCCGTCGAAAACCTATAATTCCATAATATATTACACAACTTTTTGTGGAACTATAAGTTTCCCGCCTAAAAATAGCTTCCATTTTGAATTTGGCCGCACTACTAGTGGAATTAGTCGTCATTTTTTGGGGAGGAATACGTAAGCTCGTTGGATTCAGCACGTCGATGTCTTATACATGTAGAAACCTTCTTCATACCGAAGTCAGAATAACCTGTCACATATTTTATCCCACTAAATAGGCTAAACAGACGATGCCCCAGGGCGGCCATCTTGATTATCTAAATTTCGTCGAGGGAGCCAGGGTGGATTTCCACGTTGCCAACCGCACTCTTCCTACATTTCGAATTATCCGAAAACATTATTGTTTTACCCAAATAAATGATCATGGAAATTTGTAGCCAGACCCAAATGTATTTTAAATTATCAAAGTTGCATTGGAAACCTTCATCGATGTCAACTGTTTCGATAAAAAAAAAAGACAGAAAACATTTACCTTTTCATCTTTTATATTTTCGATGGCCTACACTACACGACGATCTGACCGTGATGTAGCGTCAGGCGACTTTTGACCCTCTGACGTCAGACATTGATTAATCAATTCGTTGACGTGTCTAATTCTAGAGGTTTACCCACAGATCCGTATAGGGAACGCCAAGAACCCGTCGTAACCGGCCGTTTCACTGACTAATTCCTCACATCAACTAGAACGCCTGTTAAATAACAACTCTTCCAGATCCTAGTGTTGTAAAGTTAAAACGAAACGAAATAGGATCTTTGTTTTAATCGGAACCCCGTAACATGGGAAACAAACTGAAATATCAGTGATGTCATATGACATGATGACTAAAAGGCCACCGTATCATTCTCATTCTATTCACGTGGAGCTTCTGTTAATCGAGTTTTTATTAAAACAAATAACTATTCCAATAATATCCACGTGCTAATTAGAGTACAGTCCAGAGATATGTTTTTATTACATATAGTATTAACACTACATTCTGAACTGTTAACCAATTTTAAAGAGACAATAGAATTATAGATATACACGGACGTTTGTATTGTATGTTTTTGCCAATTTTCAACCCATTAAGCGTAAATAATTAAATTCAACATATTCAGGGACGGACTGGACCATCGGGCGATCGGACAAACAAAAAAAAACTTTTTCTGCTGAACATTATGTTGGGGGAGGGGGCTATTGGACCGACCATGGAGCGATGATTATGTTGTATGTGACCGGTGGTTTTAACGGGCCGGCACGGTCAGTAAAAGGGGCCTCTCCGACACGGGAGCCCTGGCCGGTTTACGACCCCAATCCGTCCCTGGACATATTACATTATGCAAGAGGTCAATCTGTCTATTGTAGGTCTTTATTTAGGCTTGAAAAAGTATCTAAATTATGAATTAGACATTAACTTATTCAAACCATAATCAATTCTCGGTGTCAGCGCTAACCTGCGATATTTGTTCGATTACGATCCGATTTGCTTCATAACTTTTCTTCACGATTTAATGATTAAATGGATAATCGAGACTATGATATGTGCCTTCTTTAGAAATGATTATCGAGGCTAGGCAGAATTTTCATTCGCTAATTTCCGGTTCACAGTGGATCAATTTGACTAAAATTTTCAGCAAATTGCCTTTACATTATCTAGTTTTTAACTATTGTGCTGAGAACTACCAACTCATTATCTGATTTTACATAACGTATCTGTCCATAATATCTAATGTATTGGACGTTAAATCGTTAAGCAACAACAACTACATTCTAAACTTAGATAGCCTATGACTGCTCAATGATATAGAACACTCAATGGAATCTTAAAGGCGCTAAATCGCTAATATTTGGGACCTAGATTCGTGTACCAATGGGGATATCAGATATTGGATATCAGAAGCCCACCTTTTCCCGGTAAGATCACAGCATCAATGTTGATTTAAACTGATAATTGGAAGATATTGGAGATGATATTCAGTTAGAGGTTTGGCTACTTTAAACTATCTGCACTCCAACCCTAATCTTAAATGGATTTAATAACAGTTGACTTCTCAAACGACAAAAAATGGACGGAGTAATAATCTACGCCATCGTGCTGTTGATGAAGTCAGTACAGACTGCTGAAATTAACTGCCAGGTTACATCTTTTAAAATTCAAGAGAATTTTGATCTTAGTAAGGTAATTATTTTTATTCTGTTCGGTGTTGTAATGAACTTGTCTACGAAATTACCCTTGGTGGAACCGGGCCATAAACTTCATGGACGAAAGAATTGTATTGAGAACAAGTTTTTGGATAACGCACATGAAAGGTCTGGGTCTTGTTTGTGGTACGTGAGCGCTGTGTCATAAAGCCTGTCATTGAGTAAACTGGCGTGGTGTCGAATCCCCCGGTCGTACCTGACCAGGAGTACGGTTGCCTGTCTAACGTCGTGGGTTTTCTCCGGGTTCTCCCGTTTCCTCCAACTGCTAAAGACCCCTACGCGCAAGTGAATTTTTGAAATAAAATGAAACCGTATGTTAGTCCCGAAATGACCTAGTCTGTGTCGAGTGGACGTTAAACCCCATTTTCTCTCTCTCTCTCTCATTGCTGGTGGTAGAATCGAAGACCTTATAAAGTTCTTTCTGGTTATTTTCATTGGACTCAAGTTTTGCTTTTATGAATGATTCTTGATGAACAGTTCGCCATACCCACTCTGTCTTGTTCTCTCTTCGAGAGGCAAACATCCACAGTGGCGAGGCGAGTAAGAATTTTGCTCGCTGACCTGGGGGTTCCGTGTTAGATCCCTGCGTTTGTGTTGGCGAAGCTCCCCATCCCTTGGCAGTGCTACAAGAGATAGACTAAATTTCTCTCATAGCACAATGTGTGACGTATATTAGCGAAGTCAGAGCAGAACCGTAGGACGTTAAACACATTCTCGTATGGGCCTTGGTCACTGACCTGACAGGTGGGCCTTCAGCTCACCAGTCCGACACTGCGATAACATGCCTGCACAATTTCATTTCAATAATTCACTTGCGCATAGGACTTTATAGTAGGAGGAAAGCCGAGGACCCCGAGAAACCCACGAGGTTGGACAGGCGACCCTCCTCCTTGCCACGTACAACTGGGGAATAGAAACCATGGCAGTTGAGTCAATGCCAGACCTTTTGATACAGCACGATATCCAACCCCGATACTAAGGAAGAAACAATTTACTAGTTAAGAATACTGTCGAATGGGGGGGGGGGGCTACTGAATTTTTTGGAGAGGCTGAGGATGTGGCCGGATAAGAACACATTGTTTTACTCCAGTCTGAATAATGGAATTCAGTTGTCATTATCAACCGGAAGCTGATGTTTACAGTATTCAATTTAGATTTATTTTATCTTTTATCTAATTTTCTCAGTGAGCCCCTTCCTGTCGCGATAAGATAGAACAGATATATATATTTCTGTCAAATATATCGAATGGACACAAATCGTTTCTGTTTTTACAATAATTTCTAATCAGTTATCAGGCCCGGATTCAGGATTTTGTCGAGGAGGGGGGGGGGCACACATTGGAGAAAAGAGTAATATATGACAAAGTTGGATTGTTTGGGCGGAGACAATGCTAAAAAACATGTTTATAACATCTATTAAAGAGCAGATACGTGACCTACAACAGTAACAAAGCAAACGAAAATGAAAATTAACTATGTCACTGGGGCTGAGGGCCCCCCTCCCTGAATCCGCGCCTGGTTATGTTCGGCGAAATACGTCAGAAGGGTGTGTAATGAATGACAGTCATTGGCGTCTGGTTAATCCAGTCTAAACCGATAGTATTCTCTTGCATGGGATAAGTTTTGCCTCGTTTATTGAGTTGATTTATACATTTTTCATATGAGAAATGTCAGTGAAAACTACCGCGGAGAAATGGTTCATCATGTTTTTTTTTTAAATTTATCATAGTTTTCACTGTGATTTCTCATATGATGTAAATCTCAAGAAAAATGTATAATTCAACGTATGACACTAAAAGACCATCGTATTTTATAACGGTACTGTCTATTTATGTGAGCGCTCTGGCTTTGTGTACCTGTCCACCCTTTTTGTACTTGTATCAGGGACGGATCCAGGAATTTTTGCAGGAGGGCGTTTGCCAGGTTCCTGTTATGGAAATCTGCCATCATCGTCTCTAAATCACATAGGCATACATAAAAATTGAGCGTTTTAAAGCGAGAAATAGTTTATATACTGATGTAGGATCACATTGTGATTTAATTTCATTGATGGAGGGCATTAATGTTTTTTTTATGTAACTGAGCAGGGTGGGGTTTGGACCCCCCCCCCCCGGATCCGCCCCTGTTTATATTTTGTATATTGTATGCTATCCTCAAAGGGCGTTGCAATGCAATACAAACTCTATTCTATTCTATTCTGTCCTTCTCTAAGTTATTTCGCATTACAATACTTGCATAGATATACAGCCCCGGATCCAGGATTTTGTCGGGGGGTGGGGGGTGGGGTGGGGTTGGGGATTGTTTGGGTGGAGACAATGCGTAAATCATGTTTATATCATCTATTAAAGAGTTGATATGTGAACTACAACAGTAACAAAGCAAACGAAAATGAAAATCAACTATGTCACTGGGGCTGACAGGTGCCAACACCCACCCACCCCCACCCCCCGGATCCGCGCCTGATATACCGGCGTGTTTTAAGGTTTATCATGGCGGAGGCTAGACTATGTTGAGGCCCCCCCCCCTTTCCGGGGGGTGGGGGTCTGAGGTCGAGAGAAATTTTGCAAAATAGAAATCATTTTGGTGCATTCTGACATATCCTCAGGGCCCTTTGACTTGAGGCCAATTTAATCTGGGGACCGGGGCCTAATTCAATACTCGTCTGAAGCCTGAATGCGAAACAAATCACTTGTTACCGGGAGCTCAATCAAATAATAATTAATGGAATATGGTGAAAGCAGCACGCATAACCCCGGAAATTTATACAGCAAAGAAATGAACGCCCCGCCAAGCCAGATCACACAGGGCAGCCTAGCCATCTCTTTCCTGAATAGCTTATTAGTAGGTGTTCAGAAAAGGTGATTTCTTGATTAATGATTTTCATGCAATTGCAATGACTGCACTCTCATTCAGTAGTGGATTGACTTGCGGGCTCGGGGGCCCTTCCCCTTGGCCAGAGGGCCCTTTTGTCAGACGTGGGTCCCTTTTGTCTGCCTTTAGGGCTCTCCCCAACTAGCGTACATTTTCATTTTTCTCATCGGTTTTAGCATTTTTCTCCCGTTTTATTTTTTCAACTTTTTTGATATTTTTCGCGAGGAGGCTCAGCTATAAAACGTCTGCTGATATAAACATTGATCAATAATTGAATATAACGCTCTATCATACTACGTGAATAAGTCCATAGCTTAATGGTGTTTATCATAGAAAGGTGGCAAAGTTATAATGATTATCAGGATGAGATTGCAAAATTACCACAGTCTTTATTAGGCTGCGGTCAAATAGATTGATTCAGTATCTACAATTGCGCATGCGCTAAGCACACACCAACAACCATCTCACACTGTCACACCGGGCCGCAGCAGACCAAGGTATTCACACGTAGCAGACAACAGGGCGAAATAGAGGACTAACAGACCAAAAATCTAGCTAGGAAAAACACAACGTGAACTACTATATAATAACTGTATTGGACTTCTATAACCTGATTAAAGATATATTCTAATTTTAACACACTATTGATTGGAATGGACTAATAATATTCGTGTTTATAATAACCCGGGTGAGGGGTGGTGTATAGGGTAATACTAATAGGGTCTGTCATTTGGGAGGGAGGAGGGATGGGAGCCAACGTTTTGGGGGGTTTTTGTTGGGTTTTTTTTATGTTTCCATAAGATAACTGTTCGCATATTCAGTTTTGGTTTTTACAATTTCTCTCTAAGAATGCTTCTATTTTATACCGTATAAATTATTTTAGTCTGAAGAGGTGACAAGACATATCTAACTCTTTTCTGAAGTGAGTGACTTTTTGCTATTATTAAGTAAGAGAGGTGGGGGGGGGCATTGCTCACTCGACACAAAGTAGGTAATTTTGGGACTAAAATATGGTTTAAATTTATTTCAATAATTCGCTTGTGCGTAGGGGTCTTTAGAAGGTCTATCAATGAGTCAAGTCATTGGGTTATAATGTGACCAATCTTGATTTTAATACATATACTTTCTGCTAATTTAATGAATGGTGGGAGGGGGCACTGATTTTGTTACTCTTACTTTAAGGCAAAACACTTTTAAAACTTGTCTGTTGTATTAATTAATAGGGAAACTATTAATCTTTAACGTACACACCTTGCCTTTATGTTAAACCGTCCGTGCCTTCATTTTAGTCAGTATTTCTATGCCTACTGTAAGATTTTCTTCAATTAAGTCTGAAGTATCAGGGGAGGTAATTTACTTTCTAAATATCTACATTTGTATAATTCAAATTTAATTTGAATAGTATATGTATTATTTGTATATCAAAATCTCGGCATATGTATGATGTAATAGTGAAATGATGTAATTTGTAAAAGTTTACTTTCTTTTAATTACTGTTAGGCTAATTCACAGTGATAGTTATCATTAATATATTTTGTCACGGTATCAGATATATACAGTGGGATTAGTCAATGAAAGGTAATCTTTTGACAGGGAAGGCTACCTCTATGTTAATATTACAGAAAGGCCTACCTCTGTGAGAAGATTAAGGGAAGGTGTTTTACTAAGGAAGGTTGTGTCTATGAGTTTTATCTATTTTAAGTTTAAAGTAGAAATTTTACAGATTGTGCAGGTAAATGAATGTCGATGTCATTCTTATCCACCCTTTGTAATACTTTATCCTTGACCGCTCGGAATAAAGTTATTTGAAAAGTATAAAAATTGTCTTTTCTTCAGTGTTTGCGGGTAACACTAAAGAAATAGATATATATATATTTTTATTTGGTGGCAGAGGTGGGATTATCTTGCTAAACTGTAAATAATAATAAATATCATGGCATCTAGAACTCATCCTACTGGACATAGATCACAGCCAGCCTCAATGACCATAGAGAGTCTTGAGTCTGCTGTAAGTGAACTACAATGTTCCATAGAGGATGATCTTTGTAGATTAGAGGAGATGATTAGAATAAAGGAGAGCAGACTGAATGTCTCACCTTCTTCAACATACTTACGACAAAGGAGACAAGATGTGGTGAGCCAGTTTACCCCATCACTGTTTTCTACACAGGGATGTCTGAATGCTTCCACGGTTCAATGTATTTCGTCGAGATCAAGTTCTCAAGTCCCAAGTTCGATCGGTCTACCCAATCGAGCTACATCAACACCAGTGGCTGCTGTCACTGATAGAACGCCTTATCATTGTAATGTACAAAGAAGAGTTACACACAATGATCAGGATGACCAGGACAGAAATGTTAATTTTGATACTAATCCAACTGGTATTTATAGAAAGCCTATATCTACCCCTAATAAATTTGACGGTAAATCTAGACTTAGTGATTATCTTATACAGTTCGAAGTAACTGCTAGGATTAATGGTTGGACAGATAAAGAAAAAGCAGAATTTTTAGCGGTTAGTTTGGTCGGATCCGCCCAAGAATTACTTGGTACTTTGGGTCCACATGTCATAGGTAATTATCAGCTGATGGTTGATGCACTTCGGCAGAGATTTGCCCCTCCTCAGCTGACACAGGTTTACAAAACTGAGCTCCGTGGAAGAACGAGATGTAATACCGAATCTCTTCCTGAGTTTGCTCAAGCTATAAGAAGAATGGTGAGTCTTGCTTATCCCCATGCCACCGTAGAAATGAGGGAAATTCTGGCTTTAGATCATTTTTTGGAGAATTTGAATAATATACAGATGAGAATGTTAGTCAGTCAAGCTAAACCAACAGATCTTAATAGTGCTCTTCACCATGCTGTAGCTATAGAAGCTATAGAGCGAACTGATAAGAATAAGAAGAGTTTTCAGGAATCAGCTTACTTTGTGACCTCTGCTAAAACTGTTCGAAGTGACGTTCACAAGGACAAAAAGGAGGCTAGGAAAAAGGATGATTCAGAGCCAACAAAGGCTGGTAGGCAGGATATTGATCAGTCAGCTGAAATAAAGATGCTGAAGGATGAAATTCTGGCTATGAAAGAGATCATAACAACTCTCTCATCTAAACTGAACACGGAATGAAGAATTAAGCCGCCTCTTACGTCTATTACATGCTGGCTTTGCTTTGAAAAGGGACATTATGCGTCATCATGTTCTAAAAGGAGCTCGTTGCAAGGACCGCCAGGGACAGGGATTTCCCAAGATATTAAAAGAAGCGATGCTGAACGGAGTGTCGGAATGATGACTCCAAATTCGAATGGATTATTTCTGGACAGTTTTGTTGAGGGATTACCGACAGATATTTTAATTGATACTGCCAGTATTTCTATGGTATCAACTGAATTTTACGATCAACTCAAAAACAAACCCCCTTTAGCCAATACAAGCTACACAGTGAAACAAGCTGATGGTTCTGCCATGGATGTACGGGGTAAAGGGATATTTGCTGTAACTATAGGAAAAATACATATGCAAATCAAATGTATTGTTTTAAAGCTTTCTACTGATGTTGTTTTGGGTTTGGACTTTTTGATGGAGAAAGACATTATCATTGATCCAGCTAGGAGGGAGTTGTATGATAATGGTAATGTTTTACCTTGTAGACTCAAAGGCGGAATTGGCGTTTTTCGGGTTCGAATGACAGAGGACTGTTTGATGTTACCTGGGGAGGAGAGTATAATCACTGCTAAAGTGAATTCTACAGGCCAGGGTATAATTCCTGTTGAGGGGGTAGTAGAGGGACTGAAATCAAACTTAGACAATCCTATTGTCGGGAGAACTTTGGTGAGACCAGCAGAAGATGGTACTGTGTTCATCCGAGTCATAAATCCCTATCCAGAAGAGAAATTGATGAAGAAGCATGACACTATTGGCCTTATGGAAACTGCATCTCAGATTCATGAGTGCTCTACAGTCTCGTGTAAAGATGATGATAATGATCTGATTAGAAACCTTCTACAAACCTGCAAGGGTCTATCAAAGGAACAGTATGAAGAAGCTCTTAAGGTGTTGACACGAAACAAGGATGTATTTGCAAAATCTGATGATGATTTAGGTAGAACAGATTTAATTCATCATTCTATTGATACTGGTTCATCGAGACCAATCCGCCAACCCTTGAGAAGATTGCCGTTTTCTTCAAGAGAGGACGTTAGAAAACACTTAGTTGAAATGTCTCGACGTGATTTAATTGAAGAGAGTTTTGGACCTTGGGCTTCCCCAGTTGTGCTTGTTGGAAAAAAAGATGGTACAACCAGATTTTGTATTGACTTCAGGAAGGTGAATGCAGTAACAATTAAAGATGCCTACCCCTTACCACGGATAGATGAGACTTTAGATTGTTTAAATGGTGCTAAGTGGTTTTCTTGTCTTGATCTGCAGAGCGGATTCTGGCAAGTCAAGCTTAACCCAATGATAAAGCTAAAACGGCTTTTACAACCCCGTTTGGGATATATCAGTTCAAAGTCATGCCAATGGGCCTTAGTAATAGTCCCGCTACCTTTGAACGTCTTATGGAACGTGTTCTTTCTGGTCTTCATTGGAGGACTTGTCTCATCTACTTAGATGATATAATTGTAATCGCCTCAAATTTTGAGGAGCATTTGTTAAGACTGGAAGAAATATTACAACGTTTAATAGGTGCTGGGTTAAAACTCAAGCCTAAAAAATGTCAATTGTTTGCTAACGAAGTACTTTATTTGGGATATGTTGTTAGTGGTGACGGATTGAAAACTGATCCAAGTAAAGTTTCATGTATCAGAGATTGGAAGACACCATCCTGTGTTACTGAGGTTAGAAGCTTTTTGGGTCTATGTAGCTACTATCGGAGATTTGTCAAGGATTTCGGGAAAATCTCCGAACCACTATATAGACTGACTGATAAGAAGTCTAAGTTTCAATGGTCTGATGAATGTGAAAAGGCTTTTAATGCTTTGAAGAATTCTTTAATAGTTGCACCTGTTCTGGTACATCCAGATATGGGGAAGGAATTTATATTGGATACGGACGCGAGTGAAACCGGGATTGGTGGTGTATTGAGTCAGATAGATGATGATGGGAAAGAAAGGGTCATTGCTTTCGCCAGTAAAGCTTTAAACCGCTCTCAGCGAAACTATTGTACAACAAGAAAAGAGCTGTTTGCTGTAGTGTATTTTTTGCAGTATTTTAGACCTTATCTGTATGGTCGGCATTTTATTATAAGGACAGATCACTCCAGCCTCCGGTGGATTATGAATTTTAAGAATCCAAATGGGCAGCTGGCTCGTTGGCTTGAAGTTCTTGCAATATATGATTTTAATGTTATTCATCGTCCTGGTAAATTACACCAGAATGCTGATTCCTTATCAAGAAAACATTGCCAACTTTGTCATTGTTTTGATGACGACCGTATAGGTAATGATGAGAGATATGTTTACTTCCTTCATATCATTCCAGATATGAACCATATGGCAAAATTACAGAGGGAAGATCCTATTTTAAGTAGGATAATAAAGTGGATCAATCAAGGGAGACCCTCATGGGATGAAATCTCTGGTGAACACCCTCATTTAAAGGCCTTATGGTCACAGTGGCGGTTACTGGTGATGAAGGATGGTGTTTTGACCAGAAAATGGGTATCCTTAGGGGACGAAGAACTATACAAAGTTATTGTGCCCATTGATAAAAGGAATTAACTTTGCGTTATGTATCATATCATTAGTTCATTTGTTATAAGTGTTCGGTGCTCGGGAACACTTCGCCGATGGAACAAAATACTGAGTGTCGTGTTGGCGGACCATTGTTATAAGTGTTCGGTGCTCGGGAACATTCGCCTATGGAACAAAATACCAAGTGTCGTGTTGGCGGACCATTTGTTTAGACAAGTGTCCATTGCTCGGGGACACCTTCAAAGTGATGCGGAAGTTTGACTTTATTGTGTATTGTGTTTTATATGTTATAGATTATTTTGATTAAATCAGGGATTTTTAATATTTTAAGTTGACTTTGAAAGTTTTTTATAATGAGAATGTTTGAATGTTTTGTACATTAATAATTTGTTGTATTATTATGATTAAAGCTCGATCGAGGACGATCGCCTTTCGAAGGGGTGGGTAGTGTGACCAATCTTGATTTTAATACATATACTTTCTGCTAATTTAATGAATGGTGGGAGGGGCACTGATTTTGTTACTCTTACTTTAAGGCAAAACACTTTTAAAACTTGTCTGTTGTATTAATTAATAGGGAAACTATTAATCTTTAACGTACACACCTTGCCTTTATGTTAAACCGTCCGTGCCTTCATTTTAGTCAGTATTGCCTACTGTAAGATTTTCTTCAATTAAGTCTGAAGTATCAGGGGAGGTAATTTACTTTCTAAATATCTACATTTGTATAATTCAAATTTAATTTGAATAGTATATGTATTATTTGTATATCAAAATCTCGACATATGGATGTTGTAATAGTGAAATGATGTAATTTGTAAAAGTTTACTTTCTTTTAATTACTGTTAGGCTAATTCACAGTGATAGTTATCATTAATATATTTTGTCACGGTATCAGATATATACAGTGGGATTAGTCAATGAAGGGTAATCTTTTGACAGGGAAGGCTACCTCTATGTTAATATTACAGAAAGGCCTACCTCTGTGTGAAGATTAAGGGAAGGTGTTGTCTATGAGTTTTATCTATTTTAAGTTTAAAGTAGAAATTTTACAGATTGTGCAGGTAAATGAATGTCGATGTCATTCTTATCCACCCTTTGTAATACTTTATCCTTGACCGCTCGGAATAAAGTTATTTGAAAAGTATAAAAATTGTCTTTTCTTCAGTGTTTGCGGGTAACAATAACACCCCCCTCTCTCTCTCTCTCTCTCTCTCTCTCTCTCTCTCTCTCTCTCTCTCTCTCTATTTCTTTCTATTTCTCTCTCTCTCTCCCTCTGGATTTAATTGGTTTAATATTACTATATACATCGTGGAAATTGATACAGATTATTTGTAACTTTTAGTATTTAGGAACATGGTATGAGATTAAATGGATCGCCCCTTTTTATCATCCAGAAGAAGACCAATGGTCTGACTATCAACATACTTATAGAATGAAACAAGATGGCGGAGTCGCTGGTTACGGGAGTGCAAGGTAACGTCTTCCCAGTGTCGCTGGCTCGCTGCCTGTATTAAATGCTCTTCACGTGTAAAAGTATACAATGTACACAATCCTTAATGTCGGTAATGATAAAGTCGAAATACCTATAAGGCCAAAGTAATAGCTAACAGGCGCGGATCCGGAGGGGGGTCCAGGGGGTCCGGACCCCTCCACCCCACCCTGCTCAGACTTGAAAATTTTTTTATGCGATTTTATTGGCGATTTAGACCTGTAATTTTGGAATTTACCTTCCAGAAATACGTCAGAATGAACCAAATTGAATCTAATTTACCAAATGAATCGGTTGAGCGCAATTAGTTAAGCAATTATCAAACCTAGACCCCCCCCCTGCAAAAAATCCTGGATCCGCGCCTGGCTAATCGAGCATTCCCCCATGTTCCTTAAGCACTGTCCGCGAGTTTTACAAGATGTACGTAGTTAAGGCGAGATCAAGCCTTCTATTAAAGATGGCATCCCAATCATGACACCTGCAGCTATATATAATTAGATGCGACGCACAGGCAAATTATACAAAACACGAGATCTAGACTTGAATATTTTTGGTTTGGTGTCAAGTTCGAAAATAATGTACAATGTAAAGGAATAAACAATATTTTTCGATTTCGAACACCTTCGTTTCAGGCAATCACGCACGTGGATCGTCTGTGTATAATACGAATTCAAATCTATTTGAAATATCTAATTTAAAAAAGATCTGCTTATTACAGGTCTTTCTTTAGGCCTGAGATGTTATCTAAATAATCAATTAGACATTAATTACCATATCCAGACCATAATAAATTCTTAAAGTCAAGGCTAGCTTTCGATGTTGGCGGATTGAATTCCTATATGCCGCTTAATGGCCGTTGATAATTAAATCAATCAAGTGGATAATCGAGCCTATGCTGTTTATATTAATGATTTGCGTAATGATGACCGGGGCTATGTGAATATTTCAAACGCCTTTTTCTCGGCTAATAGTGGACCAATTTGACTGAAATTTTTAACAAATTACCTTTACACTATCTAGTTTTTAAGTAATATAGTGAGAACTGCCATCTCTTTATCTTATCTCCCATAAGGTTAAATTATGCAAATGTTTCAACCACAAATAAGGTTTTACAGAAAACTAACACTGGTCTTTTACGTCATAATTGACATTTTTTAGTTCTGCTAAATATGGAGATGGTGAGACATTTTAAGGAAGTAATTGTTCACGTGACATATGTTTGGTGTAATTCAAGTTTTGGGGTCATCGCATTGAGTGAATGGACACGTGAGGCTCCGCGGAGCACCGTTACACAAGACAATAAATGAACCACTCTTATATCGAATTCCAATTTCTAAGGGGTGTTTTATGGGACCTTTCTTTTTCGTCCCATCCGAACCACTAGACAGCTGTCCTTGTCAGCATCCCCGCCCTTCTTCACTGGCAAGGGGAGACCACATCGGAAAATCCCGATATACTTTAACAAATATTTAAAAATCATATATATCTCTTTAAATTTATAGAAAACCACCTGCAATGGAGTGTGTGTATTTCCGAAACGATTTGAACCGGACAAGTATATCAGGAAAATTTACTTTCGGGGGTAAATATACATCTGTAAGATTTTTGAGAACATGCCCAAGGACAATGGCCCAAATCTGCATCCTTCATTATATTAATATAAGGCCAGTGTATATGAAAAATGAATATATTGAATATTTCATTCAAATTACGTTATTCTGAGCAGGGGTTTGGGAGGGGGCGATAATGGTTACCCATGCCCGTTGTATTATTTGGTCTGTCATTGAGTCAACTGGTGTGGTTTCCATTCCCAGGTTGTGACAAGGGGTCCAATTTCATGGGTTTTCTCCGGATACTCCGGTTTCCTCCCACTGCTAAAGACCCCTACGTGCAAGAGGATTACTGAAATACAATTGGACCATAATATGTTAATCCCGAAATGACGTTAATCCCTAATATTATGTTAGTCCCGAGTAGACTTTTTAATCCCCAATTCTCTCTCTTTCCCGAAATGGCTTATGTCGACTGGACTTAAACCCCATTCCTGTCTCTATTGTCATTTCACTGCTAAAGGCGCGGACGGTCAAGCGAATTAGTGAGATAAAATTAAACCATACGTTCAACCAACGCCCCTCTCTCTCTCTCTCTCTCTCTCTCTCTCTCTCTCTTTCTCTCTCTCTCAAACTATCAATTGTGTTTATTTTTTTATCTTTCAGAAAATGGGTCACCATATTGGGTAATTAAGACGGATTATACCAATTTTGCTACGGTATATGGTTGCTCAAAACAGTATGCAAATGGAACATGTAGCAATCGTAGAATTTGGATATGGGGAAGGGAAACAACTCTAGCGGAACAATTTCTCAAAGAAGCCGAGAGTGCTGTAACTGACGTATGCGTAAATACTTCAGTTTTAGTCAGCACTGGTCATTCTGAAGGTATGATTTCCTGTTTAAGAAATACATCAATAACTAACTCTCGCCAATATAGATCAAAGGACGACAAATGGGTGAGGATTGATGAGATAATTTGTAGGTGGCCGAATCTGTATAATTCGTTTGAAAAAGAGAGAGAGAAATGGGGTTTAACGTCCATTCAACACAAACCAGGTCATCCCGGGACCAACACATGGTTTAACTTCATCTCAATAATTCCCTTGCGCGTAGGGGTCTTTAGCAGTGGGAGGAAACCGGAGTGCCCGCTCACACCAGGACTCGAAACCACAGCCGCAAACCAGAGGTGACCGGCCAGCTAGAGGTCGAATCTCGGCACTCTAGACCACTAGGCCATCCCAACCCCCTCGTTTGAAAAATATGAAAAAATATGAAATCAAATGAAATGTAATAAGACGGGCATACGCCACACAGTGTGCTATGAGGGAAATTTTGCCCCGACAGCGGCACTACGGCCTACTCTTATATCGAATTCCAACTGCCAAGGGATCTTTTACGTACACGCCAATGTGTACACGGGACCTCGGGTTTTCGTCCCATCCGAACGACTAGAGAGCTGTCATTGTCAGGCCCTCCGTCCTGCATCAGTGACAAGGGGGAAACATGCCGGAAAATTGAAAAATGTATACCTAGTTTAAACACTTGGAGCCTATAATTATTTTTAAACGATCAAGTGACAATCATTCACCTACTGTTGTGTTAAATTATTGTTTTTAGAAAGGTAATTTATAAGGAGTGACTGGAAACAGTAGTTTCTCTTGCCCCAAGTACGTTTAACAAATATGCCGTGTTTGTCCAAATTTTAAAGTGGATTATGATCCGAAGAAGTCATTAATTCTAGCTGCTTCCCATTCAATAAAAACGGTAAATTAATTGGCTGTTTTGTTTTATTATTTCAGGTTGCTCTGTAGGTAAGGTAGCACAGTTTGTTTATTTGATATCATACGGTACAGGCGCCAGTCTCCTCGCGAAAAATATCAAAAAAGTTGAACAAATAAAATGGGAGACAATTGCTAAAACCGATGAGAAAAATGAAAAAGCACCCTAGTTAGGGAGGGCTCTAAAAGCAGACAAAAGGGCCCCTCGTCTGACAAAAGGGCCCCTCTGGTCAATGGAAAGGGCCCCCGGGTCCGAGTCAATCACTTTCTTTAATATCGAATCCACTACTGAATGAGAATGCAGTCATTACACTGGTATGGGAAACATCAATCAAGACACCCCCCACACCCGGACACACGCGAAAGAGGGCCCTCAAAATAGTATAGCCTCCGCCATGATAAACCTTAAAACGCCCCTGGGTACAATATACATAAAGTGTTGTTTTACAGATCTTTTATTTAGCTGAGCAGGGTAGGGTTTGATTCGCTTATGGATCCGCCCATGGCTAGGCTTTATTTCAATAAGAAACATTTGTTATTCTTGATTTTACAATCGGACAGGCTGCACCCCTTTAATTTGTTTTCATCTTTCGTTTCAGAAACTAATGGTTCTGGCTCTGTCTTATTATCATTTTCTGCCATGTTGTTGAATTATTTGATCTTGTTTGTTTTTAAATAATCTGCTTAAAACACATACCCCGAGTTCACAAAGCATTCCCAGACATAAGTTAAGAATTTGTTCTAAATAGTTATCCTTATTTTAACTAAAACATAGTCTTTTATAATACTTGTGTTATTTTAATGTATCAAATACACTAATAAGAAACTGTATGTAACGCTTTGTCTTTCTGGATCAAATATATTTCTTATAAACAGTGATTGAAAGTTGCGTACGTTCTCAATTTAAGTCTGAGAATGCTTTATGAACTCGGGACCAGATCATATTTAGTTTCGTTTTTTTATAGTTCAAAATTTGGTTTACTTGTCCGTTTTAGTTGATATGAGGAACTAACCAATGAAACGGTCTGTTATGGCGAGTTCTTGGCGTGCTCTACATGGAATTGTGGGTAAACCCCTAGAAACGCCAACACTGATTGATTAATCAATGCCTGACGTCATAGGCCAAAAGCTGCCCGTGCGACCCTGACATGACCTTCCTCAAACTGATCCCGCAGTGAATATTCGCTTGGCCGCTACAATCACTGATAAGCATGACATCGACGAGGGTTAATGAGTACGGCATATAAACTTTTAACTCCGACAAATTAAATTCTCAAACATTTTTTTGAGGTAAAAGAAAAATAAATAAAGATGTTTGAAGTATTTGGAGTTAAAAAATATTTCCTATTTAGTGTAAATGGGTATTAAAATGAGTAAAATGCAACATCTTGCCCGAAGCAGTTAGGTGTTAAGTAAACATTGCACGAACCGTTGAGCCAATGACTAACGGCGCGTGCAGTCAACGCACCTGTTGTGAACTGTCGTCTGTTACAGAGATATTTCGTAAGTAATTCTCTGTAAAACAGATTGGACCTTCCTGTACAACTGGTCAGATCTTCATGTAGTGCATCGAAAGTATAAAAAACGAAACGAAATATAGATCTGTATCTTAATCAGATTGCTTTTTAAAATAATATTTTAAGAATTTATCCGTGTGTTCATATTGGGACGCTTCTACGAAATGTGCAATTATATGAAATAAATGGAAATTTCAAAAAATGTAACTTTCTGGTTTATAAGGATTCTATAAGCAGCAATTCAGAGGTTAAACTATCGTGTTTGTAGCAGGTAGACGTGGACAAACACGTTACTGAAGTGCTATGACCCTCGTTGGTTGTTGTGGATTTTGAAAGTGCAAGGGAAGACAACTCATCTTGGAGATTAGATTTTTGGATCTGTAATGTTCAGCTCTATCATGTCAAAGATGGCGTTATGCTGCATTATTTGACAATTGAGAAAAAGTAATCATGAAAATCATGTAATTTATTATGAATAATGCTATTAAACTGTTTGTAATCGCAAAACGTAAACATACATTGAATACATTGAATATTTCGTTACGAAAAACGTAATCTTTACTCTGTGACTGTTTGTAAAATGAAGGATAATATTGCCCGGACAACGTCTATCTGTCCATTCTTCTTAAGTTTAGAACTGCAAGGGGTCTACGTGCAGGGTTCTATGTACAAACTACTTACATGATTCAACGTATAAGCTGTAACGTTACATCAATATTACTATCAAATATGTACACAATATGATACCGGTATATAAAAAAATTCCTTTATTCATTTTTAACAATTACAGATATTAACAAATAACAATCCGACACGGAAAGACAACTTCTTGGATCATTCTTAAGCATTTTTTATTCGCCCACGCTGTCACAAAGACGTATTATACCATCACCCCTGTCCATCAGAATGTCTGGAAACTTTAACCATTTCGGCTACTGAAATTTGGTGTGAAGAATTGGGACAATGCAAAAATGAGCTCTATAGATTTTCCTTGTCCAGTGACATTTCGTCATCGAATTCCAACCGTGAAGGATACTTTTATGTGCACGACAACGCGACATCACGACATTTGACCCGACATCACAATATTTTGACCCGACATCACGTGACCACAATGCTTCACATCAAATTTGAAATATTACTTCTTTTGACACACAATATTTTGACCCGACATCACGATAACCCGAAATCACGTGACCACAATGCTTTACATCAATTTTTTTTTGACACACCGATGGACACGGGTGACGACACTCTGTGGGAGTATAAAAATGATCAACAATAGGGCGCATCAACAAATAATGCATATATATTAACTACTATATATCCAACGATAGCTCCTATAAAACTACCAATCTGGGTGAAGGCTCCACACAGAATCAAACTTTTTCTTCCACTCAGCCTTAAAACATTTGCCACACCAACTTTAGCATAGGTTAAAACAAATATACACAAAACCCATGTCGTCACCTGCAACATAAAACGTATACATTTATTATACATACTTAAACATACATTATGCAACAGACAACTCTGCCTATTTAAGCCTGAAATGTTATCCAAATTATTAATTAGAAATTAACTTATCCAGACCATAATCAACTCTCGATATTATTGCTAGCCTGCGACATTTACTGATAAGGGTCGCATTCATTGAGTGGTCTCGGTTTTACGTGACAATGTGCAGGGTCGCCCGTCCAACTTCGTGGGTTTTCCCCGGTGTCCTCCCACTGCTAGAGAACCCTACGCACAAGTAAATTATTGGAATAAATTAAACGATATGCGTCCAGAAATGACCTAGTTTGTGTCGAGTGAATGTTACCCCCCCTCTCTCTCTCTCTCTCTTCTCTCTCTCTCTCTCTTTCTCTCCCCATCTCTCCCTACATGCCAGTAACAATGTAGAGTGTAATATAATACTCTGTGTATTTATAACTTGCAATCAAAATCCTGTCATTATTTATGAAATAAACAGTATACTTAATAGTATGGGTATTATAAACATGTCAATTATTGTAGGTCGTTATTATATAGTGTAAGTAAATATTGTAGTCCAGGGCCCTATTTCACGAAATCTTAACTAAAGATAAAATCCAAATCGGAGTAGATAATTCGAATTTGATTGGCTAAGCAATAAAATCAATTTAATATTATCCAATCCGATTACTAAAATTTTGATGTTATCTTAGTTAAAATTTCGTGAAACAAGGCCCGGATAGATAATTTTGAATTACATGGATGGTTTAATGGTCGAGAGCGAGACATGACGTTATATACTAATACTTCACGAGACCATTAAACAACTTAAACTACAGACATTATCCCGCATGTGCTTTTCAATTAACTGCGTCACGCGACTCCAATATTTCATTTAGTATACAAATACAAATGTGACGTCATCCAATAATGTACGAGTGGCAAGTTGCCCGTACATTATTGGATGACGTCACATTTGTATTTTAAAACCTCGTATAATCCCGAAAATTGCTCTAAATATCGTAGTATGCCAGTAGCCGATTCAACTTTTGTAGGAAATGAAATGAAATGAAATGGGGTTTAACGTCCTACTCTTTTGCACCTAACCTGGGTTAATGGAGGACGGGCATAAGCCATACAGTGTGCTATGAGGGAAATTTTGCCCGGGCAGCGGCGCTACGGCCTACTCTTATATCGAATTCCAACTGACAAAGTGCTCTCCACGTGACCTCGCCTTTTCGTCTCATCCGAAAGACTAGGCGGCTGTCCTTGTCAGGCCCTCCTTCTGCATCACTGACAAGGAAATCACGCCGGAAAATCGAGATGAACTTACTCGGCCTATGCAGGGATCGAACACCGGAACCTAGACTTGATTGCAAGCGCCCTTGCATCTGGGTTCACATTTGAGATTTGTAATTCAAATTAAAGAGATTATTAATTTAAAAAAAAAAAGATCGGGAAACACAAAATCGCTTCGGTAGTATTTCTCTTTCTTTTTTTCTTCTTTTTTTTCAACATTTAAGATGTATCAAGAATGTTAGCTCCAAAATCCCATGTCGCCTGAAATCGTGTAAAAAAAGGGGGTATCAAATATAGAATGTTAACTTCATATCGACAGGGATTTATCTCCCCAATTTGTTGGGCAAAATCAAAATAGCTAGTTGCACTTCTAACAGGGTCCCAATCTACGTACAGTGGTTAGTGACACTTGTTACAACAGGCCAATATAATTACAAAGGTTAATGGCACTTCTAATATGGTTGAAATATAACTACAATGCTTAGTGGTACTTCCATCAATATAATTGCAATGATAAGTGAAACTTCTGACAGGGCCCAAATATTACCACAATGGTTAGTGGTACGTCTATTGGGGTTGAAATATAATTGCAATGGTTAGTGACAATTTTATCAAGATGCCAAAATAAATACATTCTTCTGGGCACGTTTATCAAGATCCCAATATAGACTAATTACAATTTTAAGTGGCACAAGATAATTTCGGGTAATGACACACACGTAGTTTAATGATACCTCTTTTATTTTACATATCCTATGTACGAAGAACCCCACTCTGCTCAGCTACATAAAAAAATAGTGACTTGCATCAATGACATTACATCACAAAGTGATCCTACATCGCTATAAAAATGATTTCTCTGTTTAAAAAGCTCAATTTGTATGTATTCCTATGTAATTTAGAGACGATGACGATGGCAGATTTCCTTGACAGAAACCTGGCAAACCACCTCCTGCAAAAATTCCTGGATCCGCCCCTGGAAACAATAGAAGGTCAGAAAAGAAACTTACCATTATGGGTCCTCCAGATGCATGATGTACTAGAGGTGGGCTAGGACTCATTGCTGCAGCTACAATTATATACGATCCCAGTGCAGTACCAAAACAGGTGATGATAGCGATTCCTACTGTAGAATAAATTGTATAAAACATGGCGGCGAAACATGCCAACGGATTTGCAATGTTTGTCAAGGTCACCGTTAAATGGTAGACCTCAATGTCGTATGGCAGACAGGAATAGGTCTGGATCGCTAGAAGAAAGCTTGAAGTAAAGAAATTAATCCAGGCAACTGTGAAGAGTAAAATGACAATGGTTGTCGTAGTAGGCGCGGCATTGGTAGATTTAAGCTCTCTGTCCATCTCTTGTTTGACGCTCTTATGTTTTTTCTCGCCGTTTTGTGTTTCAAATTTTGTGATGGTGACAACTTCAACAGGCTTCTCAGTATATTTGTCCAACGAGGTGAAATTTTTAGTGTATTCACTCTTGAGGGACGGGTGATATTTTAACACAAGAAATGATGTCAATGACAAAAGCATCATTGCTGATAAAATGAAGAAGAAGACTTGAACTGAAAATTTCGGTTCTTCGTACATAGGATATGTAAAATAAGAGGTGGCATTAAACCACGTGTTGTTTACCATCGTGGCGTTGATGTTACTTCCATTAATACAATTAATTTGTCCAGCTCCCTGTCCTAATGCTGCTAAACTAGGAATCATCCCGCTCAATCCTTCTCCAATAAAATACGTCGACAGATATTGAGCTTTCAATGACGCCATAAATGCGAGAAATGCCAAGGATGAGGTACAGTCGACGGTAGCGAGAAAGAAGTTCAGGGTGAGCAATGCTGTACTGTGATATTTTCCCGCTATAATAGTTGTCTCTTGCCAGAAAATGGCCAACAAGATGCACGACACTAGCCCTACACTTATTATCAGGATGCTCGTTCCCACTTCCAATCTCTTGCCCTTGTTCATGTAACTTAGAATAACAAATAACAAGGGTCCGATGTTTGCTACCTGGATAATAACAATCATATAAGATGGCAGACTCCAAGCTTCCGGTAATTTCGTCACCATTAATGGTAACTCCACCCACAATCCGTTTATATCGATCCAGGAAGCTATTCCAAATAAACAAACTAATATATGAACAATCAGTCTTGAATCACGAAACATATTTCGAGGATGCATTGTTGATTGTGTCTCAATGTATTTTTCTCTTTTGTGTTGATTGTGTCTAAATGTATTCTTCTGTTTTATGTGAAACTCACGCTTGTATGAGGGTCCGAAATCTAGAATATTTATCGTCGTGTCTAAACCTGAAACAAAATAAAATAAGGTACGATATTAAACATACATTATGCAAGAGCTAAATCTGCCTATTGCACGTCCTTCTTTAGGTCTGAAATATTATATAAACTATTAATTAGACATTAATAAACTTATCCAGGCCATAATCATCTCTTGGTGTCAACGCTAACCTGCCATATTTGTTAGATTATGCTCCAATTTGCTGCATAACTTTCCTTCGCGATTTAATGGTTAATGGGATAATCGAGGCTATGATTTTTGTCGTACCGACTTTAGTAGTGATGATCGAGGCAAGGCGGAACTTTCATTCGCTTAATTCTCAGTTCGTAGTGGATCAATTTCACTGAAATTTTCAGCAAATTCCCTTTACATTATCTAGTTTTAACTTTTACAGTTCAAACTGCCAGTTCGTTATCTAATCTCCCATAATGTATCTTTAAGCGACGTTTCGGCGAGGATGCTCTCGTCTTTTACAAGCAAATGATACGGGTAAATGACTAGTAGGCAAATATAAACAGAACATGCAACAAAATTAACAATCACAGTAATATGTTCGATTACTAAATACGAATAATAAAAAAAAATGAAATAAAATATATTAATGGAATTTAGAATATGAATTCAATGTTCAGTATTATTTAAATATATTTTTCATAATTCGAATGATTGAACGAACGAACGAACGAACGAACGAATCAATGAATGAACCAATGAATGTAATGACTTACTTGTCTGTTCCAACCTAACAAATGAAGACGAATAAACGCCATGCAGTTTGCTACGATGGGTCTTGTCCCCTGACAACTACTGAATTAAACACTTTCAAGGTTGGTGTTTACGTCTAGGTGTCCTCGGGACATTATTTGCATCAAATCCCAACAACTAGACGTCATGCTTCACTAAGTTTGTACTTTGTATTTTTCTGTTTCTATTTCGTTCGTCCCCCTATCACATTTACTGACCTCAGCAGGACAAATAACTTACCAATCAAACCATGCATGGCTACACAAATATACAGGCTACGTACATGGTGATAATGACCAGAGAGAGAGAGAGAGAGAGAGAGAGAGAGGGGGGGGGCGTCCACTCGACCGAAACTAATTCATTTCGAGGCTAATATATTTCAATATTATTTCAATGATTTGTTTTAGCCTTGGGGTCTTTTTTGCAAGGTGTGTGTGGGGATGAGGGAGGGGTTAGACAGGGTCACGCACAAGCGGGTTATCGACAACCCGCAATGACAGCCCTTATGATGCAACTCGCACGCGTTACCAACACCCCCCACCCCCAACCCCAATTCCAGCCTACCCCTCCCGTTAACAGATATAGATATCAAAATTAGATATACGCAGGTGCGGATCCGGAGGGGGGGGGGGTCCCCCCTACACACCGGTGTATAGGAGTCCCGGGTCCTACATGCTTCCACCGGGACATGCACGCATGTCGTATATATATCAGATAGCACACGGTACGCATCTTATCAGACACACAATCAGCATCTATGTTACTAGCGGCAGAAATTAGCTCCGTAAACCGCGGTCGGCGAGACAAAACATGAGGTTGTCACCCACCTTAAACATATCCTGGATCCGCCACCGAAACGTTCTGTTATAGTCACACTGGCACCTCACTTTGTCCACTGAATGGCAAAAGTATTCCTTTAAAGCACATTCATTACGCAATTAGAAATATTCGTTGGATCTACTGTTGAATATTAGTAATATATCCGTGAAGAAAATATTATACTTTTTACCTGAGAAATGTTACGGATCGTTCAAGTACAGAGAAGACAAGGTGTTATAACAAGTTAACATCGATACGTTTACTGCGATACCCGTAAAAATCACACACAAAGACACACTGTACCACTTGAACTGCAAGTATATATGTGACGTGATGTTATGTCATTATGGCCTGGTAAAATATACAATAGGTTAAATTATGTGCATATAACGAAAATATTTCACGTAGGTTAGATATAAACAAAAAAGAGAACTATACATATACATGTTTAAACATACCTTATGCAAGAGCTAAATTTGCCTCTTGCAGGTCTTTCATTAGGCCTGAAATGTTATCTAAATTATTATTATTAATAATAATAATGAATTTATATAGCGCCTCTCATCTAGAACTGTTCTACTCGATGACGCTGAGCCGCTCTGTCACGTTTGGTATTCACAGTTAAATAGGTGAGTCTTTAGGGATGTTTTAAAGGTGACTCTACTGTTTTGGCTTCCTTTAATATTGCTGGGAGTTTATTCCATTGGGTGGGTGCTGCCACTGAAAAAGCCACACGACACTTTAAATGTTTTTGGAACAACTAGGTCGTGTTTTGATGTTGATCGAGTTGTTCTATCTCCACTTTTGATTTTTAGAAGATCACTCAGGTAATAAGGAGCTGAACCATGGATATACTTGTAAGTTAGAAGGATTATACATTAATTAACTTATCCACACCATAATCAACTCCCGATGTAGATTGGATTAAGTTGCGATTTGCTGTTCGACTTCCATTCATAATTAAATCAAAAAATGGATAATCGAGGCTATGTTTTTATCCTACCGACTTAACAACCTGTTTCACAGAGAATTACTAACGAAATATCCCTGTAACGGATGGCTGTCTAAAACACGTGAGTTGACTTGCACGCCTCGTAGTCATTGGCTCAACGGCTCGTGCAATGTTTACTTAACACCTAACTGCTTCGGGCAAAATGATGCATTTTACTCTTTTTAATACCCATTTACACTAAATAGGAAATACTTTTTAACTACAAATACTTCAAACGTCTTTATTTATTTTTCTTTTACCTCAAAAAAATGTTTGAGAATTTAATTTGTCGGAGTAAAAAAGTTAATATGCCGTACTCATTAAGCCTCGTCAATGTCATGCTTATCAGTGATTGTAGCGGCCAAGCGAATATTCACTGCGGGATTGTAGCGGCCAAGCGAGTATTCACTGCGGGATCAGTTTGCCGACTTAAGTGCTGATGATCGAGACAAGCCCCTAATGTTCAATCGCTGCAATCTAGGCTCACAGTGGATCAATTTGACTGAAATTGCCTTTACATTATCTGTTTTTTACGATTATAGTGAGAACTGCCAACTCTTTATCTAATCTCCCATAATGTATCCTTAAATTTTGAAATAGAAAAGATGGAGTGAAATATGAGACAGGTTCAATTATATGATAATAAATTTTGTGCATATAAAAAAGGCAAACAATTATCTCACATGAGTTATATAAAAAAAAATAGAACTATGCATATAAATATTTGAAATATAATGACAGGGTTAAACATGAGACAGATATTTCATTGGAGTTATAAAACAGAAAAAAACAGAACTATGAATACAAATGTTTAAAATATAAAAATGAATTGATAGATATATATATAATTAAGATTTGTGATAAAACTTCTCTTTTAAAAATTCTATTTTCTTATAAAATAACCCGAGTGGGGCAAATAAATTCTGTAATGACTGGCAACGCTAGTATTTAGATCTGGTAGAACAAATAAATGGGATGAAATGACGTTTGACGTCCTACTGGTCTACTACTAAACTGGGCTAATGAAGACGGGCATACACCATACAGTGTGCTATAAGGGGAAATTTTGCTCGGGCAGCGGCGCTACGGCCTACTATATCAAATTCCGTCCTGCATCACTGACAATGGGTAAACCACGCCGGAAAATCTGGGTGAACTTCCTTGGCAAAAACAGGGATTTAACAGCCGACCTTCAAGATAGCGAGCCAGCGTCTTATCCGGTAGATCAAATAAAACAATGATGTAAAACTGTGTTATTACAAGATGTTAACCTTGGACGGAAGACTCTCCATCAAGAATTGTTTCTGCCGGCCCTGCACGCGTTAACCATTCGGCCACCCAACTCCCGGGAAGAAAGAGAGAGAGATGGGGTTTAACGTCCACTCGACACAAACTATGTGATTTCGGGACTAACTCATGGTTTAATTAACTAACACATCTTTCAATAATTCGCTTGTGCGTAGGGTCTTTAGCAGTGGAAGGAAACACGGAGTACCCGGAGAAAAACCACGAGGTTGGACAGGCGACACTACACCTTGCCACGTACAACCGGGGATTTTCGAAATTACGCCAGTTGACTCAATGGCAGGCCGTATGATAGATACAGCGTGCGCACGATAACCATTCCGCCCCCGGGGAGATATTCATTCTGTAAGTCGAGAGAAGACAGTTTTCCGTGTGGAGAATGTGCGGTCTATTTAAAGTTTTATAATGCCTCTAGACTGTTTCAATACATCTTAATCTAGGACCCGGTCTGTGTTGTTTGGCAAGGTAAATATTTACTGATTGTATAAAGTCAACACTAACCAATAAGTTGTTTTTAATAACGATTAAATTATTATATCGGTATCTTATAGATTTTTCTTGTCTTAATTTTTACCTCTTTTTCATTGCCGAGAGATAGCTATTTTCAACATTTGATGCCTAATGAAAACTGAGGTTATGTCCAGCCACTAATATTACCGGAAGTAGCGGCATTTTGAAAATCAAAAAATGAATTTTAACCATTAAAACACATTTAGTCCCTAGTGTGATTCATTAGGCACTACCCAGGCATATATCACAAAATAATTTCTAACTGTATCCACTGCCGAATATGGTCAGTTTCTCATAAGTCACTTCTTAAGTTCCGAAATGATCTAGTTTGTGTCGTGTAGAGGTTAACCCCCCTCTCCCTTTCTTATCTTCTATACATATATATTATCCTTTAACTTAAAATAAAGAGAGAGCTGTTAAATATATAAATAACCTACAATAAAGTAAATAACCACCAAACAAAGTACCTGTAATAAACAGCGAGCTATTAAATATATAAATAACCCGCAATAATCTCACCAGAGGCAGAGACACAGTACCTGTAATAAATCAATCTCGACCAACAAGTCATAGCCTACAACAACACAGGTTTCAGGTAAGCAAATGACCATTGATAATCGCGACCAACAAGACGGGTTGTAGACAAGTACTTGTAAATGGATGTTTTGTTTACGATGTTCACGTGTACCTAATGAAAGAGTGAATAGATCCCGGACTTAGCCTTTATACGTCATGTATATTATTAATGTCACAGGTTGTTTACAACTATACACCACGCATGTTATAATGAATAATATAACGCATGTTATAATGAATAATAACCTTTTAAAAAGAGAGAGAGAGAGAGAGATATGGGGTTTAACGTTCATTCGACACAAACTAGGTTATTTCGGGACTAACATGATTCAACTTTATTTCAATAATTCGCTTGTGTGTAGGTGTCTTTAGCAGTAGGAGGAAACAGGTGGACCCGGAGAAAACCCACGAGGTTGTACGGGCAAGCCTACTCCTTGCTTGTCACGTACAACCGGCGATTCGAATAACGTTTTAAAGGATATAGGCTAGTTCAAGGTTTGTTTACTTATTCTATAGCTGAAACGTATGCAAAGCGCGGGGGTTTTCGCTGGGTCCTCCGCTACCCCCCCCCCCGGTACTGGTAATGGCCCCTATGCAAAAGCGAATTTTTGAAATAAAAATTGAACCATGTTAGTCCCGAAATGACCTGGACGTTGGCTCACTAACCCGGAGATCCCGTGTACGGTCCCTGTGGTTGGGGTGGATGGCCGATTTTAGTCCGAAATTCGAACTCGGTGATATATTCGAACGTTTTTATAAATCTAATAATGATTTTGATCACAAGCTAACTCAGAGTTACCATCCGATATGAATGGATATCGAACCGATATGAATGGATATCGAAAGCAACCAAGAGCTTTGAGTTATAAACATGCATTTCAAATTTCATCAAAAATGGATTAAAATTGTGATCTCTGCTGCAGGGTCCACAACCTTTATATGCCATATTTGTTTAATACTATTCGTATACAAGCGGCGGCCATATTGTTTGGAAGTTTTGGTCCGATTTTCACGAAATTATCAGACCACCCTAATTACCATGTAACAGTGATATATTCAATCGGTATTTTAAATCAGATAATAATTTTGACCTCCAGAGGAACCACAAGCTAAAAATTTACGATCTCGCAAATACCCAAATATTGACAGAAACCACGATCTTTGGATTATAAACATGCATTTCAAGTTTCATCAAAATCGGATTCAAATTGTGACCTCTACAGGGTCCACAACCTTGATATACCATATTTTCACACTATTCGCATACAAACGGCGGCCCTTTTGTCTGGCAGTTTTGATCTGATTTTCACGAAATTCTAAATCTATCGTCATAACGGTGTAACGGTGATATATAAAATGTTTTTTTTTTTTTAAATCGGACAATAATTGTGACAACCAGAGGGACCATGAGCTGAAAAAGCCTATTTTTCGTTCAACCAGGGGCCATAATTCAGGATGTTACGATCCGATATGCGCAATTATCGACAGGAACCTAGATCTTTGAGTTATAAACATGTATTTCAAAATCGATTCAAAATTGTGACCTCTTCAGTGCTTACAAGCTAAAAACGTGAGTTTTCTACAATCAGGGGCCATAATCCATGAAGTTACAGTCCGATACATAGAGGATATTTGTCGTTTTAGAGTGAATAACATATTTTATTTCATATCTAAGCAAGAAAACTTGTTATTCACGACAAAACGACAAATGTTCTATTTATTTTATGATTTTGCAATCATTTTAGGTAAAACAACATGGACTACTTTGCTATCCAGTGGAATAACACTTTTATTCACTGATAAAACGCGGTATTCCACTACTGATCATAAAATAAATACCAATATCTACAAGTACCGAGATCTTAGGGTGATAAACCTATATTTCAAGCTTCATAAAAAACGGATAAAAATTGTTACCTGTAGAATGTTCACAAATAATTGTGGACGGACGAACAGGGGCGACGACAATATACATCCACATGAAAATAAGGGCAATAAAAAAAGAACAAAGGAAATATAAATCTGCATTTTAATCAAGTTGTAAGAATATAAGAATAATAAATATATTATAATACAACAAAATACATTATTTAAAAATCGAGTCATAAATATTAAAATTTGTTTGTGAATAAGTACCAAAAATACAATGTATTTGGAATTTAAATATCTAACGACAACTGGAAAGCACAAGTGTTGATCGTTAAATGGTGAAAATCAGCAAACAGTCAAGTTCTTCGGTTTAAACGAACGTAAAAGTTTCGCCCGAAGTTTCTGAGACAGGTGTCGTGTAGCAACCAAAGGGTGGGTGACTTGGCTGGCTGCATTAACCGAGCCTAGATACTGAAGCAACTAAATTTACTTTCATATGAAATTACAATATGCAAGCCATGTCTTTCGATAAGAGAATCATTGATGAGTTTAAATGTAGCTTTCATAGAAATATAGTAATTGTTATCCATAGAATTGTTGTGTTTATTTTAAGGAGAAAAGCAATATGGTAAACTTTACTAAAGGCAAGTATAAACAAAGGCAATAAATAAATAATCAATTATTATATTACACACAACAGGAGAACGCTAGATCGGAGACGGTCCTGAGCATTTTAGCGCAAATGACGTCAGATGTGGATTGTGGGTTAGGGTTAGGGTAAGGGCTAGAATCTGCAGATGTCGTCAAGCTCTCGAAATATAAACAGGGCTAGCCCTAACCCTGGGTCAAGCTTAACCCTTACACTAACCCACATACGACGTCATACTATGCACAGGACCGTCTACGATCAAGCGTTCTCCTACACAACAATGAATATAAATTAGATATTTACATCTGTAACAAATATTTCAAAAGATTTCTTTAAATAGATTCGAATTACAGAGAGAGAGAGAGGGGGGGAGAGAGAGAGGGGAGGTAACGTCCACTCGACACAAACTAGGTCATTTCGGGACTAACATATGGTTTTTAATTTTATTTCAATAATTCGCTGCGTAGGGGTCCTTAGCATTGGGCAGGGGAGGACCCGGAGAAAACCCACGAGGCTGGACAGGCGACCCTATTCCTTGTAGTAACAATAGACAATGCCTAAGGAAAATAAGTTAAAATATTTTTTTTACGCAAAACGAACTTGCTTTGTAAATATTACATGACAGAGCATTATTAATCAGGAATGTATAACAATTACAACTGTTCCAAAACAAATTCATTGCAAATGGACGTAACAATGTCTGCCACGGATCAAAATATACAGTGTAAGGGAGGTAATCCACAAAAAATTGTTCGGTGTCAGTTGTATAGTAAGTACAGGGGGGGGGGGGGAGGACCGCACCACACGCAAATCAAAAATCTACAAGATAAACCTGCGTAGAAGACAAAATGTAGATATTGGAAAAAAATAAACAGATATCAAATCAAGTGATAGAACTCTTAAACACATTCCGAATATAATTTAAACGAGGAGATCATTGCTACGATATATACGTAATGGAGGTGACGAACGCAAAAGGTCAACACGAGTTATCCTTCTATGTAACTGGCTGAAGTGACGCGTGATAACAAATACCAAAAGTTGTTATGTGAGACTGTGAAAAGGTATCTGATAAAGTAATTGAATGTAACTAGATAACGGAAAATGAGAAAACTAGAATTAGTCCATAATTAGGGTTTCACACTGCGTAGCTTGTGTGAAACACTATTGTTTTTGTTAAAATTATTATTCTTATTATTATTATTATTATTATTATTATTCAGATTCCAATTTGAATAGATCTCAGCAACTACGTGTCGCATCGTCACGATTTCTTCGGTTTTACTGGGAAAGTGGGTGTGACTTAGAGGATAAAGCTATTTTGAACGTTCTGCGACAATGCGAAATGTCCGAAATCACCGAAGTTATTGTTTTTGAAAATATTGCAGTAATTTTAACAATAATCATTGGATTTTAACTTTCGATACATTTTGGCATAGCCTGAGACAGGGCACATAGCTACGCTACTTTCGATTTTTGATTTTCGGCAAATCTTCGAAGATATTAGGCGCCAAATTTCGAAAATTTAAAATTTTACAAAAAACTTTTTTATTTATGAATATTTTTTAGTCGTATTGTGCACAGAATTAAAGAGTCATCTGACTAGTACAAATATGTTAAAAAAATTTGTCTCAGTAATTTTCCTTGGCCGCCATTGGCTAATTCAGTTTTTCAGTCCTAGATTAATTTTTTATTGTTCGATTTGTATAAAACAAAGTTCATATGCTTCGTTGTCTCAATTGTCATTTTTTTTGTTACCGATAATGTTATCTGTCGGCACTGGAAGTGGCATAATTTTACCAAAAACTACAATTTTGACAGTTATTTTCCTATTTCGAAAACAAATATTATTTTTTTGAAAAATTATATGACTTAAAGTTTGTGTCTTTTCAAGGCGCAAAAATTGTAGGAAGCAGTTTTTTTAATTTCGATTTCATTTTCGAGCAAATTCGATTAAGAGGCTAAAAATGGTGTAAAATTGGCCTATTTACAACCTATTCAGGCTTTTTAGATTTTAAAATATTTCTTCGTAATTTTATAAACTGGTAGCTATAATCCATACGAAGAAAATGTATGTTAAAATTCGTTTGTAATATAAGCAGTTACCAAGAAATGGGCAGTTCTGTACAAGTCACTGTTTTCGTTATTTTGCCTGTAAAATAGTCAATTATGATTGGATTTTTATAAAAGTGACATCATTTGATTCAAAAAGCACGTAGCGTCATATCAAGTTGATTACAATTTAAAATTGACACCGGAAGTGACATCATTTGGTCAAAAATTGCATTTTAAACTTTTTAAATCAATGTTTTATTCAACTAAGAATAACTTAATATATATTAATAATTTTAACTTTTGGTTTAAATTCACATATAAACAAAACTCATATGGTCATATAGATATCATAAAATGGTTTCTAACTTATTCGGTTGCCGAGAAATAGACGGTTTTCTACAGGTCACTTTTGAAGGTTTCGGGGCCATAAAGGGGTCAATTATTATTCGATTTTCATAAACGTCACACCGTTTTATACCTAATGCCATTTGGGATTTCATACAAGTAATTTAAGATTTTCATTATCACCGGAAGTAACGTCATTTTGGCAAAAACTGTATTTTTAGCCTCCAAAACAGATATTTTATTCAAATGAGTCTATTTTGAAATCTTTTTCAAATTATGGTATTTGATGCCAATCAACAAATAGAATGAACCCATACGATCATACAGATACCACAAAATGGTTTCTAACTTGTACGGTTGCAGAGAAATAGCCGATTTTCTACAAGTCACTTTTCAAGTTTTTTGGTCTTTAAAAGTGGCAATTATTATTCGATTTACATAAAATTTTCACTATATGATATCGTATGCCATTTCTGATTTCATAAGACTAATTGCATTCACACCGGGAGTAATTTAATTTTGTCAAGATCATTTACAAGTAACAAATGTATAAAATGAATTGATATTGCTGGATTTTGTTGATTCTGCGTCAATTTTATTTGTGTGCAATGTTAATTTGGAAATCTGTTTAGTGGTTTCGCTGGTACCGGAAGTGACATATGTTCAAGGGTAACTTGGCACCGGAAGTTACATGTTTAAGGGTAACATGGCACCAGTGAAACCCGTCATTCCTGCATGCAGGTCTAGTTTATCTTGTTTATATTCGATCTATATACATTTTTCTCGTTTTTTCTCATCTAGAGACAGTCGATCAATAATCTGTTTGAATTGTCATGTATCCTCTCTCATAACAACTTTTGGTCTTGGAAGGAATTATTAGTGAGCAAAAATACGTCCGTGTATCTATTATCACTTCAGTCAGTTATAAATAAGGATAACTGCTGTTTTCCTTTCGCGTTCGTCACTTCCAGTTGTTGAAACCTTCATAATGCATCTATTGTTGTTAAAATGATATTTGGAACGTGTTTAACTAGTTCTATCACATATGTAATAACGACTTAAACTATTGTCCTTTTAAGTATCACGGGAAAATGAAAACAAAGCAACGTGTTGTTTAATTTAAATAACAAACACCGAGTTTCAACACGTGTGCAACTCGACACGTTTATGTTACCTTAATATGGCCTTCAAAAATTGAGAGTAAAATCATAACAGTGACTCCGACGAGTATGCCAACATTTGTCATGATAAATATAGACATTGATGGCGGGTGGACTAACTTCGGCAACTGAAATAAAAAGGAGAATGAAATGTATTTCAAAAGATAGCACACACTCACACAGCAGCTCTGCCACTTTATCCGAAAAGAAAATGTTGAATACGTCCTCACAACAACTCTCAACTGCAGCCTAACCGACAGGAAATGGGATGAAATGGAATGGGGTTTAACGTCCTACTGTTCTGCTCCTAACTGGGCAAATGGAGACGGGCATACTGTATGCCAGGAGGTAAATTTTGTCTGAACAGCGCCACTGCGGCCTACTCTTATATGGAATATCAATTGTCAAGGGATCTGTACGTCAATGTGTACACGGCACCTCGGTTTTTCGTCCCATCCGAACGACTAGACTACCGTTTTTGTCAGACCCACCGTCCTGTATCACTGACAAGGGGAACCACTATCCAAAAGGAAAATTTGGATGTTGAGCAAATTTGACAAGGATCTATGATCTTTGAAGACATCTGACCTTTAGGGTTCATCTCACCCTATGTGTGTGTGTGGGTGGGGGGGGGGGTAACTCGGGAACGGAAGGAAGGCTGTGTAAATAGGGATCGTTGACTAACAATGCTTCCCGCCAAAGAAAAATATCTCAGACGATACATAGTAAATTGAGATTAGGCTGCACCACTGACAAGGGGGAACTACTCTGGCAACTACCGAAAAACTTTGTCGGCCAACGCAGAGATCGAACATGGGCCCCCGGGTTAACGAGCCAATGTCTTACTCACTGAGCCACAGTGACTCCCTGACTTATACTAATATCAAATAGTTATTATATAGGTATAATATAAGATAAGAAACTTACTATGTCGGTTAAAGCAATGTACACAAACATGCCAGCCGTTGCAGCGAATATCCATTGTCTAGCCACTGGATCGGAAGCCACATTCAGACCAATATACAGCCCGACAAAACTGGTTAACGCGGAAGCAATGTTCCAAAAAACAGCATTTCTGAATCTCATTTTTGTTTGCAATAAAACAGCAAAGTCACCTAAAATACAACAGATGTAATATTAACTTTGAAAAAGTCCAATCAGAATAAAGCACAGATCCTAGCAATTTCGTTTCGTTTTTTTTATAGTTCAAAATTTTGATTTACCATCGGAAGTAAAAACAAAAAAACGAAACGAAATATAGATCTGTATTTTAATCAGATTGGGAAAAGCCCTAGATACAAAACTCTTGTATATTTTACTAAGACTGGTTATAGACTTCAATTAGACTTGGGGTTAATAAAGCCAAAATGAGTAAAACTTTAGTTAGCTGAAACTGCTTTCTTTCTTGAGAACGAATTATTCGTTTTTAATTTTTAAAAAAATCCCGTCATATTGGGTAAGTACCAATTTTCAATAGAGGGGTCGATCTAACTTTAACTCCGCGCATCTTATCAAGGCTTCCGCGTAATACTCATAATTTCCCTCACTAATTTCTATTGGTCGTTATCCTAGCTCTCGACCCCTCAGAGTCCTCGTTAGAAAATATCATCGCGAATACCAAGTCTCACGGTTTGCAACTGAAATGCCTAACTGTGATAATCGAGTTGCAAAGTTCAGGGATGCTGGAACGCTTCAGCTACATATCTTTGCCCAAATCTTTCTAATTTATATTTCTGTTCTTTCCATTATGTTAGCAAAGTTGCTTTTCTTTGGTTTTCTGCCAGTTTTGCAATAAGAAAAAAGCCTTTCAACGATTGCAAATGAAACTATTCCTTCATTTGATTGTATCACATATCCCTCAGATAAACGGAGACAATCTACGTGAAAACCTGTAAGTTTAGGAATTTCAGACTAATCTACCAACGGTCAGGTGTTGTAGAAATCACAGTCGTTGCTTCAGGAACATGGATAAAATTTCTTTGGTTTTCCGCGAGCTTCCAACGGCTGTGCGTGTCAAGCATCTGCGGTAAAGGGAGACAGTGTACATAAAACCTAGAAGATTGGGAATTCCAGACCAATCTAGCAACGGATAGATGTTGCGTCAGAAACATGGATAAGTACATACCTAATTCATGGGGTAATTCGTGACAAAATACAGCTATACTAACACCAACACCTTCCGCAACACTCTGTGTAAAAGCAGCAGCAATAGCTAAACCATCAGCAAAGTTATGTATTCCATCACCAATAATTATCATAAGGGCAAGATGGTTTAAACCTGTAATAAAGAAGAAGAATATTCTAGAGAGAGAGAGAGAGAGAGAGAGAGAGAGATAGTAGAAATTTCTTCCACGCTTGCATGATTTTCATGTCAACATGTTACATGGATTAGTTATATCACGCGAGAAAAAGCAATGTACAATATACCAGTCGGTTATGGAGAGAGAGAGAGAGAGAGAGAGAGAGAGAGAGAGAGAGAGAGAGAGAGAGAGAGGGGGGGCAAACTAGGTCATTTCGGAACTAACATATGGTTCAATTTTATTTCATCCAGTTTCGTTAAATCATCCATCGCAAACCGTATTCATATCCACTAAATATCACAGGCTAACGATGGCATCGAAAGTTGATTAAGGTCTTTTCATGTTAATAAATTTTAATTAATAATTTATATATAACATGTAAGGCCGAAGGAAAGACCTGCAATGGGCAGATTTAGCTCTTGCATAATGTATGTTAAATAATTTTTGTTTAAAATGTCATTTTTTCTTACTTTATTACATATTTATTTGATATGCAAAAAAAATAATAACATTTGTATTTCTATGGACCAAATGGCGACGACTGGTCGCTGATAGAATATGCAAATATACTTCTTACTTATATTTCCATAAAACAAATAAACCTTCATACTTATTATTTACATGAAACAAATTGCTAGCAGGTCGTACAACTTTTAACATATCCCCGAGAACAAAAACTAGAGCTTGACCTATAATTTGTGAGCTACGAGGATTAAATAAATATTCTAAGTCCCAGTCGTTGAGAAACACGGTGGATTTATAGATTTAACTCGATTGATAATGTAAATATAGCGCTGGGTGTAGTAGGCGACACTTTAAAACATTAAATATGCATTATTCATGATTTAGATACAGAGCTGACTTCTTGTTGTAATAGGGGGATCACGTGACTAAGTGGGTAAGACGCTGGCTCGCTATCCTGGAGGTCGGGTGTTCGATCCCTGCATTGGCCGAGAAAGTTCATCTCGATTTTCCGGTGTGGTTTTACCTTGTCAGTGATGCAGAGAACGGAGGTCCTGACAATGACAGCTGTCTAGTCGTTCGAATGGGATGAAGAACCGAGGTCCCGTGGAAACATTGGCCTGCATGTAAAAGATCCCTTGACAGTTGGAATTCGATATAAGAGTAGATCGTAGCGCCGCTGCCTGTGTAAAATTTCCCACATAGCAGACTGTATGGCGTACGCCCGTTTTCCTTTAGCCAAGGTTAGGCGCAAAAGAGTAGGACGTTAAAACCCATTTCATCTCATTTCTTGTAATAGCTCAAAGTAGATCACATAGCAAGATTATCAAAATTTTAATAATAATAGAAAAATAAGTAACACTAACTTCTATTCTTCTTTGGTGGTTCCTGAAAAAGTAACAATACCATAATGTTATGAAACACGGACATTTTGATTCATATTCCTAAAAAAAACCCCAAAGTATTCGGCCAACCAACTCCCCAAATCTTCCCCTCACCCCCCACGGGGCAGTAACTTTGTGGAAAGTTTTATTAAATACATTGGACTAAAGGGTGTCCCACCCCACCTTTAAAAAACCCCAAACAACTCCCGCGCTCCCACCGAATAACACCAATAGGTCCTTCTTGGGAGACAAAATTAGATACAACCGGCCAATACCACTCCATATCGGGGGTTAAATGGTCGAAAATTTAGCACGTGCGCGTTGTATCATAAGGGTTTCATTGAGACAACTGGTATGGTTTCGATTCCCCGGTTGTATGTGACAAGGAAGAGTTTTAACGTCCTGCTCTTCAGCTCCGATTGGACTCATGAAGACGGGCTTACGTCATGTTATGAGGGAAAAATTTGTCCAGAAAGCGGCGCTAAGGTTTACTCTTAAAGTAGCTAAGTCTCTAACTCAATATCATCGAAAGTCTTCGACGTTGAAAACACAAAATATTTATCAATTTAAATCAACATTGATGGTGTGGTCTTACCAGGAAAAGATTGGCTTCTGATATCCAATAGATAAAATGATTTTTTTACCATTGGTACACGAATCGTGTACCATACCGGCGTTTCAGACTCATTTTCAGCTAGGGACCCAAAGAAAAAGGCTAGGTATACTCCACATTACATCTCAAACGGTGAGCATGCGCAATAAATACTATGTAGACTGGAATATCCAGACGCTATATATAGTGTGATTCAATTGAGACTACTGGTGTACTTCGCCAAACATAACTGATTTGATATTAGAGTAAAAACGGAAATGATTGAATGTAAATCAGTTTATATACATTCATATTACATTATTATATGGCTTGCAACCAACTTGTATCAATTTCTAGAGCCAAAATATTAGCGATTTAGCTCCTGTAAATCGAAAACCAACTGTCAAAGATTATTTCACGTGCACGACAATGAATTCACTGTGTACCACGGGTATTCATACCATTCGAACAACTATACATTGTCGTTTGCCAGGTCTTTCATCCCGCACCACTGGGAAAGGGAAACAAGCCGTGAAATCACGATGAACTGTCTCGGTCGACGCAGGTATTAAACACCGGGCCTCCAGGATAGCGGGCCAATGTCCTATTCATCGAGCCTCTGTGTCCCCCGTCTCACGGGACTATGGTATAGTGTTGTATTAATTGGTCAGTTCTATCTGATACGACCAGCTCAATTGTTCGTCATAGCGCTAATCCCAACCCTAACCCTAACGCTGGACCTAGCTAGCCCCAATGCTTACTCTAACCAAACCTTCAATCTCGCCAAAAATCACGCGCCCTAACCATATTTACATCTCAACGACCTTGAAAAAAAATTGAGCTGGCCTTAACGAATATATTTTTGGAAGAGTAAATATTCTGTACATACATTCACCCAATTGCCGCCATTACTTGTCCCCGCCTTTTCAACTTTTCCGTTACTTGTCCCTTCTTTTCCAACTTCGAGTTCGTGGTTGTCATTCGGCCAAGTATGCTACAAAAAAGACCATTTAATTTAATGCCTTTAAAATGATAACATTGTGCGAGAATATACCCTATTTTACGCAGTAATAATAGGGTCACACTTATTTATTATTTCCTAACGAATGATTTCATATGAATTGACAACCAAAGTACTATATGTACTCGTGCTCTTTACATATTATCATAGTTCTATGTCATATTTTTACTGCAATACGTGTCGCAACAAGCACAATGTTTGCTAGCCATCTCTTAAATGGCAAATAAAATGAAATGAACTGCGGTTTAACGTCTTACTGCTTTGCCCTGACTGTGCTAATGAAGATAACGTGTATGCCAATGTGTACACGGGACCTTGTTTTTTTTTTAGTCTCATCCGAATGACTAGACAGCTGCCCTAACCAGGCCCTCCATCCTACACAAATGACAAGGGAAACAACGTCGGGAAAATCCCGATGAACTTTCTCGGCCAATCCAGGTATCGAACGCGACCTCCAGACTAGCGAGCTAGCGTCTTACCCACCGTGGCTCCCCTAATAAGTAAAGCTTCCTCATGCAAAATATAAATAAACTTACTGAATGTCCAGCCATTCCGAATATTGTTTCGAAGATATAAAATAAGTAGATACCTGAAAACAAATGTTAATATTTGAAATCCATACATGCAACTTTAAAAATTCGCCATGGAAGATACACCCACATTTTGCAAGAGATGGACAAGGAACAGCATGAAAAATAACCATTTTTCATACAATAACTGACCACAATCAAGGATAGTACGACGGAACCGAGCTCACTAGGTTATAAATATACAGTTGAAGTTCCATCAACATCGGGTAAAAGTAAAGAATCGTGATCTTTAGATTGTCCACACGCTTAAGATGCGCTTTTCGTACATTCTGAGACCACAGTCCATGAAGTTACATGCCAATACTAAAAGGCGCCGAGGACTTTGGGATATAAACCTATATGTCAAGTTTCATCTAAATCGGAAAAGAATTGTGAAAATTCTCTCCATCGCCATGTTCAAATAATGTGAAGTCAAGGGTTAGAACTAGAACAAGGCGAATGCTCAAGTTTTTGTGACTACTTCCTGGAACTATTTGACCAAATCACTAACTCAGCAAACTTCTGCAGATTCCGGTACTTTCCATCTGGCCTCGGCTGTATGTAGTCTCTACATCACCGAGACTAGGCTGTATGACGGTTTGTGATATGTACCTACACCAATACAATTGTGATGCGGCACCGGTTTACTCATTTGGAAAACGTACAGCTTTAAGAGAGAAGTTCTCAGAATTACGTTGTTTGAAGGCTGTGTAGAATTTTCAGTGCAAAGTTGTCCGCGTTTAAAGCAAGTCGGATAAACTTGAAGGAAAAACAGCTTGAGTCTTTGAAAGCTGTGTATGATAAAACATTCTTCAAAGGCGTCGTCATGGGAGACGCTGTTGGTAAACCAAAAACTTGAAAGTAGTACCAATGGCGGATTTCGTCATACAGCCGAGAATAAATGCAAGATACTGGAGTCTGCTAATGTTTGCCGAATGCTATTCACCATATCCATTGTGTTCCGTCATTTTGTGATGGTTAGCACGTGACTAAATTTCGATCTATTATAATAATTCTCTTACTTCCAATAGAAGCGAAGGCATACCATACAAAAGGTTCGACAACTATTTCACCGGACCCATGGTCATGGCCGTCGTCCTCACTGTGCTTGTGGATACCAAAAGCCTAAAAATAAATTAATATGAATGTAATAAGTTGTTCGAAATATTGGAGAACAAGTCAATTCATGTCAGTAATTCTCCCGTCAAGAGTCAAAACCTAGTAACTCACAGTGAGTTAGGATCAAATTTGTAGTTACTTGGGTATGTGCTCCCTGTTGTTGTACTAGATATTCCAATCTTTTGATTTTGTAAGCAGTTACACCCATGACGCAACCTAGCAGCTTCCTTCATTTTCCTAGTATGCCACAGAAAAACCTAGTAACTCAATTGTCAAATCAATAGATTAGGTGGGGTTTTAGATTCAACCATTACGTTTTCCTTGGTTTTCTCAAAAAAGAATAAAAGTGAGTTACTAGGTGTTTCCTTTTGACGGGAGAATATTTGTTGAATATTTGTGTATTCCGGTGAAAAATAAATACTTCACACGACCAACCCGACCAATTTCCAGGACAAGTAAATATCTTTTCCCGTCCATTTTCAGACCGAATAACTTCAACTATTTTTCCCGTCATTTATCTAAATGACATGCGAAAAGATAATCTCAACTCTACGGTTTAGTTGGTCCTAAATCACAAAGATATCGTTGTGCGCCTTGTGGGCCAAAGGCGAAGAAATGAAAGGAAATGGCGTTTTACGTCCCACTGTTTTGCTCCTAAACTGGGCTAATGACGACGACCATACGCCATACAGTGTGCTATGAAGGAAATTTGGCCCGGGCAGCAGTGCTACGACTTGCTCTTGTATCTAATTTCAACTGCTAAGGGTGATTATTAAGGGCGTTGGGATGACCTAATACTCTAGCTGGTTGGTCTCCTCTGGCTTATGGTCGCGGTCTCGATTCCTCGTGTGGGCGTATGTGGTTTGGAGATAGGGGCTCCAGCCCAACCTCGTGGGGTTTCTTTCAGGTACTCCAGTTTCTTTTTTTTTATAAGCAATATTTTTATTCAGATTTCTATTTCTATTGGGGAACTAGTGTAGGCTCATTTGTAAATGTGATGGTTCCATTGGTTTTCTTATGTCAGAAAACCTATATTTAGATACTTTGTTTTGCATCATAGCATGTATACTTGCGAAGATATTGAATTATTGCTGAACGGCGGCCATTTTGGACGCCATCTTGGATTTCGGACCCCTAGGACGTGAAAAAAAATGGCACCCTAATTTTTTTGAAAACTTATGATGTCTTCTTTCAGAATCAACAGAGTTTTTGCTTTTACCAAAAAAATGACACGAATATTTATTTCAAGACAAATGAGCCTACACTAAACAGGCATAGCCTATATTAAACCCTTCTCCAGTTTCCTCCCACAGGAAAAACACTAGTCATTGAGTCAACTGGTATGGTATCGATTCTCCGGTTGCTGTGACAATTTAAAGAGTAGAATCGCCGTCCAACCTCTTGGGTTTCCACTTTCCCTCCGGTTTCCTTCCACGGATAAAGACCCCTACGACTATTGCCCGTGTTGTATGCATGGGCACCATCATAATCCGTAGACTGGATGACGAGAAAACAAGTTGTATGTATGGACACCAACATGATTATTAGTCTGGATGACGAGAAAACAAGTTACCTCTGGTATAAGATGAAGTAGGGCATCACTAGTTAATGTACCAACAGCCAACCCCATAAACACCGCCATAAAACCTTCATAGCATCGATTCTTACTAAAGGGATACAAGATGGCGCCAAATAGAGCACATAAGGTAATGATGAATACTGCTAAAGTCGAATAGCCATAACCTGTTAGATAGAAAAATTAAAATCATTATTTTAAATAAATTAAAGAAATCTGTTGGGAAATGATTTTTATGTACATGTATATCCACAAAGGCTTTTAACCAAACTTACACGAAGCTCTGTTTTCTTAGAATAAAAAGCCGTACGTGCTAGAGTCGAGAAAAGCATTTTTTCCATGGATCATAAAATTATTCGTGCATAAAATGTTAGTGGATATGATAAGAAAAATCTGATTTTGATTCCGGATGTTTAACTCTCAAACACAAACTGCAGAACCGAACTTGAGAATTTGCTCGACTAGGCGCTACTTGTCGATCACTGCCACCGTATTTTCGGACAAAAATGCTACAGCCCCGAAGGTAAATTGGCTCGTACGCCTATTCTTTTCATCATTATTTGATCGAGTGTGGTTTTGTATCCATCAATCTGATAAAGGTAAAGATCCATATTTCGTTTCGTATTTTTTTATAGTTTCGATGGCCTACACTCCATGAAGATCTGACAGATTGTACTGGACAGAGGATTGAACATGCGACTTTCGAACCTATGACGTCATACATGGATCAATCAATCAGCGTTGACGCTTCTGGGGCTTCACCCACAGTTTCGTGCACCTCATGCTAAAAACTCGCCGTAACAGACCGTTTTATTGGCTAATCCCTCACGTCAACCAAAACGTGGGTTATACAACAACTCCTCCAGATCTTAGTGTAGTAAAGACAAGTAAAACGAAATTTTAAGCTGTAGAAAACTAAACGAATTAATAGACTGTTATTAATCACTTACGTTCTGCTTCCGTCGGTGTCTTTGCATCGTCATGGGTATCAGTTGCTTTACAGGCATCGGATGTTTGTTGATAAATTAAAGCTGGACAAAGCTGGGTAAAGGCTGTTTTTGATATTGGTGCCGTAGTATCATATACAGCTAACAGTTGGTCCGCACTATAGCATGACTTGGTCTGAACAAATACAAAATTAAATGGGGTTTAACGTCCTAATTTTCTGTCCCCAGCTTGGGCTAAAGACGACGGGCATACCCATACAGTGTGTTACGGCCTACTCTGATATCGAATTTCAACTGTCAAGGGATCTTTCACGTGCACGCCAATGTGTACACGGGACCTTGGTTTTCCGTCGCATCCGAACGACTAGACAGCTGTCCTTTTCAGCCCTTTGTACAATAATTTAATTAGTTCCACCAGGAGTTGATTGCTATCTATGAATTTTATAATATCTTTATAGATATTATAAAAAGTTTCCCCCCACTGCTAAAAATCCCTACGCGCAAGTGAATTATTGAAATAAAACTAAACCATATGTTAGTCCCGAAATGACCTGGTTTGTGTCGAGTGGACGTTAAACCCCATTTCTCTCTCTCTCTCTCCCTTTCTTCGCTGTACGTTGAATCAAAGAAAAGATATTTAATGGGGTTTTACGGCCTACTTTTCTGCTCGCGCAGGGATAATGAAGACGGACATAGGGCATACAATGTTCTATGAGCAGTGATGGATAGGATATGAAAATAATGGTTGCCAGGAGACAAAGGGGGGCCCACCCACCAGTACAATTCTATCATTAATATTTTCATGCTAATAATTTTTTTCTAATATTTATATATTTTTGGATAATTTATATCTTAAATATATTGTCTAGTTTCTAAGGAGTGTCCACTTCTTCAATGGCCCACTAGCATCTGGCTATGGGGAAAATTTGGCTACGGCTTACTCTTACTTTGAATTCCAATTGTCAAGAGATCTTTTACGTGCACACACACGTGTATATAAATTTTACACACTATCATTCGTTGGGAAGTGGTTTATAACTTACTGTAGCATGACCGTGATCATCGTGGTTATCAGCAGCACGTTTTGACCGTTTGATGACATTCTCTGACCTTATACTTCTTTTTTTCCGTTCTTCATGAATATGTGCGTCTTCTGTGGTTGTAGATGATGAGATACCCAACTTTGTCAATAATTCTTTGAATTCTGTATTTTAGAAAATATAAGACATATAGGAACTCGGAATATGCTTGTGATTCAGCGTGCACTTCGGAACCGGCGCAGCCACCCCTATGCTAATTTATAAATATGTGCTTCTTGGTTTTCCCATGGCAAGCCCACTAAATAATTATTTTGTTTCGTGGTATTGTTAAATTATAAGATATGGAAACTCGGAATTTACTCGATATTGAGCTTGCCATTTGGAACATGGGACAGCCACCCCTTATAATAATTTGTATATATGTGTCCCTTTTTTTTACAATGACAAGCCCACAAATAATCAATTTTGCTTCATGGACCCCTGAAGTCTATATCTTCAGTACTTTACCCGGATATCCGTTTAGCTGTGGACATAGTATACCCTTATATATTTTCAAAATTTCATTTCGTAAGTCGCCACCTATATACGATCTCGTCGAGATATTTGCCTTCCTCATTCCTTTGATTTCCATTCAAACGGCTTTACACCTGTACATTATATATAATATTGTATAGGTAGATTTGATTTACCTTCTTTGCTTAATGTATTGTTGACACTATGAAAGGACTCGAAAAGTTCGTCAATAAAGAAAGTTTTTGTTGGTAACAGACGACATTTATGTTTTATGGTTGAACCTGAAATAAAATTTAAATATCCAAAGATTTATATTGTATATATGTGTTTATCCGGTCTACATAACACATACATATCAGGGGCGGATACAGCGGGGGGGGGGGGCAAACCCCACACTGCTCAGCTACATAAATTTTTTTTAATGCGTTGCACCAATGAAATTAAATCACAATGTGATCCTACAGCATTATAAACATTGACGTCATATGGTGTTGAATTTCTCTATTTAAAAATCTCAATTTGTATGTATGCCTATGTAATTAAGAGACATTTATGAAATCAGCATTTCAACTGCAAACCCCCTTCTACAAAAATTGTTGGATCGGCCCCTGTATATATATATATAGTTAAAGTACAGCGTAGACAACTCAGAATCCTATAAAGGCGGTTATGTTTCTGACTCAGTCAACAAATTGTATGCGAACACCAATTACCTTCGTCATGGTTACTTGCCCAAGATAAATATATAATTCACTTAAAAAAGGGAATTAGATTGAATTTCAAGAGCTACCACCATCACCTGAGATATCGTCACTATATTTATTCTATATCTATTGTGTGTCCTTTTAGGGGTGTCATTGTGACCGCCGCATACGTTCAGAAAGTTCGGCAGTTCTTTTTTTAAAAAAAAACTAACCAACCAACTATCTAGGAGGTTTGAAATAATAACCTTCTCTTGACTAAGAAAGCTAAATATATATAAACGGGTTGTAAATGTCAACAAGATTATTTTCCTCCTATCAATAAACAAAATGGGGTTTAACGTCCTACTGTCCCGCTCCGACTGAGCTAATGAAGACGGGCATACGCCATACAGAGTGCTGTGTGGAACATTTTGCCCGGACAGCGGCCCTATGGGCTGCTCGTGTATGTACTTTTAGACTCATTTTTTGCGTTCGGGGTTATAAATAATAGAGTTATACGCCCTTTAAATGCAAATGGTCGATCTACCAATTGAGGCTGGTGACTGGATAGGGAATGGTATTAAGTTATATTTCAGGTAACTACTTACTGGAAAAGAAATGGTAAATTAATAAAGCGGCAACTTCCTGGAAATGATCTTCTTTAACCGTTTCCGCGCCATTTCCAAGGTTATTAATAATATAATCGGCAGCCAAGCACTTTACATAGAACATAAAATAGACAGAATATGAAACAATAAATTACCAATTTGTTACAATTAAACATACATTATGTGAGCTCTCACTAGTTAAAACTAGATAATGTAAAGGGAATTTGCTGAAAATGTCAGTCAAATTGATCCACTATGAACTGATAATTAAGCGCATAACCTCGATCATCATAACTAAAGTCGGTACGATGAAAATGATAGTCTCGGTTATCCATTTTTTGATTTCATTTACATTGGACGTTAAGCAGCGAATATGATTCTAATCCAGTAAATATCGCGAGCTAGCGATGCCATCGAGAGTTAACTGTGGTCTTGATAAGTTAATTAATGTCTATTAATGATTTAGATATTTTCAGACCTAAAGAAAGATCCGGAATAGACAGATTTAGCTCTTGCATAATGTATGTTTAACAAAGCAAAAGATTTATTATTTTATATAGATACAATATATATATCAAAGTGGATAAAATACAAGTACTTTTATCTTTACGGTAGATAAATACATAAATACATAAAAAAAAATACGTCCAGGTTTAAACAAATCTCCACTTAACTTCATACAATGTACATTAAATCATAACTTCACCTTCACGTACAACCGGGGATTCGACACCACGCCAGTGGTCTCAATGTAAGACCCTGTGATACAACGCGCACGCGCTAAGTATTCGACCATTTACCCCCGTTATTGAGTGGTATTGGCCGGTTGTATCTAATTTTGTCTCCCCAGAAGGACCTATTGGTGTTTTATTCGGTAGGAGCGCAGGTGTTGTTTTTGTCTTTTAAAGGTGGGGTGGCACAACCTTTAGTTCAATGTATTTATTGAAACTTTCCACACTGCCCCATCGGGGGAAGACTTGAGGAGTTGTTTGACCAATTACATTGTTTTCGTTTAAGAATATGAATCAAAATCAAAATGTCCATGTTTCATAACATCATATAGTATTGTTACTTTTTCAGGAACCACCAGTTCAATTGTTATGAATATAGTGCACAATGCAGTAAATTGTAAACGCAGTCCTTACCTCTTCCTCGTAAACGAGAACTTCGCCTTCCTCGTGCGCATGCTCCTCTTCTTCTTCAATGGGGACATAGGTAATGTTCAAGACTTCAATAAATTCCTCTAAATGTTCCTCATTGGTCGCGTTCCCTAGAGCTGGTGCAATGAGACTCTGGGTAAAGTTTGTTTTATAAATATTCAAAGCATATTGAGTAACGTCCACTTGTTGGCGGCAGAAGGCGGCGGAATTTTGTATGTAATACAATAACACTACAGCCAAGTCCTCAAACTCTGCCTCTTGGATTCCAACTGATACGTTTCCATTTACAATGGTAATAATATCGGTGGTGTTAAAGCACTGAAAATAGAACAATAGAGAACTTTATCAACGGTAACATGTTGTACGGAATTGACGACATAGAAAACTCTTTCAGTATTTTTAAAATTATCCACTCGTTTTTCAAAATCACCGGACTGTTCCAGGGACAACTATGACGCAAACACTGTAATAATATTTTATATCTGACAGGGAGAAGGGTTTAATATAGGCTATGCATGTTCCCCACTCTTTAGTGAGATACAAATCTGAATACAAATATTGCTTATATAAAAAAAGAAGTTGTATGATATTCAACCCATCTTTCCGGGATAACAAAGGGATACTGAAATGTGACTTGACTTGACTTGACTAACTTTATCACGTATGATCAAGACAATATAAGTTATTTTTAGATAATATATTCCTCATCAGGCCAGGTAGGCCTATTAAATTTTAGTAATATCATGTTTACTTATTCATGGCGGTAGCTATAAATGGAGAAATTTAATGTCGGTATTCAAACAGATTAAAATACAGATCCTATTTCGTTTCGTTTATTTAGAGTTCAAAATATCGTTTTACTTGTCTTTACTACACTAGGATCTGGAAGAGTTGTTATATAACCCGCGTTATGGTTGAAGAGAAGGATTAGCCAATGAAACGGTCAGTTTCACGGAACTATGGGTAACCCACCTGAACCCACTAGAAACAACAATGCTGATTGGTTAATCAAATGTCTGACGTTATAGGGCCAAAATCCGCTTGTATAACCTCTGACGTAACTTTCTACTACAATAAGTCAGATCTTCAAGCAGTGTAGGCCATCGAAAGTATATAAAAACGAAACCATATATAGATGTGTATCTTAATCAGATTGATATACAGATGGGAAATAGATCTCTCCTAAACAGTCCATTTGTTGATTACACTATTTTACCTCAACCGTTTTTTAGGACTTCGAATTTTGACTCATGGTTTGGATTGTTCGTACTTGGTTTTATTTTATTTAAAATTCCTACCAGCTACAGAACTGGACGTAAGAATGGTTTGACGTTAGAAGACATATTTGTGGTTCCATGAAATCGTTAACGGATACTGTTGAACATCGTGTTAGTCGGAAAATCTGATAGTGAAGGGATTAATGGATGGGTCGCTGTTTGTATTTTCTTAAAGGCGCTAAACCCCCAATGCGATGTATTCAATATTGGTCCATTTTGATCATAATATTGAACGGCCGTGAAAATTTGAGATCCCAATATCCAATATTTATAACACAATGAACATTTTAAAATCAGTACACGAATCGTGTACTTTATGGTTTCTGTCGCCATTTGTAATGAACAAATAAAGGAAAAGGATACGGAAATAATTAGCAACCGATAATTCACAACAAAATAATAATTTTAAAAAATTGTAGATTGGCCTTAGCGGGTGTAAACGATTGTCGTTGGATTTGTACTGTTCAGGTTTTCCCCGAACATAGCTTTATTGTTTAGAAATTTTAATAACTTTGTTAAAAATTGAATATAGATCACTTTATTAACATTTCACCAAAGCGTTCTTTTAGACCCCAAAAATAGAACCCTTTGGTATTCAAGAACCCGACGAAATCTTGTTGTAATGATACACGTTTATTCCATCCGTATTATTCATTTTTTGGACTTATCAGTCGCATTTGACACCTTAGATTACCAACGTCTCCTGCAGCGATTAACGCAAAGATTAAAGCTACCTAAATTCGTAATTGGAGCTTATCAGATCGTACTTAACATGTAGATAGCAGTTAGAGTGCGTTGGGGGTTCAAAATATTTAAATAAAATTGAGCCATATTTGTGTCCCAAAATAACCTAGTTTGTATCGAGTGAACATTAAACCCAATTTATCTCCACTGGAATTCTTAAGCAAATAATTTAACTCGTGCTGTGCATACAGAATACTTTTAATGGGTGATATTCAATATCTCGTTCAAAATTACGTATTGTAGATGATAATAAGTGGGAAATAATTATACACATTTACAATCAGATATATAAATAGATTGCCAGGCAACGAAACACACGCAAACCAGTAACTACGTCGTTCAATTGAAGTCATGAAACGGATTTCCCAAGAATTTTAGTTGAATCTATTACGACCATAAAAGTTTGAACAATCGAAGCTCTCGGGTAAAGTTCAACAAATCTGTTTTCTTAAACGAAAATAACCTACAGAGAATGTGTGTCCTATTTATAAATATGTTTATGTTCAAATAAAGGATGTATTTTACCTGAGTTTATCGTTTAATGTATTATATACAAACCGGATATACACACAATCCCATTATAATATGTACACCCCGATCTACTTAATATCAATGAAAATGTTACCATACTTGGTATGATTTATGTTCGCAGCTTTTGAATTCTCTGACGCACTACTGAAAGATACTAGGCAAGTAACAAAAGCTGAAATCCACGTATGGTCAAATGTTTCCTTGTGTTCTGTAGTTCTTTCGTACCCTAATATGGGGTGTCTATCCGGTCTGCCCTTATGTTATTTACTTACTTTAAACGGCGTGTGGCTCGATTCTTTGGAACATTAATATATATGAATGCGACATAAGAGTAGGCCATAGTGCCGCTGCCCGGGCAAAATTTACCTCAAAGCAAACTCTTTGGCGTATGCCCCTCTTCATTAGCCCAGTCGGGGTAGGACGTTAAATCCCATTTCATTTCATTTCATTTCAAGTTGGTGGCTTGAATTTCAAAGGGTGTTTGGCTTTAATTTTTGGACCATTAAAATATACGAAAATGGGTCTAAAAGCACATATTTATGTAATATGAATGTATATAAACTGATTTAAGTTCATCTTTTAAAACTTTTATTGTAGTTGCTAATCAATTATGCTTGGTGAAATGTATAAACTGTCCAAACTGGACGACAGTCGTTTACGTCTGCTAGTCGTTTCTCAATCAGCCTTTGCTTATTACTTTCGCATCGTAGGATAGTCAAATCAATGGATAAGCTGGGGTTGGTTTAATATTCATTCATTACGTTTTCCTTTGTTTTCTCAAAAAATAAAATAAGAAAAAGGTGAGGTACTAGGTGTTGCCTTATGACGGATGCGGTGGGTGGCCGAATGATTACCGTGTGCGTGCGCGTTGAATAAAGTCAAGAGATGTGGTTTCGAGTTTCCGCTTGTACGTGATAATGATGTGTCCTTCTTGTGCCAGCCCATTTCATTAATAAAACTCAGCTTGTTTACAATAATTTCCGAGTTATTGGAATTGTTTTTAATTAACTGATCAAAAGAATAAACCAATTCTATTTTATAACTCCAATATAGAAATTGAAAATTGAAATGTGCTGGTTTTTCAATAATGTAGAAATTGACACAGAAGCTAGTAGAAAAATATTCTTGGTCTATGCCCTTCTCCGAGACAATAGCGGGGAAAAGGTCATTATGCGTCTCAAAACTGAACTAAACAAATGGGCATACGCTATCGGTACAATTCTGCCTGGACAGCGGCACTATGGCTTACTCTAATATCGAATTCCAACTTTCGCGTGTACACTAATGTATGGACTGGGCTTCGTTTTGTTTTTTTGTTTTTTGTTTTGTTTTGTTTTGTTTTGTTTTTTGTTTTTTTGGAACGTTTAGACAACTGTCCTTGTCAGACTGGAAAATCCCGATGAACATTTGCGGCCAATGCAGGGGTCGAACATACGACCTCCAGGCTAGCGAGCCAGCATCTTATCCACTTAGCCAGCGTAGCTCCTGACGAGGAGAAACCCCACGGGGTTGGACAAGCGACGACGGGTTATCGACGCCACGCCACTTGACTCGATGACAGACTTTATGATTTCACGCGCACGCGTTAAAACACTACCCCCCCCCACACACACACACACACACCCACACACCCACACATACACCAGATTTATGAAATAGCATGTGGAGATACTATACGTTAGTGAACTCTTGACTAAAAGTCCCAAACCTGTGGATTTTCTCCCGGTTCTTCGGTTTCCTCACACTGCTAAAGATACACACGCCCCTCCCTCCCTCTCTCTTTCCCTCTTCTCCCCTCTCTCTCCCTCTCTGAGTATTCCTAAATTTATCAGTCATATAAAAATGACTAAGCAAAAATGACTAAGCCAACAAATTATCTACTCTCCAATAACGCCGCTTAAATATTGTGTATATAAACTGATTTATATCTAATTTTAATTGAACGTCACTCATTTGCGTTTTTGTTTTTGGGGTTTTTTTTATGGGGGGGGCGGTATTTTTTTTTTGGGGGGGGGGCGTTATTTTTTTTTTGGGGGGGGGCGGGTTTTTTTTAAGGGGGGGGGGGAATGATGTGTAAATCAGCCATTTTTAATTTCTTCCGTGTTGTCTTCTGGGACACGTTATTTTTTGATCTTTACAAATAGCGCTCTAAACTGTAATCCAGTATGCCATTGAATACTCGAGTCGTGTAGTGATGTACAAATATTGGATATTAGGGCCACATATTAATATAAGATAATAATAACATTATTGATTTGAAATGGACCAATATCAAATTCAAATTTATATTTTAAATTCCAAAATTATGGATGATATTTTTCGATCTACTATCCCGGACTCATGTCGATATTTTTAAACTATTTGAGACTAATTTCTATGTTGTATTGTAGAGACTGTAATTACCAAAGTCTCGTTAACATTTATTGGTAGTGTTCATTTTATTTAAGAAAATTAAATGAAATGACATGAAATAACATGAAATGGAGTTTAACGTCCTACTGTTTTGGGTCCTGTTTCTCGAAATCTTAACTAAAGATAAAACCAAATTTTAATAGATACTTTAAATTTGCTTGGTTAACCACTTTTAATACAATGTAATTTCATTTTTGAGCTATTATAGCAAGAATCGTCAGCTCTTTATCTAAATCTAGTACGTTGATTGGTTAAAATAATGATTTAAATCATTATAATTAAATCATTATAATTTTATCCAATCAACGTACTAGATTTAGATAAAGAGTTGACCATTTTTGCTATAATCACTTCATTCTGAGTCAAGTTATCACTGTTTGTAGTTTTGACAAGATGTGTGCATAGTGGTAACTAAGGCACTGGTATAATCGAGATTTAGCCTCGCTTTACCATTTTTACAAATTAAATCATTAAATGGCGAACTGTTCTAATCCAGTAAAAATCTCGAGTATCCGATGCCATCGTGAGTTGATTATGGTCTGGATAAGTTAATAAATGTCTAATTAATAATCTCTATAACATCTTAAGACTAAATAAAGACCTACAATAGGCATATTTAGCTCTTACATAATGTATGTTTCAATTAAGACATCTGGTCACAAATAGTCTCTTTTGAATTTACAGTAAGGGGGGGGGGACTGCATCTCATAACAAAACAAATCTACGGACAAGACACAATACGCAGAAATCAGAAACAAGAGAAAGGAGGAGAGAGAGAGGGAGAGAGAGAGAGAGAGAGAGAGATGGTGCTTAACGTGCACGCGACACAAACTAGGTCATTTCGGGACTAACTAAGGTACAACAGGGAATTCGAAGCCACGCCAGTTGACTCAATGAGAGGCTTTATGACACAGCACGCACGTGCTAACCATTCGGCCCACCCAACCCTCCAGAAACAAAAGAACATATCAAAAGAAGTGTATCTATTTTTTCAACTTGATTAAATCCATTCTTGACATCTATATAGTGTCTGGATCCACACCACTTAATACTGACAACAAAATCCTTTAGGTCAATATGAAGTCATCCATTTAGTTACTGACCTTTGACAGTTGAAATTATAAGAGTACGCCATAGTGCCGCTGTCAGGGCAGTATTTCCCATCATAGCACATTGTATCCCCGTCTTTATTAGTCCAGTTCGGACCAGAGCAGTAGCAAATTAAACTCTTTTTCATTTCATACTAGTCAAAGGGACTATTTATGACTACCATTTATTTACATTCAAAGTGTTAACAATTTTTTTTTTTTTTTTTTTTACTTTTCTTTTTTTAAAACTTGAGAATTCATTTAAATAATACATGTATATCACTTACCATTAATTGTCCACAATCAGTTCCACCAACAGCCGTACATCGAAAATTGCGAAAAACCGTATTCACAAAAACATCAATTTTCTCTTTCGGCAAATACGCCTCAGTAACGTTTAACTTTTTAAGAATTTCATCAAAAACGTCTAACATGCCATGATCGTGTTCGTCGGCCGCGTATACAAAGACCAAGAGAGCGGACATAATAAGTAACCTCGCTGATTTCATTTTAGACATTTTCACGTTTTTTAAACGTAAGATTTAAACACGGTCAAATATATATCAAGTTGTTTCCCGTAGAATTCACGAGCTAGAGATTGTGGTAACGTGTGCACAAAATCCAAACGCGGGTGTGTCACATAACAAAAAAGTAAGGCGATTTAAGCAATGTGAAGATCACGTGACAATATGGCCGACGATTCACATTGAAATTTGAATAGCAATCAGGACCGGTTTAGTTTAAGTCATAATACGTAATATAATAGGTACCTATTAGAGCGAATTCGTAAGTAAGGTACGTGAATGGTATGGCGAGCATTCAAAACACTGTTATTATACTGTTCATCTTTTGTATTATATTAGTCAACCAAAACAATATTTTAATGTATATACGTTCATATGGTTAAATGACCGACACGTAAAGCTTTTAAACAATACAGTTAATTAAAATGGTTAAATTAATACGATTAATCACTTTGATTATAGAGTTCAGTGGGGTAACAACCCGGGATAAGGTTGGCTATGAGTTATAACTTGGCAACGTGCGGATAATAATAATAATAATCGTTGATTCACATGTACAGGCATGCGTATGGAAATCACAACAAATGTTTCACATTGCAATGCGTGATAATATCTAATTAAATATGTTAAACAATAACATTCATTTGAAGACGCGTGGTACATATTAATATTGATATAATGGTCAATATTTATGTTACATTTCATTAAATTAAATATTAATATTATACAAGAGCTATATCTGTCCATTGCAGATCTTTCTTTAGGTCTGAAATTATGTTATATAAATTAGACTTTTCCAGACCATAACCAGTCCTCGATGTCATCGCTTACCAACGATATTTGCTAGATTTGAATACATATTGTTAACAATAGTTTATGGTGTGAGCGTATGTGGCATGGAGATAGGGGCGCCTTTTCAACCTCGTGTGTTTCCTCTGGGCACTCCGGTTTCCTCCCACTGCTAAAAGACCCCTACGCGCAAGCGAATTATTGAAATAAAATTAAACCATATGTTAGTCCCGAAATGACCTAGTTTGTGTTGAGTGGACGTTAAACCCCATTTCTCTGTCTCTCAACGTTAAAATGGATAATTGAGATTTTGTGTTTTATCGTACCGACTAGTAATGATGATTTCGAATTGCCGGTTGTACGTGGCAAGGAGTAGGGTCGCCTGTCCAACCTCGTGGGTTTTCTCCGGGTACTCCGGTTTCCTCCCATGGCTGAAAACCCCTACGCACATACGAATTATTGAAATAAAATCAAAATCCACATGATGATTGAGGCGAGGCCTAAAATTCAATCGCTAATATCTCGGTTGAGAATTGAACAATTTGACTGAAATTTTCAGCATATTCTCTTGACGTTATCTATTTTTTGTAAAACTATTTTAGCAAGAATTGTCAGCTCATTATCTTATCTCCCATAATTCCCATTTAACAAAGCTATATTTAGATGCCCTTTTTCTTACGGGCATTCTCTCTGTCTGTCTGTCTGTCTGTCTGTCTGTCTCTCTCTCTCTCTCTCTCTCTCTCTCTCTCGTGTTTTTAATTTGATTTCATATGTCTATTTAGATGCTGGATAGCCTTACTCTGTCTAGTTCAGCAAGAACAAATAAGTTAGTGGAATTTTCAAAATACGTACTCTTACACAAATTTAAATGTAGATTTTCAATTTTTAAGGTGTTACAAATGTAATATAATCACCACAAGCATCATATACATACAAGGTAATAGGTTTGACTAACCAGTCAAACAGTTTAAATAATATATGAGGTAAAACATTATTATGAGAAAAAGCTTTCATAATCTTAAGTATTGCTTTCAATGACTAATCAATTACATACTCAACGTCTTTGCTAAATGTAGATTACTGAACTGTGACATCAAGATATTCGTATTCACTAACATTTATTGTTTATATAAAATTTCTGGAAATGTGTCTTGTCATATTTATTAAAAAAGATAATTTGTGTTTTCTTAATATTAATCTTTGTTCTCGTTTGTTTACAATATGAGCTAACAATATCAAGGGATGATTAGAGTCCACTTGGTGTTAAAGAGAATGTTAATGATATCATCCGTATGGGTTTATGACCTAGATGTGGTAGGTCTGTAGATTGCATCAGACGTTCAGGTAGTTTATCTATGAATATATTAAATAGTAGTTGACTTAAGTTATTTCCTTGCATGACCCCAACATCATTTCTATATTCATCACTGAGAAAATTTCCAAAAATCTCTCTCTGTCTAGTCGTTCAGATGGAACGAAAAACCGAGGTCCCGTTGCCACATTGGTGGCACGTCAGTTTTATTTGGTGTCTGTGATGACTTTTAAAAATTGAACTTGTTAACAAAGTTTTATGTAGCGATTGTGATGCTTTTTTAATAACTGAACGTTTAGCTAGTTTTATTTATGGTGTGGGGGGAATTATATTATTATCAATATGTATTATTTTGTTTAGGGGATGGGGCATTAAGAATTTAGTTTGAACAACTCAAGATTTAAGAGTACAACGATTCAATGCAGATTTGATCAAAGTTTATCAATAAGACAATATTTGGGTCGTATATCAAGTCATTTCTTTACGCTTAAGTTTAGGGTCACCTTAAATTTTAATGTGAGTCTTATTTTTAGGGTGTGGTCGGGAAGACATTAGAGTAATCTGACTAGGGGAAAGCCCCAACATTTTTGGTTATGTTTTAGTTTCAGTCATGCAATTGAGGTCCCGGAAATTTTGTTTAGATTAGGGTTCGGTGGTTATTGGCGACTTATCCCGACAAACTTGTAATAGTATGAGAGATTGTTCGTTTAGGTGCCTGAAATGTTTTAAATTCCTCGGATATTTCATTCATATGAACCGAACAAACTTATTGATATTTTTTCATTGTTCACCATATAAATATAATTGTTTTATTTCTAAATGTATGGTACACATTGGCGTGCACGTAAAAGATCCTTTGGCAGTTGGAATTCGATATAAGAGTAGGTGGTAACGCTGCTGCCCGGGCAAAATTACCCTCATAGCACACTGTGTGCCGTATGCCTGTCTTTATTAGCCCAGGTTAGGTGCAGAACAGCAGGACGTTAAAATCCATTTCATTCCATTACGGGGGGTTGGGATGGCCTAGTGGTCTAGAGTGCCGCGCTTCGACCTCTAGCTGGCCGGTCACCTCTGGCTTGCGGCTGTGGTTTCGAGCCCTGGTGTGAGTGTATGTGGCATGGAGATAGGGGCGCCTTCTCAACCTCGTGGGTTTCCTCCGGGCACTCCGGTTTCCTCCCACTGCTAAAGACCCCTACGCGCAAGCGAATTATTGAAATAAAATGAAACCATATGTTAGTCCCAAAATGACCTGGTTTGTGTCGAGTGGACGTTAAACCCCATCTCTCTCTCTCTCTCTCTCTCTCTCTTTCTCCCTCATTTCATTACCGAAAGTAAGTTATTTGAAGAGACAGTCATAATAATATCGTTTACATATGAATGTTATTGGACGCTTTGTCAGCGTGGATAGTCTTTGAAGTATAAATATATATACACATACACATTAATGAAACAAACTGAGATTAGTTGTATGGGCTATTTATTACATATATACATCATAAAGATAATATCATAGACTTGTATATCCAGTTAGGGAGCTGTTCATCCCTGGACTCTGTTTCTGGAAATTTTAACTAAAGATAAAATCCAAATTTTAATAGATACTTCAATTTTGATTGGGTAAGTACTAAACCCAATCTAATATTATCCAATCAAATTACTAAAATTTGATTTTATCTTAGTTAAATTTCGCCAAACAGGCCCCTGATTGGTTACGTTATTATATCATAGACTTGAATTTCCAGTTGGGGAGCTGTTCTTATGCGTGTAAATATATGGACGACTCTGTCAATGAAAAAAAAAGAATTTATTGCATATAATACATTTAAATCCACAACAAAAAAATATCAGTGGCAAACAAAAAAGATTAATAAATTAAAATTCTTGTTTAAACAACAAATCCACAACAAAAAAATTCAGTGGCAAACAAAAAAGATTTATAAATTTAAATTTTTGTTTATATGATAAATTTACGAGTCTTTATTTGCATAATTACTCACGCCATAGAATAGAAATTTAGCAAAATGAAATGAAGTAAAAAATTTGCTCGAACAACGGCTCTGCGGTATACTTTTATTTTGAATTCAATTGTCAAGGGTGACCCATGCTTTTGCATGAAGAACAAGATCCCGCCTGTGCCCCCCCCCCTCCCGCTATATGTTTGACACTAGTAAAGCATTATGATTATAATGATTGAAACTGCATGAGTTTTTGGCATTTGCGAAGGGGCACATAAGCTCAAGGGGCGCAAAAACTTAAAATCATGACGCAACGGTCGTTATTACGTCCCTCTCACTTAGCTCTTGGAGTGAACCCTGACCTCAAGTTCTTACTCATGGAACTCTCAAAGCGAATATAGCACAGAATTATTATAGAACATTACCTCATTTGGACATTCTAGGTGGTCATCGAAAGTTATACTGGTGTTTTTGAACCCAACTGGTTGAAACTAAAATTGTAAATGTAAAACACACCCGTAAAATATCTAAAACATACAAGAATACATCCAATTAAAAGAATCCACCACGTCTTGTTAAATCAAATCATACATCTTTCAATGAAACGGTCTATTACGGCGAGTTCTTGGTGTGCGATGCGAAAGAGAGAGAGAGAGAGAGAGAGAAATGGAGTTTAACGTCCACTCAACACAAACTAGGTCATTTCGGGACTAACATATGGTTTAATTTCATTTCAATAATTCGCTCGCGCGTAAGGGTCTTTAGCATTGGGAGGAAACCGGAGTGCCCGGAGGAAACCCACGAGATTGAGAAGGCGCCCCTATCTCCATGCCACATACGCTCACACCAGGGCTCGAAACCACAGCCGCAAGCCAGAGGTGACCGGCCAGTTAGAGGTCGAAGCGCGGCACTCTAGACCACTAGGCCATCCCAACCTCCCTGTGTGCGATGCACGGAACTGTGGGTAAACCACTAGAAACATCAACGCTGATTGATTATAAATCAATGTCTGACCTCATGGAGTCAAAAGCCCTTCGTACGACCCCTGCCTCGACCTTCCAGTACAACCAGTCAGACCTTCATGAATTATATGCCATCCAAAGCAGGCGCGGATCCAGAGGGAGGGTCCTTGAAAAATTTTTATGCGATTTTATTGCCGATTTAGACCTGTAATTTTGGAATTTACCCTCCGGAAATAGGTCAGAATGAACCAAATTGAACCTAATTTACCAAATTAATCGGTTGAGCGCAATAAGTTAAGCAATTATCAAACCTAGACCCCCGCCCTGCAAAAAATCCTGGATCCGCGCCTGCAAAGTATAAGAAAACAAAACGTAATATAGAACTGTATTTCAATCATATAGAATAATTTGTAGTTATAACTAGATAAAAAAGGTATTTTACCATGCTATTCCAAAGGGATCGTGCGAAGGCAGAATGTCCTTTTCTACTAAAATGAAAACAGTCTGGAGCGAAATAGGTAAAGTCTGGTTCTCCGTCTGACTGTAATAGTAAATATAATAAATCTTATCAAGGCTACTAGAATATGACGTATTTACTACTTCGAATTTTATTAGTAATATAATTTGAATAAAACTAAAGTTTCAAATCAATGAAATGTAAGGAATTGGGGTGGTCTTTATTAGTTTATTAATCTACTAAGTAATCAAATATCACTAAACGATAGATATCCAGTAAGACCCAGGCGCGGATCCAGAGGGGGCGGGTCCCCCCACCCCTCCTGCTCAGCTACATAAAAAAAATAATGCCTTGCATCAATGAAATTACAGCACAAAGTGATCCTACATCAGCATAAAAATGATTTCTGTTTAAAAAGCTCAATTTGTATGTATGCCTATGTAATTTAGAGACGATGATGGCAGATTTCCGTGACAGAAACCTGGCAAACCCCCTCCTGCAAAAATTCCTGGATGCGCACATGAGACCATATTTGTAATTTGTTTATCAGTTATTATTGCAGCGATAAAGCAGGTGTGGTTGATACAAGTAATGCCAAAATATGTGTCAACCGGAGATCTTTTTTTGGGGAACCACGGTGGTTAAGTGGGTAATACGCTGGCTCGCTAGTTTGGAGCTCGCTGGTTCAGCCGACAAAGTTCATTGGGTTTTGCCGGGGTAAATTCCCCCGAGCACCATTTCCCATCATAGCACACGGTATGACATATGCCTGTTTTTACTAGCCCGGTAGGAGCAGAACAGTAGGACGTTATAGTTTATTGCTCTAACCGGTTACTAAATACCTCTAAAAGATTAAAATACATCCAGTAATAAACTGTTTTTTTATTTATCACTGCCAAGGCAAAGCAATTACATACAGCAGAAATGGGTGTCAGCGGAAGACCCTTTATTAAGAAGATAATTACCGTATGAGGTATATTAACATGTAAGGTAAAAGGTTGTAATACAACAGTAAAATCATCAGTAGAATCATATCTTCTTGTGGATATTAAATCTATTAATCCTTGTCTATAATCATGGTTGAGTTGTATGATATCTTCTTTATCACCGGGTGTATCTGGATATACAGCACACGAACACAGAACCCTTGATAAAATATTAAGCATATAATACTCTTAAAGGGTCAATCCCGATAACTTTCTGAGGAATAAAACTGCTTAATTTTGTGTTAAAATCCCTTAAAACCAATTACCCAAGGCCGACCAACTAACACGATATTTGTGATACGCTTGTAACTTAAATCTGACAGTCCTCATCTGGAAATGGAGACCGTTGTATTATACAGTATCTGGATAAAACCAGACTTTTTTCTATAAAAATAATATGTAGGTGAAATTAACCTTTTGTTATCAAGTATAGTACATGGGACATTCACTGTATAGACCTCTCAAGAAATGTGAATCGATTAAAAGGTCACCCAATGAAAAAATTGACCCGAAATCTTAAAAGGGTTACGTGTCCGGATAAGCAGTGTTGACGTTCACGTCCAAACGACTCAATATTTTGAGCTGAAATTTTGAGACAAGATAAATACACCATGCCTCTTTATTTTGGTCCATAAATTTCATAAACTCTCGGACTTTATAATTTTTGAGACTCTGTTCTTATCGGGATTGTCCCTTTAATAAAGGCGCACAGAACCATTTATAAAATAAAGAGCTGACAGTTCTCACTATAATAGTTAGACAATGTAAAGGGAATTAATTGATGAAAACTTCAGTCAAATTGATCCACTTTGATCCGAGACTTTAGCATTTAAATTTTGGGCCTAGTCTCGATCTCAATCATCATTTCTAAATTAAATTTAACCCCATAGAATTTTTGAGTGGCAATTTCACATTAGATATTAAGCCAGTTGAATTACATGCTCTTCATTTGTTAAACAACATTTCGTAATGATCATCTTGCTAAATAAGTAGCGTACCAAGCAAACACTACTAATTTATTTTACTAGAATTGAAGGCATAAAAAATGGCCTCTAGTTTTAATTAGACAGAGACTTGGTTATCAGATGTTTCCACCTCTTACGAGATATGCTGAAAGGATTTATGTTTTAACAATCACGTACTGTAATCATATATACATCTCAGCGATCTCGACAAATTGAACTGGCCTTACCAAATAGATTTAGTCTGACAGGCACGGCCTTATTTGGGAACATATTTACGTTTGGTGTCGCAATGAGAAGGAGAAGCAAACGAAGAAAAGGGAAATATTAAGATGTTATTAAGTGAGTGCATAAAAAGCATATTATTGAAACTTACAAATGCGAGATAGCACAAGTTAGACGATCGTTTAACTCGCCTAAAGATGTCATATTTAGAACAGGAACAATATTGACAAGTGTCCTGGGTAACTCCTCCTTTAATACATCTAGTATATGCTGTATATTGTTCGTATAGTTTTCACTACTGTACATCAACTAGAAAACAGAAACAACAACAATTATAAACTGGCATAGCATATCTTCATATTTGATTGTGACCTTGACTTCACGTTGTGTATATTATCAATTAACTCTGGAACACATTCTTGGTAAACTATTTTTTATATCTTTATCACATCCATACAGCGAGGCCCACCTGTCAGGTCATTGACTAAGAATCACACAGGTGAATGTCCGAGGGGGGGGGGGAAATTTTTAAAATTGACAACCGCAAACCCATTTTCCAAACATTTCAGATCAAAGCAGATGGTAATTTTATTTTTATTTTTTCTTTCTCTTTTTTCTTTATAGGCTTAGGCCCATTTTTTAAAATGAGCCTGTCACGGACAGGTGAACAGGTGGGTCCAGTCCGGCACTGCATCCATAGTACATGAGAATTCGAAATGATGCCTGAAAAAACTGTATCTCTACACGTTCTTTATAAATAAAATACGTGCATGAGTTATGTACTGAACCGCGGGATAGAGACCAGTTACACCTGTAATCCTTTAAAAGGGAGATTATTATACGGATCTTATCTAAAAGATAAAACCTGGTTGATGTTGCTAATTGTCAACTTACCGGCGACGTACAATAATAACATATATCGTTAGATCCTATAAATAATGTGACCATTTTCCAATCCTTGTTTATATCAACTTTACTGTCGTTCTTTATACGATTAATTAAAACATTAACTTCATCCTTCATATCACTACAAATAAAAATCACACCCTGCATTATATTCACCATCTTTCATAAGAAGACTTGATCTCGCTTTAACTACGTACATCTTATCACGGACTTCACGTAATACCCCTGTATATTTCGGCACTAATTTCGATTGGGTATTCACCCAGCTTGGGAGCCTATCACATTCCTCGATCGTCGCGAATACCAAGTCCCACGCTTTCAAGCTAAAATGATTACCTGTGATAATCGTGTTGCAAAGTTCAGGGTTCGTTCAATTTCAAGGTTTCCGTGGAGGTCGCTATGGCTCAACTTCTGAATGGACGCTTCTGTTCACGTGTCTGTAGATAACGAAGCTATAAGTTCGAGAATTGAGACGTAATCTAGCAACGTCAAGATATTGTAAAACTCACACATTGCTTCAGGAAGACGTATATTCACTGAACTATTAAATGGATTATCTTATTTACCTAGTTGAGTCAACCCATTCAGTTCCGTCCTTCGGGTGGAATAGAAACACAGTAACAGACTACGTTTACTTCAGATACTAATCCGTTTGGCACCGTAGAACTGCGAAATAATCGCCGAGTACTTGCTGTCTACGCGGAATAAATGCGCAACAATTGCGAACGATCTTCGGCAACAGCGTTTGGTCTCGGATCAATCACGGCGTACCTGCGGAAAAATTGGTACGTGATTTATCCTATAAAATTGCTGTTTTGAAGAGGAAATACACTGTACCATGGAGGACCTTAACGACATCGAACTGCTCAACGTCTTGCTGCTACTTCATGGATACAGCAGTTTGAAACGGAATGCCTGCAGTATACATGCGGAGAACTTGCGGCAACTGCGTTTGTATACGGAATAACAGCGGAAAACTTGCGAATGTTACGGATCGCTCCCGGTTTAATTGCGGAAGCGCACGAACAAATTTTTCCGCAAACGTTCTTTTGAACATGTTCAAAAGAACGTTTGCGGAAAATTTTGGCGGCGCGAATGGCTGCGGATGATGTAGAATGAATACGGATTCACTGCACTTCCTATGGGAACAATACGTTACAACAGGAAAGACATACGGTACTTTGCGGTATAATTGCGGATTTGCTTCCGCAATTCTTCCACAGTCTAGTGAAATGGGGATATAAGTCCCTGCTTTCTGTCTTCAAAACAATGATTTTATCGGCGGAATCCGGTGTCATCCTTCGATCTTTACCGATTTTCCGCAGGTACGTCGCGATTGGTCCGAGACGAAACGCGATTGCCGAAGATGGTCCGCACTTGTTCCGCAGTCATTCCGAAGTTCTACCTTGTCAAACGGATTAGTACCGCCAGTTGCCGCAGTTATCCCGCGTATTTTCCACCATTGCCGAGTGTAGCCCGCAAGTTGTCCGGATATCTTGCGCATTCCTAAGTGGTCCGAGTAAATGTTCGTCATAGCACACGGCGTATGTCCGTCTTCATTAGTTCAGATTAGGAGCAGAACAGCAGTACGTTAATTTGGTTACGACCGGAAACTTTGGCAGTTCTCGACCTATATGTCATCATGAGGGAGATGACGCAAATGGTCGATTGTTCGTATTGTCAGGACCTTGTCAGAAAGTGATAACTACCCTCGTATTGTGAAAGTTATTATCGAGGATAAATTATGTAAGTTTCTTATTCACCATACGATCCTTTGTATATTATGATAGTATTTGGGTTTCGTTTCATGTACATCAAATGTCACAATACAAATAATAACAGCGGGGTTGAGGTGAGGAAATAAAAAAAAAAACATTAATTTTTACCTGGATACAGCTCCAGGTTTAGCTACATTATAACCAGCATCAACGTCTTCATAATTCCCTTCTTTAGTTGAAAAACCATACAGATTTGGATTGTAGTGCTTCAGAATATCTATTAAAAGGAGAGTAATTAGTACAGACAGATGCTAATAAAACCCACATTAACCCCGGCCAGCATCTTCGGTATCCCCAGTGGTGTCGTCCTGTTCTACTCTGGGCGGGGGCGAACGGTTAGCGTGTGAGCACTCAGGGGCGGATCCAGGAATTTTTGCAGGAGGGGGTTTGCCAGGTTTCTGTTACGGAAATCTGCCATCATCGTCTCTAAATTACACAGGCATACATACAAATTGAGCTTTTTAAACAGAGAAACAATTTTTATACTGATGTAGGATCACTTTGTGATGTAATTTAATCCCCCCCCCCTCTGGATCCGCGCCTGGCACTGCATCATAAGCTATGTCATTGAGTCAACTGGCATGGTTTTGATTCCCAGGTTGTTAATGTACGTGACAAAGCGTAGGTTCGCCTGTCCAACTTTGTGGGGTTTCTCCGGGATCTCCAATTTCTTCGTACTGGTACAGACCCTTACGCGCAAGCGAATTATTGAAATAAAATTGGACCATATGTTAGTCCGAGATCTCCGGTTTCTTCGTTCTGCTACAGACCCTTACGCGCAAGCGAATTATTGAAGTAAAATTGGACCATATGTTAGTCCCGAAATGACCTAGTTCGTTCTAATCTACTAACCCCTTGGTCCATTCACAAAGAATTCAGGGGTTACGAAGGTTGATTCTACGAACCAATCAAAAGATAGTTTACATACCAGTTTTAGCGTAATTGTTTACGTTCACCACTGTATTTTGACAGTTTGCAACAACGATTCGGCAATCTTAGTTGCAATAAAATGCGAGTTACTCCCATTCTCCCACTTTTTACAAAATTTTTTGATTTTTTGCTGAAAAATGTCACAATTATCAAAAGCGGATAATCTGACAGTGTGTCTCCACCGTAGAAGGTCCCAGGGGCTATTTTAGCAGAACGGAACGTTACCATTGAATATTACAGTAAGTCATAGCGAATGACCCTTTTTATTAAATAGCTAACACTAAGACGGTGGAAATTATACATTTAAAATAGCATTATGCAAGAGCAAAATCTGATTTTACAAAATCTGAATATTTCAAAAGCTTTTTTCTCGGCTAATAGTGAATCAATTTGACTGAAATTTTCAGCAAATTATCTTTACACTATCTAGTTTTTTAAATATTGTAGTGAGAACTGCCATCTCTTTATCTTATCTCCCATAATGTAACTTTAAGATACAGTAAAATAACTAAAAACATGAGACTGAAGAATGTGGGTAATTTGAGGAAAATAGACCAAACTATTCTTGTACAATCTGATTAAAACACAGATCCTATTTCTTTTCGTTTTTTATAGTTCAAAATTTCGTTTTTACTTGTATTTACTACACTAGGATCTGGAACACGTGTTATATAACCCGCGATCTGGATGATGTGAGGGATAAGCCAATGAAACAGTCTGTTACAGTGAGTTCTTGGCGCGCCAACGAAATATAGATCTGGGCACTGTTTCTCGAAATCTTAAGATAAAATCAAATTTTAGAAGAAACTTCAATTTTGATTGGCTAAGCACTAAAATCAAACTCATATTGTCCAATCAAATTACTAAAATTTGAAATTTTATCTTAGTTAAAATTTTGTGAAATAAGCCCCTGTATATTAATCAGCTTGCAGATGATAAATCAGTCAGTGTTGTATGCCACTATATCAAAACACACGTCACCGATGGAAAAGAGAGAGAGAGAGAGAGAGAGAGAGAGAGAGAGAGAGAGATGGGGTTTAACGTCCACTCAACACAAACTAGGTCATTTCGGGTCTAACATATGGTTTTTAATTTTTATTTCAATAACTCGCTTGCGCGTAGGGATCTTTAGCAGCGGGAGGAAATCGGACTGCCCGGAGGAAACCCACGAGGTTGATAAGGCGCCCCTGTCTCCATGCCACACCAGGGCTCACACCAGGGCTCGAAACCGCAGCCGCAAGCCAGAGGTGACCGGCCAGCTAGAGGTCGAAGCGCGGCACTCTTGACCACTTGGCCATCCCAACCCCCCGCCGATGGAAAATCACAGCCAAATATCCATAGGTGTATGTATGAACAGTCCATATTGTAAATAGAGGTACCGTTATAATGAAATAGAGAGACTTACGTATTGTTACATTACTTACTGGGTAAAGTGATCTGCTTTTCATAAAATTCGTCACCACCTATACTAGAAATATAAGGTGATCAATTAATATTCGATCAATTTTAATTAAAAATGCAAGTTTGAGACGCGGGACCAATAAGACAATAAATTGATTATTATTATCATTACAGATTAATAGTGCCCGTATGATCTTTATTTTAAAATAAATAAACTAAAAAAACAGATAGAACATAATTATGTTAATATTAAAATCGACTATCATTACCAATCGACAAAAAATAATTTGAGGATTCACTGTCACCATCGGTAACCCCAGTGGTATCGTTCCGTTCTACTCCACTAACCCCTGGGTCCATTCACGGGGGAGACACATAGTCAAATTGTTCGCTATTTGTATCGACCGATGAAAAAAATCGAAGGGTTGAACTATACCACTGTGGAAAGCAAGGATGATTCACTGTATGCGTTGATTAAATTGAATGATGTATTATACTGAAAATAAGCTTCTAAGTATAAGCGTATTTTCAAATTGTTCTAAAATAATGCAAACGATGATCATGTTCAAATATTTTTGAGATAATCTTGTACATAAAATGATAAAAATTACCAAATCAACAGAAGTAAGCAAAAGGTTCTACTAAAAACTTTTATTTTGACATGTTTAGGGTTTAAAGGACAAATGTTAAACAGGGCTTAACGATGTCGACCCACAAACTGGTTGGTTTGGTGGTATATTTGTGGGACGGTATCTTTAACGTTGATTTATACACTAACCTCCATGATAAACCCCGGTACTGAATTAGTGATCCAACTACAGTGTCAGCATCTATACCATTACCAGCCTACAATATATACATAGTATTTATAATTCATATTATTACAATCAATTAAACATACATTATGCAATCTGTCTATTGCGGGTCTTTTTGTTTAGGTCTGGAATGTTATTCGACATTTATTAACAAAACAAGACCATTATCAACATTTAAAAATCTAATTTAAAAAGGGAAAGCGAGGCTAAGTCTCGAATATACCAGTGCCTTGGTTACCACAATACACACATCTTGTCAAAACTACAAACAGTGATAACTTGGCTGAGATTGAAGCAATTTGAATAAGAGTTTCAGTATGTTCATTTTACATTATCGTTTTTAGAGTTTATAGCAAGAATGGTCAGCTCTTTATCGAATTCTTACATAATGTATCTTCAAACAAATTATTTGTAAGCATATGTCCACGCAGCAGCTTTGTCTCAACAAAAGCTTATCCCCGCAAAAAAACTTGAATATAGTCACGGAAAGCTGAAAATCTGTAGGGGTCGTTCTCTCCTGGCCACAATGCCTACAACCAAATATGAAAAGAATCCATGGAAGTCATAGAACACTGATCATAATGCAACGCCCAATTTGAAAATAATTGGTCAAAAGTTGTAGCCTCTATATCGTGTTCCCAGGTCAGTATGTTAAAAACTGTAGTTTATTGTATCGACAAAGGGGGTGGGGAATAGCTCCGGAATGGAAAGTCGGGGAAAGATAAAAAATAAAATAGATATGTTCTCAATGCTTACTACCAAATTTGAAAAAATATCGCGTTCACAAGTTTTACGGCAAAGGGGGATAACTCTGTAACGGAAAGTTGTTTGACGGACGTACCGCTGGACAGGGTAACGATATAATACGCCCAGGTTGGAATATGGGCATATAATAATGAATAAACAATAAAAAGCTGTTGCCATGAAAGACGCACCCACATTTTGCGAGGGATGGTCATAGAACAAGCTAAATAGGCGAATTTCTTACAATAGGGGGCCATAAAGAGACCGAAATCTTTGGAAATTAAACATGTATTTTAAGTTTCCTCAAAATCGGGAAAAACATTGTGAGCCCTAGAGTGCTGACAAGCTAAAATCGTGATTCTTCGAACAGTCAGGGGCCATGTGGTCCGATACATACCAATATCGAAAGGAACCGAGATTTTAGGGGTATAAACATACATTTTACGTATTGCCAAAATTGAATAAAAATTGCCGCCAAAAATGGACAAGGGCGATGGCAAAATACATCCACATGAAAATATGAGCCTATAAAAGCAGTAATAAAAATTGGTATTCGACCGAATAGATCGATATTTCGGAAAGAAGTTATATTGTAATTGTTACTTTAAAAACAAAACCCAACTTACTGTTATGGAATCCCCTAATGCAGAAACAACTTTTATATCTCCTGGTCTCAACTTGTGCACTAAAATATAATTAAACTGTACTTATGGCAATTATTAAATAATATATTAAATAATCTACCCTGTGGCCAAAAGCCGATGGTGCAAAACGTATCAATATAAAAAAACACATTTTTAATCAATATAAATGGAGAAATCAAACAGCAGACATTACCGATTTATTAAAGGAGCTAAATCGCTTATATTTGGAACATAGAAATGGGTACAAATGTGCCTCAACGCATTTAATAATGTACATGTAATATGACTCTACATATACAGAAGCGGATTGCTCGATTTTGAGGCTCTTTTTCTACGTTTTCCGAACGTTTAGACGAAAATATCAGCCAAATAGCTCTTGAATTATTGGCTACACATGCAAGGAAATGACGGATAATTTTCATGGGGCCCCACCCCCCTCTCAGCGGCGTGCCCCGTCTCCGTGGTCAGTGCCTCATTTTGCGGTGCCCCCCTTTTCAAAATTCCTAGATCTGCCCCTGATATATATTTACTGATTTACATTCAATCATTTCTGTTTTTACTCTAATTTCTAATTTTGATCGGTGAAATACGCGAAGAGTGCAAATGGAATGGCAGTCTATGGCTTCTGGTTATTCCATTCTACCTACACCGGTAGTATTCTCCTGTGAGACATACCATTAGACTCGTTCACGCCAATGTGTACACAGGACCTCGATTTTTCGTCCCGTCCTAACGACTAGACAGTTGTACTTGTCAGGCCCTCCGTACTGCATCACTGACAAGGGAAAACCACGCCGGAAAATCGAGATGAACTGTCTAGGCCAATACAGGGATCGAACACCCGACCTGCAGGCTAGAGAGCCAGCGCCTTACCCGCTTAGCAACGTGACCCCATCGATATAAGAGTAGGCCGTAGCCCCACTGCCCGGGAAAAATTTCCCTCCTAGCACAATGTATGGCGCATGCCCGTCTTCATTAGCCCAGTTTCGGAGCAGAAGAGTAGGGCGTTAAACCCCATTTCATTTCATTTTCGTCCATCGAGCCTCTTCATTACAAATTACACTCGAAATCACGCGATTAGTGTGACAATTTTAAAATTTTATCTTAAATATTGGTTATCAGAAGCCCATTTTTCCCGGTAAGATGGAAGGCTGTTTAAAGTTTATCTGAGGCCAGTGAGTAGGGAGGTACAATTATCGAGCCTTGAAGTTTAAAATACGCTTGCACGTAAAATAACCATGGCATTGGTAGTTGGAATTCGATATAATAGTTACCCGTAGCGCCGCTGACGGGGCAAAATTTCCCCCGTAGTCCAATGTATGGCGCATGCTCGACTTCATTAGCCCTGTTCGGAGCATAACATTGGGCCGTTAAATCCCATTTCATTTCTTTAAATTCGTCTTGACATTTTACATAATGCATCTTTAAATTCGCCTTGAAATCTGACATAATGTCACTTTAATGTAAGCGATTTACTAACAACAGTATATTTACTGTCAGATTGTGTCACAGCTGATGTATAATAACAAAAATAAATCACATTATTGACATTAATCACACATACCAGATGTTGGGATTTGGTTCGAGGGTGGTAAATACGGACATGGAAATGTAGCATAATGATCCTAAAAAAAATAAAAATATACAGCAATGAAAACTATGTTAAATAAAAAAAATAAAAAAAAAAAACTCCACGAAAAACCCCTTTCTCCGCGATATAAACTTTTTCTATGCTGTGTAAACCTTTATTCCGCGACGTTAACCTTTTTCTCTGCAGTGTAAGCCTTTTCTCCGCGATGTAAACCGCGATGTAAACCTTTACTCCGCAGTGTAAACCTTTCTTCCGCTGTGTAACCCTTTTCTCCGCGGTGTAAACCTTTACTCCGGCGGTGTAAACCTTTACTCCGCGGTGGATAAATCACACGATTCAAGGAAAGGGTATAAATCAACGTATGGCACTAAAAGGCAACCGTAGCTACTAGCATTGACAGTTTTAGTACAGATATAAAACTTATTCTTATCTTCATAACCGTTGGCGTCTTCAGGGGCGAATTCAGGAATTTTTACAGGAGGGGGTTTGCCAAGCTCCTATTATGGAAATTTTACAGCCAGTCCCATTCCGCCATCTGATAATAAATATGATAAAGTACACGACCGTCGACCGTTACATTTTTCTCATATAGTGCATGAACCCAGGCCCCAAGTTCACAAAGCATTCTCAGACTTAAGTTGAGAATTTACTCAACTTTCAATCACTGTTTATGAGAAATATCTTTGATCCAGAAACACAAAACTTTGCATACAGTTTCTTAATGATGTATTTGATACATTACAACAACAAAAGTTTTATAAAGGGCTATATTTTAGTTAAAATAAGGTGAACAAGTTTGAGTGAATTCTCAACTTAAGTCTGAGAATGCTTTGTGAACTCGGGGCCTGGTGTTCGCGGAATGGAACGGAATGAGACCACCCGGGTTACTGAGAATGGCCACCTTGCTGAGAAAAGTAGCGTGTGAGGTAATATAGTTGTGATACAACACACAGAGAGAAATGGGGTTTAACGACACTCGATACAAACTAGGTCATTTCAGGACTAAAATATGGTTTGACTTTATTTCGATAATTCGCCTGCGCGAAGGTCCGGGTCTTTGGCAATGGTAGGAAACTGGGGGACCCGGAGAAAACCCACGAGGTTGGACAGACGACCCTACACCTTGTCACGTACTACAGGAGATAATAGTACATGTATAGTATATTCAAAATATTAAACGTTAAATTAGTGATATCGAAGATTGACAGTAAGTGTACGTCTATTACCTTAGATGTATCACTTTCAGCCTTTATATAGATAATACCTGGAAAATAAAACAATTAAAATAATTAGTATATAATTGTGCTGGGGATGAATATTAAAAACTTGGGATTGACAAATGGCGTGTTATCACTGGAAATGAAGTTACGGCACCATTATGAATCGTGGTTAAAATGAGAAAATCTACAGCCATTTAAAGGAGCTAAATCGGTAATATCTTGGACATAGAAATTGACAGATGTGGGTCGCAACCACAGGCACTTGAAGGGATTAAAATAAATTAAAATAAAACTTCTTACCACTGCTTAATAAATACAAGAAGGTAAGTCACTACGCCATCTTTGTTTTGACTGAGATACCATGAATCGTCTGAATTCATCTCACAATACTCACTAGTTCTAACAATTCATGTCATTTTTATTGCTAACGAGACTTTATTTGATTATTATTCACCTTCCGATGTAATTAAATTGGTCATTTAACACTGTTATTGATAACAAATCAAACTTGAACCGCTATCATTTATCCGCAATCAACTTGCCGAGACCGGAAGTATTCCGAAAATAGGTCAAAAGAAGTCTGTGTCACCCAGTTCCTTTATAAACCTATCATTACTCTATATCATACCTGCCAACTGTCACGCATTTGGCGTGAGAATCACGCATTTTTAATCAAAATCACGCTCTCACGAGCACATAGTGAAATCTCACGCATTTTCAAAACTATAGTATAAAAATAAAATAAAAGGGATTTCCACGTACGAGTTACATTCGGATGCACACTGATCAGATGCAATTAGTCAAACGCGATGTATTCCGAATGTCGGGTCGCTCTTTTCCGGTTTGTTTTAAGTACGACACCACTGATTGGCTGGATAAGTTAGATCAGCCAATGAAATTATTTGTTTCATTACCACTGTTCAGAAACTGGAATATCCTTCCCGCGCGTTTCAGTGAGAGAAAAGCCTGCAAGATGAGTGACACTGACAACGATTCAAGTGTTTAAATGATATGCATTAAAACTTTTAAAATGTATCTCTTTTGTGAATAATTTTATCTCTATTCTCTCCGGTCTCCAAAAGTGTTTTAAAAGTACTAAATCCTTTTTCGGCTGGGGGGCTCCGCCCCCCTGGGCCCCCCGCCAAGACTTCGTCCTGGACTTGACCAGGGGCCTGCGGCCCCTGGACCCCAGCTTGGTTAAATCTCACTCATTGAATTCATTTTAGGTTGGCAGCTCTGCTATATGTGCATAGGAACTGGGTGATCGAGTTTCGCCTAACAGCGGCCTCGCTTCGTAGGCTTTATCACGTTATAGAACTTACGAAGCCAGGCCGCTGTTGATTGAGACTTGATCACCCAGTTCCTATGCACATATCGAGTAATGATAGGTTTATAAAGGGACTGAGTGACACAGACTTCTTTTGACCTATTTTCGGAATACTTCCGGTCTCGGCAAGTTGAATATCGGTAAATAATAGCTTTTTAAAGTTCCAATTTCACTTTTTCTAAGAAAGTCAAAATATAATTATTTCTATGTTTTTTGCTCAAAAGGTTGTCAACTCACTATTATACGATCATGGACAAAATTTTTGGGGGGTTAAAAAGGGTGACACTGCTTGATTGAGGAAATAGTTACTCAATTACCTCCCTTGTTTTCCCATTCTTCTACATGGACGGCCATCTTCAAACGTTTGAATTTGAAGTTGAAAATGATATTTTTGCCAATTTCTCCACTGGCAATAGTGAATTATAGGATTAATAGGATTATTCTTTAACAAGGTAGGACTGTTTATAGGTTCAATCTATTTTGGGGCTTTATTTTCATAAATTTTAAAAATATAACTTAAAAAAATGCTATTGGAACTTTAAGTTTGATTTGTTATTAATAACGCTGTAAAAGGACAAATTTAATTACATCGGAAGGTGAATAATGATCAAATAAAGTCTCGTTGGCAATAAAAATGACATGAAGTGTCAGAACTAGTGAGTATTGTGAGATGACACCAGACAATATATCATAAAAAAGTCAGAACAAAGATGGCGTCTGCCATCCCTTGATCATATAGGCTAGTTATAGTCAAGCAGTAGTAAGAAGTTTTATTTTAATCCCTTCAAGTCCCTGTGGTCGCAACGCATATAATACTGTAATATGAATGTGGACAAACTGATTTTCATTCAATCGTTCCTGTTTTTACTGGAATTCTAAATCAGTTATGATCGGTGAAACACAGCAAAGTCTCATTCGAATGGCAATCTCTAGCGTCTAGTTATTTCAATCTACAACATAATATTTATTGCTAGTCTCTTATCATCCATACAAATATTCTACGAATATTAGTCTGGATGGGTCCTCAAAATTTGACGGAAAATAGGTCATTGTCTGGATTATCCAGTCTTTTAAGTTACCACGTACTGAATCTATCAAAACAGCTCGCTTGTCAACGATGACACTCTTTAAAATTTTGTTTGTAAAGGTTTCAATTGAAATGGTAATTTTCTCTCGTCACGAATCAGACGTATTGCTTCTCACAATCTTCTTAATTCTTCATCGTCTCTACTTTGTTTCTAATAATAGATGTGCCAAGTGAACTGTGGGATATATTTCAACCACGCTTTATAGAATCTAGCAAAATCGGCCCGGCTTCTTAAGATCTAGCACTTACCGATACTTTCATTGGATACTTAAGCCAATAGGTTCCATTGCCCATGCGTAACCAAATGTTTGTTTTTTTATGTGGTAGATTATCCAGTAATTTTCGTCAAAAATTGCAATTACCCCTAAGTACCACAAGGATAGCCAGTCAGCAAATTCGGTCGATGGTTGGGTTAAAATTTGGGAATAGTTTGTTTGACGTAAATAAAAAACGCACTAACTCAAATTTCCTGAAATCGTTTTTGTCTATTTTGTTTATTTTCCCCGAAGTTAAAAACTGACAGTTGAAATCAAAACTTTATTGAGATTTTTCTTCAATAGCAATCCACTAAACAACCTGTTGACCTCTCTTAGGGAGTAAGGACATCAACTTCGGGTTAAAGGTCAACGACTGATGTCATCGACTGAAAACATAAACATAAACAATGGCCGTGCTAGAAACGGCTAGTGTTTAGTCTGTGTCCCATGCAAACCATTCGGCCACCCACCCCTCCCCCATTACTGAAGGAGTCAGACGCTCGGTAGGGAAGGGGAAAGGGTGGGGAAGGACTTATCATTCTAAACATCAGTCAAATAGCTCAGTCAAATAATCCAGTCGAATAATTCAGTCGTATACTTCAGTCGTATAACTCAGTCGTATACTTCAGTCGTATAACTCAGTCGTATACTTCAGTCGTATAAGTCAGTCGTATAATTCAGCCGTATAGTTCAGTCGTATAATTCAGTCGTTCAATATTAAGTGTAGTTGACTAAGATAATATAGTAGCAAATCATGCTCGTAGCCATAGCTGAAGGTGTCGGGGCATAAGGTAGGGGCCGGGGGCATGAGGTTGGGACCGGGGCTTTCCCAACTAGTTTCAAGTTCGATTTTACGTAAGGTATTCGGGCGATATTAAAGCCATAAACGAAAGAGAGAGAGAGGATAGAGATAGGGAGAGACAGGAATGGGGTTTAACGTCCACTCGACACAAACTAGGTAATTTCGAGACTAACATAAGATTTTGATTTTATTTCAATAATTCGCTTGCGCGTAGGGGTCTTTAGCAGTGGGAGGACCCGGAGAAAAATCCACGAGGTTGGACAGGCGACCTTTCTCCTTGTCACGTACAGCCGAGGATGCGAAACCACGCCAGTTGACTCAATGGCAGGCTTCATGATACAGGGAGCACCTACAAACCATTCGGCCATCCCCCACCCCCACTCCATAACTGAAGGAGCCAGAAGCTAGGTATGGAAGGGGGTCGGGTGGGGAAGGTCTTATCATTCTTTATATCAGTCAAATAGCTCAGTCATATAGTTCAGTCGTATAATCCAGTCGTATACTTCAGTCGTATAATTCAGTCGTATAAGTCAGTCGTATAGTTCAGTCGTATAACTCAGTCGTATAGTTCAGTCGTATAATTCAGTCGTATAGTTCAGTCGCATAATTCAGTCGTATAGTTCAGTCGTATAATTCAGTCGTTCAATATTAAGCATTGGTGGGAGTGGACTAAGATAATATAGTAGCAAATCATGCTCGTAGCCATAGCTGAAAGTGCCGGGGCATGGGGTACGAGCCAGGGGCCTTCCCAACTGCTTTCAAGTTCGATTTTACGGGCAAAATTAGCTTGATATGTAAGGTATTCAGGCCATAGCTAAGCCATAACTGAAAGATAAAGTGAGAGAGAGGGGGGGGGGGGTACCGTCCACACGACACAAACTAAGTCGTTTCGGGACTAACATATGGTTTTTATTTTTATTTCAATAATTCGTTTGCGCGTAGGGATCTTTAGCTGTGGCAGGAAACCGGAGGACCCGGAGAAAAATCCACGAGGTTGGACAGGCGACCCTTCTGCTTGTCACGTACAGCCGAGGACCCGGAGAAAAATCCACGAAGTTGGACAGGTGACCCTTCTCCTTGTCACGTACAGCCGAGGATGCGAAACCACACCAGTTGACTCAATGACAGGCTTCATGATACAGCGAGCACCTCGGACAATTCAGCGATCCACCCCACCCCATTACTGAAGGAGTCAGACGCTCGGTAGGGAAGAGGGTGTGGGTTGGGAAGGTCTTATCATTCTTAACATCAGTCAAATAGCTCAGTCAAATAATCCAGTCGCATAGTTCAGTCGTATAATTCAGTCGTATACTTCAGTCGTATAAGTCAGTCGTATAGTTCAGTCGTATAACTCAGTCGTATAGTTCAGTCGTATAGTTCAGTCGTATAATTCAGTCGTTCAATATTAAGCATTGGTGGCAGTGGACTAAGATAATATAGCAGCAAATCATGCTCGTAGCCATAGCTGAAAGTGCCGGGGCATGGGGTACGAGCCGGGGGCCTTCCCAACTGCTTTCAAGTTCGATTTTACGGGCAAAATTACCTTGATATGTAAGGTATTCAGGCCATAGCTAAGCCATAACTGAAAGATAAAGTTAGAGAGAAGGGGGGGGGGGTACCGACCACACAAAACAAACTAGGTCGTTTCGGGAATAACATATGGTTTTTATTTTTATTTCAATAATTCGCTTGCGCGTAGGGGTCTTTAGCAGTGGGAGATAACCGGAGGACCCGGAGAAAAATCCACGAGGTTGGACAGGCGACCCTTCTGCTTGTCACGTACAGCCGAGGACCCGGAGGAAAATCCACGAGGTTGGACAGATGACCCTTCTCCTTGTCACGTACAGCCGAGGATGCGAAACCACACCAGTTGACTCAATGACAGGCTTCATGATACAGCGAGCACCTGCAAACAATTCAGCGATCCACCCCACCCCATTACTGAAGGAGTCAGACGCTCGGTAGGGAAGAGGGTGGGGTGGGGAAGGTCTTATCATTCTTAACATCAGTCAAATAGCTCAGTCAAATAATCCAGTCGCATAGTTCAGTCGTATAATTCAGTCGTATACTTCAGTCGTATAAGTCAGTCGTATAGTTCAGTCGTATAACTCAGTCGTATAGTTCAGTCGTATAATTCAGTCGTATAGTTCAGTCGTATAAGTCAGTCGTATAGTTCAGTCGCAAAATTCAGTTGTATAGTTCAGTCGTATAATTCAGTCGTTCAATATTAAGCATTGGTGGCAGTGGACTAAGATAATATAGTAGCAAATCATGCTCGTAGCCATAGCTGAAAGTGCCGGGGCATGGGGTACGAGCCGGGGGCTTTCCCAACTGCTTTCAAGTTCGATTTTACGGGCAAAATTACCTTGATATGTAAGGTATTCAGGCCATAGCTAAGCCATAACTGAAAGATAAAGTTAGAGAGAAGGGGGGGGGGGAGAGTACCGTCCACACGACACAAACTAGGTCGTTTCGGGAATAACATATGGTTTTTATTTTTATTTAAATAATTCGCTTGCGCGTAGGGGTCTTTAGCTGTGGCAGGAAACCGGAGGACCCGGAGAAAAATCCACGAGGTTGGACAGGCGACCCTTCTGCTTGTCACGTACAGCCGAGGACCCGGAGAAAAATCCACGAGGTTGGACAGGTGACCCTTCTCCTTGTCACGTACAGCCGAGATGCGAAACCACACCAGTTGACTCAATGACATGCTTCATGATACAGCGAGCACCTGCAAACAATTCAGCGATCCACCCCACCCCATTACTGAAGGAGTCAGACGCTCGGCAGGGAAGAGGGTGGGGTGGGGAAGGTATTATCATTCTTAACATCAGTCAAATAGCTCAGTCAAATAATCCAGTCGTATAGTTCAGTCGTATAATTCAGTCGTATAAGTCAGTCGTATAGTTCAGTCGTATAACTCAGTCGTATAGTTCAGTCGTATAGTTCAGTCGTATAAATCAGTCGTATAGTTCAGTCGCATAATTCAGTCGTATAGTTCAGTCGTATGATTCAGTTGTTCAATATTAAGCATTGGTGACAGTGGACTAAGATAATATAGTAGCAAATCATGCTCGTAGCCATAGCTGAAAGTGCGGGGCATGGGGTAGGAGCCCGGGGCCTTCCCAACTGGTTTCAAGTTCGATTTTACCGGCAAAAGTAGCTTGATATGTAAGGTATTCAGGCCATAGCTAAGCCATAACTGACAGAGAAAGTGAGAGAGAAGGAGGTTGGGGGGTAACGTCCACTCGACGCAAATAAGGTCGTTTCGGGACTAACATATGGTTTTTATTTTTATTTCAATAATTCGTTTGCGCGTAGGGGTCTTTAGCTGTGTCAGGAAACCGCAGGAACCGGAGAAAAATCCACGAATTTGGACAGGCGACCCTTCTGCTTGTCACGTACAGCCGAGGACCCGGAGAAAAATCCACGAGGTTGGACAGGTGACCCTTCTCCTTGTCACGTACAACCGAGGATGCGAAACCACACCAGTTGACTCAATGACAGGCTTCATGATACAGCGAGCACCTCCAAATCATACGGCCTTCCACACCCACCCCCACCCCATAACTGAGGGAGCCAGACGCTCGGTAGGGAAGGGGGAGGGGGTTAGGGAGGATCTATCAGTCTTAAGATTAGTCAAATAGTGCAATCGAATAATCCAGTCGAATAATTCAGTCGTATAGTCCAGTCGTATACTTCAGTCGTGTAAGTCAGTCGTATAATTTAGTCGTATACTTCAGTCGTATAAGTCAGTCGTATAGTTCAGTCGTATAGTTCAGTCGTATAACTCAGTCGTATAGTTCAGTCGTATAATTCAGTCGTTCAATATTAAGCAGCGATGGCAGTGAACTAAGATAATATAGTAGCAAATCATGCTTGTAGTCATAGCTGAAGGTGCCTGGGGCATGGGGTAGGGGCCGCGTTCCGGGGACCCTCCCAACTAGTTTAAAGTTCGATTTGACGGGCAAAAGTAATTTGGTCAGTAAGGTATTAAGGCGATAGCTAAGCCAAAGCTGAAGGGGAGAGACAGAGAAATGGGGTTTAACGTCCACTCGACCCAAACTAGGTCATTTTGGGAAAAACATATGGTTTTTGATTTCATTTCAACAATTCGCTTGCGCATAGGGGTCTTTAGCAGTAGGGATAACCGGAGAACCCGGAGAAAAATCCACGAGGTTGGACAGGCAACCTTCTCCTTGTCACGTACAGCTTAATTATACGACTGAACTATACGACTGGCTTATACGACTGAACTATACGACTGACTTATACGACTGAACTATACGACTGAATTATACGACTGAACTATACGACTGAGTTATACGACTGACTTATACGACTGAAGTATACGACTGAATTATACGACTGAAGTATACGACTGAAGCATACGACTGGACTATAAAATTAAAAACCATATGTTAGTCCCGAAATAACCTAGTTTGTGTCGAGTGGACGTACCCCCCCCCCCCTCTCTCTCTCTCCCCCCCCCCCCTCTCTCTTTATCTCTCTTTCAGTTATGGCTTAAATATCGCCCGAATACCTTACTTATCTAACTACTTTTGCTCGTAAAATCGAACTTGAAACTCGTTGGGAAGGACCCCGGCCCCTACCCCATGCCCCCGGCACATTCAGCTATGGCTGCGAGCATGATTTGCTACAATATTATCTTAGTCCACTGCCACAGCTGCTTAATATTGAACGACTGAATTATACGACTGAATTATACGACTGAACTATACGACTGAGTTATACGACTGAACTATACGACTGAGTTATACGACTGAACTATACGACTGAACTATACGACTGACTTATACGACTGAAGTATACGACTGAATTATACGACTGACTTATACGACTGAAGTATACGACTGGACTATACGACTGAATTATTCGACTGGATTATTCGATTGAGCTATTTGACTAATCTTAAGACTGATAGATCCTCCCTAACCCCCTAAGACCTCCTCCCCCCTTCCCTACCGAGCTGCTGGCTCCCTCAGATATGGGGTGGAGTGGGTGGATGGCCGAATGGTTTGCAGGTGCTCGCTGTATCATGAAGCCTGTCATTGAGTCACCTGGCGTTGTTTCGCATCCTCGCCTGTACGTGGCAAGGAGAAGGGTCGCCTGTCCAACCTCGACTGTACGTGACAAGGAGAAGGGTCGCCTGTCCCACCTTGTGGATTTTTCTCCGGGTCCTCAGGTTTCCCCGCACTGCTAAAGACCCCTACGCACAAGCGAATTATGGAAATAAAATTAAAAACCATACGTTTGTCTCGAAATGACCTAGTGTGTGTCAAGTGGACGCTAAACCCCATTACTGTCCCCCCTCTCTCTCCCTCTCTCTTTTTCAGTTATGGCTTAAATATCTCCCGAATGCATGCCTTACTTATCAAACTGCTTTTGCCCGTAAAATCGAACTTGAAACCCGTTGGGAAGGACCCCGGCCCCTACCCCATGCCCCCGGCACCTTTAGCTATGGCTACGAGCATGATTTGCTACAATATTATCTTAGTCCACTGCCACCGCTGCTTAATATTGAACGATTGAATTATACGACTGAGTTATACGACTGAACTATACGACTGAGTTATACGACTGAGTTATACGACTGAACTATACGACTGAACTATACGACTGACTTATACGACTGAAGTATACGACTGAATTATACGACTGAAGTATACGACTGAATTATACGACTGAATTATTCGACTGGATTATTCGACTGAGCTATTTGACTAATCATAAGGCTGATAGATCCTCCCCAACCCCCTACCCCTTTCCTACCGAGCGTCTGGCTCCCTCAGTTATGGGGTGGGGGTGGGGGTGGATGGCCGTATGATTTGCAGGTGCTCGCTGTATCATGAAGCCTGTCATTGAGTCACCTGGCGTTGTTTCGGATCCTCGACTGTACGTGACAAGGAGAAGGGTCGCCTGTCCAACCTTGTAGATTTTTCTCCGGGTCCTCCCGTTTCCCCGCACTGCTAAAGACCCCTACGCACAAGCGAATTATGGAAATAAAATTAAAAACAATATGTTTGTCCCGAAATGACCTAGTGTGTGTCAAGTGGACGCTAAACCCCATTACTGTCCCCCTCTCTCTCTCCCTCTTTCTCTCTCTCTCCCTCTCTTTTAGTTATGGCTTAAATATCGCCCGAATACCTTACTTATCTAACTACTTTTCCCCGTAAAATCGAACTTGAAACTCGTTGGGAAGGACCACGGCCCCTACCCCATGCCCCCGGCACCTTCGGCTATGGCTACGAACATGATTTGCTACAATATTATCTTAGTACACTGCCACCGCTGCTTAATATTGAACGACTGAATTATACGACTGAATTATACGACTGAACTATACGACTGAGTTATACGACTGAACTATACGACTGAGTTATACGACTGAACTATACGACTGAACTATACGACGGACTTATACGACTGAAGTATACGTCTGAATTATACGACTGAGGTATACGACTGAAGCATACGACTGGACTATACGACTGAATTATTCGACTTGAGTATTCGACTGAGCTATTTGACTAATCCTAAGACTGAGAGATCCTCCCCAACCCCCTCCCCCTTCCCTACCGAGCGTCTGGCTCCCTCAGTTATGGGGTGGGGGCGGGGTGGATGGCCGTATGGTTTGCAGGTGCTCGCTGTATCATGAAACCTGTCATTGAATCACCTGGCGTTGTACGTGACAAGGAGAAGGGTCGCCTGTCCAACCTTGTGGATTTTTCTCCGGGTCCTCCGGTTTCCCCGCACTGCTAAAGACCCCTACGCCCAAGCGAATTATGGAAATAAAATAATTACAAACCATATGTTTGTCCCGAAATGACCTAGTGTGTGTCGAGTGGACGCTAAACCCATTACTGTGTCCCTCTCTCTCTCTCTCTCTCTCTCTCTCTCTCTGTCTATCTATCTCTCTTTCTCTTTCAGTTATGGCTTAAATATCGCCCGAATGCATGCCTTACTTATCAAACTGCTTTTGCCCGTAAAATCGAACTTGAAACCCGTTGAGAAGGACCCCGGCCCCTACCCCATGCCCCCGGCACCTTCAGCTATGGCTACGAGCATGATTTGCTACAATATTATCTTAGTCCACTGCCACCGCTGCTTAATATTGAACGACTGAATTATACGACTGAATTATACGACTGAACTATACGACTGAGTTATACGACTGAACTATACGACTGAGTTATACGACTGAACTATACGACTGAACTATACGACTGACTTATACGACTGAAGTATACGACTGAATTATACGACTGAAGCATACGACTGGACTATACGACTGAATTATTCGACTTGATTATTCGACTGAGCTATTTGACTAATCCTAAGACTGATAGATCTTCCCCAACCCCCTCCCCCTTCCCTACCGAGCGTCTGGCTCCCTCAGTTATGGGGTGGGGGCGGGGGTGGATGGCCGTATGGTTTGCAGGTGCTCGCTGTATCATGAAACCTGTCATTGAGTCACCTGGCGTTGTTCGTGACAAGGAGAAGGGTCGCCTGTCCAACCTTGTGGATTTTTCTCCGGGTCCTCCGGTTTCCCCGCACTGCTAAAGACCCCTACGCGCAAGCGAATTATGGAAATAAAATAATTACAAACCATATGTTTGTCCCGAAATGACCTAGTGTGTGTCGAGTGGACGCTAAACCCCATTACTGTGTCCTTCTCTCTCTCTCTCTCTCCCTCTCTCTCTCTCTCTCTCTATCTCTCTTTCTCTTTCAGTTATGGCTTAAATATCGCCCGAATGCATGCCTTACTTATCAAACTGCTTTTGCCCGTAAAATCGAACTTGAAACCCGTTGGGAAGGACCCCGGCCCCTACCCCATGCCCCCGTCACCTTCAGCTATGGCTACGAGCATGATTTGCTACAATATTATCTTAGTCCACTGCCACCGCTGCTTAATATTGAACGACTGAATTATACGACTGAATTATACGACTGAACTATACGACTGAGTTATACGACTGAACTATACGACTGAGTTATACGACTGAACTATACGACTGAACTATACGACTGACTTATACGACTGAAGTATACGACTGAATTATACGACTGAAGTATACGACTGAAGCATACGACTGGACTATACGACTGAATTATTCGACTTGATTATTCGACTGAGCTATTTGACTAATCCTAAGACTGATAGATCCTCCCCAACCCCCTCCCCCTTCCCTACCGAGCGTCTGGCTCCCTCAGTTATGGGGTGGGGGCGGGGGTGGATGGCCGTATGGTTTGCAGGTGCTCGCTGTATCATGAAACCTATCATTGAGTCACCTGGCGTTGTACGTGACAAGGAGAAGGGTCGCCTGTCCCACCTTGTGGATTTTTCTCCGGGTCCTCAGGTTTCCCCGCTCTGCTAAAGACCCCTACGCACAAGCGAATTATGGAAATAAAATTAAAAACCATATGTTTATCCCGAAATGACCAAGTGTGTGTCAAGTGGACGCTAAACCCCATTACTGTCTCCCTCTCTCTCATCCTCTCTCTTTTTCAGTTATGGCTTAAATATCGCCCGAATGCATGCCTTACTTATCAAACTGCTTTTGCCCGTAAAATCGAACTTGAAACCCGTTGGGAAGGACCCCGGCCCCTACCCCATGCCCCCGGCACCTTCAGCTATGGCTACGAGCATGATTTGCTACAATATTATCTTAATCCACTGCCACTGCTGCTTAATATTGAACGACTGAATTATACGACTGAGTTATACGACTGAACTATACGACTGAACTATACGACTGAGTTATACGACTGAACTATACGACTGAACTATACGACTGACTTATACGACTGAAGTATACGACTGAATTATACGACTGAAGTATACGACTGAACTATACGACTGAATTATTCGACTGGATTATTCGACTGAGCTATTTGACTAATCATAAGACTGATAGATCCTCCCCAACCCCCTCACCCTTTCCTACCGAGCCTCTGGCTCCCTCAGTTATGGGGTGGGGTGGGGGTGGATGGCCCTATGGTTTGCAGGTGCTCGCTGTATCATGAAGCCTGTCATTGAGTCACCTGGCGTTGTTTCGCATCCTCGACTGTACGTGACAAGGAGAAGGGTCGCCTGCCCAACCTTGTAGATTTTTCTCCGGGTCCTCCGGTTTCCCGCACTGCTAAAGACCACTACGCACAAGCGAATTATGGAAATAAAATTAAAACCATATGTTTGTCCCGAAATGACCTAGTGTGTGTCAAGTGGACGCTAAACCCCATTACTGTCTCTCCCCCCCTCTCTCTCTCTCTCTCTCTCCCTCTCTTTTAGTTATGGCTTAAATATCGCCCGAATACCTTACTTATCTAACTACTTTTGCCCGTAAAATCGAACTTGAAACTCGTTGGGAAGGACCACGGCCCCTACCCCATGCCCCTGGCACCTTCAGCTATGGCTACGAACATGATTTGCTACAATATTATCTTAGTCCACTGCCACCGCTGCTTAATATTGAGCGACTGAATTATACGACTGAACTATACGACTGAGTTATACGACTGAACAATACGACTGAGTTATACGACTGAACTATACGACTGAACTATACGACTGACTTATACGACTGAAGTATACGACTGAATTATACGACTGAAGTATATGACTGAAGCATACGACTGGACTATACGACTGAATTATTCGACTTGAGTATTCGACTGAGCTATTTGACTAATCCTAAGACTGATAGATCCTCCCCAACCCCCTCCCCCTTCCCTACCGAGCGTCTGGCTCCCTCAGTTATGGGGTGGGGTCGGGGTGGATGGCCGTATGGTTTGCAGGTGCTCGCTGTATCATGAAACCTGTCATTGAGTCACCTGGCGTTGTACGTGACAAGGAGAAGGGTCGCCTGTCCAACCTTGTGGATTTTTCTCCGGGTCCTCCGGTTTCCCCGCACTGCTAAAGACCCCTACGCGCAAGCGAATTATGGAAATAAAATAATTACAAACCATATGTTTGTCCCGAAATGACCTAGTGTGTGTCGAGTGGACGCTAAACCCCATTACTGTGTCCTTCTCTCTCTCTCTCTCTCTCTCTCTCTCTCTCTCTCTCTCTCTCTTTCTCTCTCTATCTCTCTTTCTCTTTCAGTTATGGCTTAAATATCGCCTGAATGCATGCCTTACTTATCAAACTGCTTTTGCCCGTAAAATCGAACTTGAAACCCGTTGGGAAGGACCCCGGCCCCTACCCCATGCCGCCGGGACCTTCAGCTATGGCTACGAGCATGATTTGCTAAAATATTATCTTAGTCCACGGCCACCGCTGCTTAATATTGAACGACTTAATTATACGACTGAACTATACGACTGAGTTATACGACTGAACTATACGACTGAGTTATACGACTGAACTATACGACTGACTTATACGACTGAATTATACGACTGAAGTATACGACTGAAGCATACGACTGGACTATACGGCTGAATTATTCGACTTGATTATTCGACTGAGCTATTTGACTAATCCTAAGACTGATAGATCCTCCCCAACCCCCTCCCCCTTCCGTACCGAGCGTCTGGCTCCCTCAGTTATGGGGTGGATGGCCGTATGGTTTGCAGGTGCTCGCTGTATCATGAAACCTGTCATTGAGTCACCTGGCGTTGTACGTGACAAGGAGAAGGGTCGCCTGTCCCACCTTGTGGATTTTTCTCCGGGTCCTCAGGTTTCCCCGCACTGCTAAAGACCCCTACGCACAAGCGAATTATGGAAATAAAATTAAAAACCATATGTTTGTCCCGAAATGACCTAGTGTGTGTCATGTGGACGCTAAACCCCATTACTGTCTCCCTCTCTCTCTCTCTCCCTCTCTTTTAGTTATGGCTTAAATATCGCCCGAATACCTTACTTATCTAACTACTTTTGCCCGTAAAATCGAACTTGAAACTCGTTGGGAAGGACTACGGCCCCTACCCCATGCCCCCGGCACCTTCAGCTATGGCTACGAACATGATTTGCTACAATATTATCTTAGTCGACTGCCACCGCTGTTTAATATTGAACGACTGAATTATACGACTGAATTATACGACTGAACTATACGACTGAGTTATACGACTGAACTATACGACTGAGTTATACGACTGAACTATACGACTGACTTATACGACTGAAGTATACGACTGAATTATACGACTGAAGTATACGACTGAAGCATACGACTGGACTATACGACTGAATTATTCGACTTGATTATTCGACTAAGCTATTTGACTAATCCTAAGACTGATAGATCCTCCCCAACCCCCTCCCCCTTCCCTATCGAGCGTCTGGCTCCCTCAGTTATGGGGTGGGGGCGGGGGTGGATGGCCGTATGGTTTGCAGGTGCTCGCTGTATCATGAAACCTGTCATTGAGTCACCTGGCGTTGTACGTGACAAGGAGAAGGGTCGCCTGTCCAACCTTGTGGATTTTTCTCCGGGTCCTCCGGTTTCCCCGCACTGCTAAAGACCCCCAACGCGCAAGCGAATTATGGAAATAAAATAATTACAAACCATATGTTTGTCCCGAAATGACCTAGTGTGTCGAGTGGACGCTAAACCCCATTACTGTGTCCCCCTCTCTCTCTCCCTCTCTGTCTCTCTATCTCTCTTTCTCTTTCAGTTATGGCTTAAATATCGCCCGAATGCATGCCTTACTTATCACACTGCTTTTGCCCGTAAAATCGAACTTGAAACCCGTTGGGAAGGACCCCGGACCCTACCCCATGCCCCCGGCACCTTCAGCTATGGCTACGAGCATGATTTGCTACAATATTATCTTAGTCCACTGCCACCGCTGCTTAATATTGAACGATTGAATTATACGACTGAGTTATACGACTGAACTATACGACTGACTTATACGACTGAAGTATACGACTGAATTATACGACTGAAGTATACGACTGAATTATACGACTGAATTATTCGACTTGATTATTCGACTGAACTATTTGACTAATCCTAAGACTGGTAGATCCTCCCCAACCTCCTCCCCCTTCCCTACCGAGCGTCTGGCTCCCTCGGTAATGGGGTGGGGCGGGGTTGGATGGCCGTATGGTTGCAGGTGCTCGCTGTATCATCAAGCCTGTCATTGAGTCACCTGGCGTTGTACGTGACAAGGACAAGGGTCGTCTGTCCAACCTTGTGGATTTTTCTCCGGGTCCTCCGGTTTCCCCGCACTGCTAAAGACCCCTACGCGCAAGCGAATTATGGAAATAAAATAATTACAAACCATATGTTTGTCCCGAAATGACCTAGTGTGTGTCGAGTGGACGCTAAACCCCATTACTGTGTCCCTCTCTCTCTCTCTCTTTCTCTTTCAGTTATGGCTTAAATATCGCCCGAATGCATGCCTTACTTATCAAACTGCTTTTGCCCGTAAAATCGAACTTGAAACCCGTTGGGAAGGACCCCGGCCCCTACCCCATGCCCCCGGCACCTTCAGCTATGGCTACGAGCATGATTTGCTACAATATTATCTTAGTCCACTGCCACCGCTGCTTAATATTGAACGACTGAATTATACGACTGAATTATACGACTGAACTATACGACTGAGTTATACGACTGAACTATACGACTGAACTATACGACTGAAGTATACGACTGAATTATACGACTGACTTATACGACTGAAGTATACGACTGGACTATACGACTGAATTATTCGACTTGATTATTCGACTGAGCTATTCGACTTGATTATTCGACTGAGCTATTTGACTAATCCTAAGACTGATAGATCCTCCCCAACCCCCTCCCCCCTCCCTACCGAGCGTCTGGCTTCCTCAGTTATGGGGTGGGGCGGGGGTGGATAGCCGTATGGTTTGCAGGTGCTCGCTGTATCATGAAGCCTGTCATTGAGTCACCTGGCGTTGTACGTGACAAGGAGAAGGGTCGGCTGTCCCACCTTGTGGATTTTTCTCCGGGTCCTCCGGTTTCCCCGCACTGCTAAAGACCCCTACGCACAAGCGAATTATGGAAATAAAATAATTACAAACCATATGTTTGTCCCGAAATGACCTAGTGTGTGTCGAGTGGACGCTAAACCCCATTACTGTGTCCCTCTCTCTCTCTCTCTCTCTCTCTCTCTTTCAGTTATGGCTTAAATATAGCCCGAATGCATGCCTTACTTATCAAACTGCTTTTGCCCGTAAAATCGAACTTGAAACCCGTTGGGGAGGACCCCGGCCCCTACCCCATGCCCCCGGCACCTTCGGCTTCTGCTATGGCTACGAGCATGATTTGCTACAATAGTATCTTAGTCCACTGCCACCGCTGCTTAATATTGAACGACTGAATTATACGACTGAACTATACGACTGAGTTATACGACTGAACTATACGACTGAGTTATACGACTGAACTATACGACTGAATTATACGACTGAACTATACGACTGAATTATACGACTGAACTATACGACTGACTTATTCGACTGAGCTATTTTACTGATTTTATGTAACAGACTGGAGAAAATGAGTGGTTTTTTTATTGAGTGGACAAAGCGACATGAAAATGTCAAATACCTCATGCTCAAAACAAACGCCGTGACTCGGCGACCATTGGCGTTATATTGGAATTAGTGCGTTTCTTCTTTAACTTATATTGATTACATACTATTCCAAAATTTTAATAAGCCATCGACCGATTTATACGACTGACTATTCGATTTGGACTTAGGGTCGACTCAAAAATTGAGAACCGACCCAGACCCTCCGCGCGTTGAAGACTAGGAGGTTCTGGGTGACCGAGACTAATTTATTGCGTATGCTCTCCAGATAAGAATATGGCGTCGTCTTTTGACATGACTTGTGGAATATGCCTAGCCTCGTTCGTCGAGTCTCTGGTTACAAATGGCGCTGAAATGCATTATGGTACACAGTTCGTGTTTCAATTGTAAAATGTTTTTTTTTTGTCTTAAATATTGGATATCCAGAAGTCCATTTTTTCCCGGTATGATCACAATATCAATGTTTATTTTTATTGATAAATAATTTCAATGTCGAATGCTGTACTATATTGAGTGTTATTCTGAACTATATTTCCTTTGAGCCTTTAGTTGTCTACAAGTTCCTTACTTAAGCTGTGACATTTGCGTTTTACATGTATAGCCTGTGTGTTCTTCTTGAAATTTAATATTATATATGCATTCTATACAAATTCACCCCGTGTTCATTCATTTTAGATTACCAAATCTTCTCCTCCAAAACGTAAGATGGTGAGGGGGTGCTGACAAGTACAATTGTAAAAATATCGCTTGACAGTTGGAATTCGATATTAAAATTAAATAAAGCTGCTCTCAGTATATAATATTTAAAAAACACAATTTTAAACTATAAACGCTTCATAAAAATTAATAAATTTATCACATTCTAAAATATGTAACCTGGCCCTGTATATAAAATACTTGTTTTTTCTCAATATTATTTTCTTAATGCATGAAATACAATCCAATATGTTACCTGGCCCTATATATCAAATACCTGGTTTTTCACATTGTTACTTTCTTTATATAAAATATAACCCTACCTGTGATGTATAATATAAAAGAAACACCTACTACAGGTAACATTGTCTCCTGTATTCACCGTAATCGGCTGATTTAAAATAATAACATCCCGAATCAATTTACTGTCCTAATTGAACCATCTCCAATTAGAAATTCAATTAACGGTTTAATTACATATACATATAGCGTTCATATTATTACTAGTTTCACGTTTCACGCCTTTGTATTGATTATGCTGGATTTTAAAAATACGTCAGATGTTACCAAATCGATATAAAATTTGAGAGAAGTTTTATACACTTGGGTCCGTATTCAAATGAAATCTAAGTCGAAATCACTTAACTAGGCCTACTAGATTTCACTTAAATATACGTAACGACCTCAAAGGCACTGTTAAGCGTCAAATTTTCCCTTAAAGGAGCTAAATCGCTAATATTTGGTCCCAAGAAATTGACACAAATGGGTCATACAATACTGTAATATGAATGTATATAAACTGATTTATATTCGACGGTTTCTGTTTTTACTCTAATTTCAAATCAATTATGTTCGGCGAAATACGCCCGAGGTCTCAATTGAATGGCGGGGGGTTGGGATGGCCTAGTGGTCTAGAGTGCCGCGCTTTGACCTCTAGCTGGCCGGTCACCTTGCGGCTGTGGTTTCGAGCCCTGGTGTGAGCGTATGTGGCATGGAGATAGGGGCGCCTTCTCAACCTCGTGGGTTGCCTCCGGGCACTCCGGTTTCCTCCCACTGCTAAAGACCCCTACGCGCAAGCGAATTATTGAAATAAAATTAAACCATATGTTAGTCCCGAAATGACCTAGTTTGTGTTGAGTGGACGTTAAACCCCATTTCTCTCTCTCTCTCAATTGAATGGCAATCTCTAGCTTCTGGTTATTCCTGTCTACATCGATAGTATTTATTGCGCATGCTCTCGAGATAAGATTATGACACCACCGTTTGGCATGACTGGTGGGATATGTCGAGCCTCTTTCTTGTTACAAATGGCACTGAAACGCATTATGGTACATGATTCGTGTACCAATGGTAAAATGTATTTGTCTTAATTACTGGATACACGAAGTCCATCATTTCCCGGAAAGATCACAACATCAATGTTGATTTAAATTGACAAATAACTGGTGTTTTCAATGTCAAAGAGAGAGAGAGAGAGAGAGAGAGAGAGAGAGAGAGAGATGGGGTTTAACGTCCACTCGACACATTCTAGGTCATTTCGGGACTAACATATGATTTAATTTTATTTCAATAATTCGCTTGCGCGTAGGGTCTTTAGCAGTGGGAGGAAACCGGAGTGCCCGGAGGAAACCCACGAGGTTGAGATGGCGCCCCTATCTCCATGCCACATACGCTCACACCAGGAATCGAAACCACAGCCGCAAGCCAGATGTGACCTGCATTGAGGAAAGCATACACTGTGGTTTTCGCGGGAATTTATGTATGTTAAGTTTCAAACCAGTGATTAAATAGGCACCATTTGCCACTTGGGGAAATTTACCACTTGGGGAAAAATCGGCTCCCTCAATGGACGCCTAATGACCAATACGAAACCAACGACCAATGTAATAGTATATGGGCGCCACATAAAGTCGAGATCACGGCCGCCTATAATATAATGCTAATGAGATTGGTTGGGCGCCCAAAACGGCGTGATAATTTTCTAAATTCAAACGGGCTGTTTTGTGGGGTCCCTCATCCCAGAGATCATGGGAACCCATTATACGATGCTTGTGAGATTGGTTAGGCGCCCATGAATGAATTGGGCGCCCAAAACGGCTCGATAATCTTCAAAATTCAAACGATATGATTTGTGGGGTGCCCCATCCAGTAGGGGCGCCCATGATATAATGCTTGTGAGATTAGTTAGACGCCCACGAATGAATTGGGCGCCCAAAACGGCTTGATCTGTGGGGTGCCTTATCCCGGAGAGGCACCCATAATGACATGAATGGTGGGGCGCCTTAAAATGTTGGGCCGCAAATAGTACATAATGCTGAATCAGATTTGTTGAGCGCTCACAACTTGTTCAATGGGGCTTCAAAAACGGCATGATTTGTGGGATGCCTCATTCCAGGGACGTGGAATATAAACGATTGATTGGGCTATATCAGACCACCTACTGTCTCAAGGACTGGAATGGCAAGAAAACGCGTTTGAGGTCGTCAAATTTTCCCACTAGACGTCTGTAAGGCTAAGCCGAGCCCCCGTACGCCTATGGAGAGCACTATATAAACCCATCGGCGCCCCCGGAAGCCTTTACACCCTTAACAATTGTGGGCTAGCTACGGGCCTGGCCTTTCCCCAAGTCAGATCGCTGTAAAGTATGTCCGACCACACCGTAAAAATGGGTCTTATTATGTGGTCATCAGTTACATGGCTAAAACTTACCAGTAACAAAGATCCTTACTTGGAAAACATTTTTCAAAATTCTTGGGGCTTTCCTCGTAAAGTCCACCTGACCACGCCCTAAAAATATGGTCATCAGTTACGTGGCTGAAACTAACCAGAAATATTGTTTCATGCATGAAAAATCTATTTTTCGAAAATCTAACCATAAATGTGTGGGTTTTCCTCATTAAATCAGACGGGTCTTAGCAGGCGCGTAGCTATGGGCAATAAACCCCTGAAAAAATGTTATGCGCCCCCCCCCCCCCCCAGGAGAGAAAATTTGACGACCATAACTCTTAAATACCTACTTTTTTAGACTGTGTCGGGTATGCCCCCCCCCCTTAAAACATTACTGTCCCTCCGCAGCCTGGGCCTGGGCCTTAGAATTGCAGCCCCACCCACCCCGTCTATATACAAAGCTTATATCAATAATACATTGTTGAACCGCATAAAGATTTAATATTAAATAGCACAAAAATAGAACAAATGTATTAAAATACAGATGTTACGTCATCCTTTGATGTTGTCGTACCATTATTCCAAATAATCGTACGGGCAACTTGCCAATAGTACTTTATTTAAAGGACAATATTGGTGCCAGTCATTATTACATATCTGATATTACATATCTAGTTAAATACATTCCAAATATATTTTTAACACAGAGATCATTGCTACGGGAAACGTGTAACAAATACTGGGTGGCTCAAATAAATAAAATGACAGCGGAAGTTAGAAAATGAAATAAAACATAACAAAAAAATAGACGGGGGTGGGGTTGTAATTTTCGGGGTCGGATGATTTCGTACTAAGCCGATGGATTTCAGGAATAAACGATGGCACCACATGAAAGAGAGATGGACACTCTTTCATTCGATACCATGTATTGGGTGGGTGGCTCAAATAAATAAAATGGCAGAGGACGTTAGCAAATTGAAACAAAAATATATATAAAATAAAAATAGATCGGGGGCGGGGGAAGTGATTTTCAGGGACGTAATGCTGACTGGATTTCAGGAATAATCGATGGTACCACATGATACAGGAATAAACATTTTTTCACTTCATACTATGTTTAGGGTGGCTCAAATAAATAAAATGGCAGCGGACGTTAGGAAAGAAATATGAAAAAAAAATAGACTGGTGGGTAGTGTGATTTTCGAGGTTGGATTTCATACTAAGCCGAGGGATTTCAGGAATAATCTATTGTACCACATGAAAGAGGGATGAACACCCTTTCATTTCATACCATGTATAGGCTCAAATAAATTAAATGACATCGGACGTTAGAAAATAAATTAAACGAAAAAAAAAAAAAATTTTGATGGGGGGCGTGATATTCGGGGTCGGATTTCTAATGTTGAGGTCTTTAAGGGATAATCTATGGTGCCATGTATGAAAGAGGATTAAACGCCCAATTATTCCATACCTATTATAAATGTGTGGGTTTTCCTCATTAAATCAGACGGGTCTTAGCAGGCGCGTAGCTATGGGCAATAAACCCCTGAAAAAATGTTATGCGCCCCCCCCCCCCCAGGAGAGAAAATTTGACGACCATAACTCTTAAATACCTACTTTTTTAGACTGTGTCGGGTATGCCCCCCCCCCTTAAAACATTACTGTCCCTCCGCAGCCTGGGCCTGGGCCTTAGAATTGCAGCCCCACCCACCCCGTCTATATACAAAGCTTATATCAATAATACATTGTTGAACCGCATAAAGATTTAATATTAAATAGCACAAAAATAGAACAAATGTATTAAAATACAGATGTTACGTCATCCTTTGATGTTGTCGTACCATTATTCCAAATAATCGTACGGGCAACTTGCCAATAGTACTTTATTTAAAGGACAATATTGGTGCCAGTCATTATTACATATCTGATATTACATATCTAGTTAAATACATTCCAAATATATTTTTAACACAGAGATCATTGCTACGGGAAACGTGTAACAAATACTGTGTGGCTCAAATAAATAAAATGACAGCGGAAGTTAGAAAATGAAATAAAACATAACAAAAAAATAGACGGGGGTGGGGTTGTAATTTTCGGGGTCGGATGATTTCGTACTAAGCCGATGGATTTCAGGAATAAACGATGGCACCACATGAAAGAGAGATGGACACTCTTTCATTCGATACCATGTATTGGGTGGGTGGCTCAAATAAATAAAATGGCAGAGGACGTTAGCAAATTGAAACAAAAATATATATAAAATAAAAATAGATCGGGGGCGGGGGAAGTGATTTTCAGGGACGTAATGCTGACTGGATTTCAGGAATAATCGATGGTACCACATGATACAGGAATAAACATTTTTTCACTTCATACTATGTTTAGGGTGGCTCAAATAAATAACATAACGCTAACGCTACAATATACGTCCACATTCCTGCTTTGATTGATATGGTACTTTGTCAAGAAGGCTAGGCGTTTGGTTTGTTTAGCGTTGAGGGTCGTGCACCAACATTAATAGTTGTCGTCCTTAGAGTATAAGGAATAACTACACCAAGATAATCCATTCAGAATTGTGCCTTCCTAACACTAAAGGCAAAAAGTGGGCGTGGCTCTGCCCCTGGGGGTCGGGACATTCATCAAAATCAATAGTGGACGCCCTCAGGCTATAAGGAATACATAAACCAAGTACCACGCTGATTTTAAGAAAATCCAGTTAGAATTGCGGCTTCTAGACGACACAGAGACACACAAAAAGAAAATGGGCGTGGCTCTGCCCCTGGGGGTTGGGCATGCACCCCAAACAATAGGGATCATCCTTAGAGTATAAAGAGTAAGTATACAAAGTTTTAAAGAAAATACAATAAGAATTGCGGCCTGTAGGCGACACAAAGACACACGATAAGAAAATGGGTGTGGCTCTGCCCCAGGGGGTTGGGCATGCATCCCAAATGATAGGGATGTTCCTTAGGGTACAAAGAATGTGTATGCTAAGTTTCAAAATTATAAGTTAAGAAATGTGGCCTGTAGACGACAAACAAATACATACTAGAAATGGGCGTGGCTCTGTCCCTGGGGGTCGGGCATGCACCAAAAACAATAGAGATCTTCCTTAGGGTATAAGGAATGCGTATACCAAGTTTGAAGAAAATCCAGTAAGAATTGCGCCCTGTAGGCGACATAAAGACTCATTGAAAAGAAAATGGGCGTGGCTCTGCCCCTGGGGGTGGGGCATACACCCCAAACGATAGGGATCATCCTTAGAGTATAAAGAGTAAGTATACAAAGTTTTAAAGAAAATCCAATAAGAATTGCGGCATGTAGGCGACACAAAGACACACGATAAGAAAATGGGTGTGGCTCTGCCCCAGGGGGTTGGGCATGCACCCCAAATGATAGGGATGTTCCTTAGGGTACAAAGAATGTGTATGCTAAGTTTCAAAATTATAAGTTAAGAAATGTGGCCTGTAGACGACAAACAAATACATACTAGAAATGGGCGTGGCTCTGTCCCTGGGGGTCGGGCATGCACCAAAAACAATAGAGATCTTCCTTAGGGTATAAGGAATACGTATACCAAGTTTGAAGAAAATCCAGTAAGAATTGCGCCCTGTAGGCGACACAAAGACACACGAAAAAAAAAATGGGCTTGGCTCTGCCCCTGGGGGTGGGGCATACACCCCAAACGATAGGGATGTTCCTTAGGGTACAAAGAATATGTATGCAAACTTTCAAGATTATAAGTTAAGAAATGTGGCCTGTAGACGACAAACAAACAAATACTAGAAATGGGCGTGGCTCGGCCCCTGGGGGTCGGGCATGCCCCCAAAACAATAGGGATCTTCCTTAGGGTATAAGGAATAAGTATACCAAGTTTGAAGAAAATCCATGAAGAATTGCGCCCTGTAGGCGAACCACACACACACACATACACACACACACACAGACACACACAGACAGGGGCGACGGCATAATACGTCCACATTATGAATGTGGACGTATAAAAATGGCAGCGGACGTTAGGAAAGAAATATGAAAAAAAAATAGACTGGTGGGTAGTGTGATTTTCGGGGTTGGATTTCATACTAAGCCGAGGGATTTCAGGAATAATCTATTGTACCACATGAAAGAGGGATGAACACCCTTTCATTTCATACCATGTATAGGCTCAAATAAATTAAATGACATCGGACGTTAGAAAATAAATTAAACGAAAAAAAAAAAAAAAAAATTGATGGGGGGCGTGATATTCGGGGTCGGATTTCTAATGTTGAGGTCTTTAAGGGATAATCTATGGTGCCATGTATGAAAGAGGATTAAACGCCCAATTATTCCATACCTATTATTAGGTGGCTGAGGACCTTTGGTAAATCAAACAACTGACAAACAAAAAGTGCGAGGGCGGTGGGTGGGTATGCTTTTCCGGAACGGATGTCAGACAATTTTGTGCACTTTCGGTAATATTCTAGGTTGCTATATGTATAATATGGATAAATACAGGGGCGTTTTAAGGTTTTATCATGGCTGAGGCTATACTATTTTAAGGGCCCTCTTTCGCGGGGGGGGGGGTCTTGATTGATGATTTATGCCAATGCAAGGACTGCATTCTCATTCAGTAATGGATTCGACAGTAACAGTGTATAGAAAACGATTGACTCGGACTCGGGGTCCTTTCCCTTGGCCAGATGGGCCCTTTTGTCAGACATGGGGCCTTTTAGTCTGTCTTTAGGGTCCCCGAACTAGGGTACATTTTCATTTTTCTCATCGGTTTTAGAATTTTTCTCCCGTTTTATTTTTCCAATTTCTTTGATTTTTTTTCGCGGATAGGATAGCGCCTCCAGCGTCTAAGCTATAAAACGCCTTTGGATAAATACCCTTTAATCCCATGTAGTGTATTGTGTGGCTCAGGAAGAAAGAAACATTCGGGTTTGGTAAATGAAAATCGTCCTGAAAAGGAGATCAGTATATTCCGACGTTGTGCGGTTTATACCGGTAATTACTACAACCTCTTTTACGGAATATTCCTGTGATTTTCAGGAATTATTTATGGTGTCACAGAAATGGGGATAAATAAAGGCTTATATAATCATTGTGTGTACTCAATGGTTTAAATAGTTTTTTTAAATTTACTATGGTTTGAATAGTACTGGGCATTTCAGGCACGTAGCTAGCGGGGGAGGGGGTAAGTGGGGGCAGATCCCCCCCCCCACTGGAAAATATCGGCGCCCCCAATGGCCGCCCTTTGCCAAATTGGAAATAATTTGGTGAGGCGCCTCATGATGACTCACACGATTAACATATACCCTGGACTATAAACGATTGGTTGGTTGCATTATATGGTTGGTCGATTGGAATTCGACTCAGTCACCAAAGTTTGACTATAATGTACATATTTACGGACTGGAATAACAAGATAACGCGTTTACGATCGTCAAATTTTCTTGCGGGGTGGGGTGGGGGCGTGCCTTGACGGGGGCGTGCCTTCTGAGGGTATCACTGATTCAGCCCCTCTAACAATATAGAGAGCACCTCAGACCCTTCTCCGAAAGGCGGTCGTCGTTGACCGTCAAGTGTACGTGCCCCCCTAACAGTTTTGGGCTAGCTACTATGGCGGTATATTAGTGCCAAAATTCTAACATGCTATCGTCTAATTTCTTACTTCTATTCATGTAATTTGTAACCTCCATTCATGTAACTTCTAACTTCCATTCATGTAATTTCTAAATTAAGACAATGTATAATTCAACTTCTTTATTTGTTCAGTGTAAATATCAATTCTATTTCATCTTATTTCTAATATTGGGGCTACACATGTCTACTTCATTGTGGTATTACATGTTAAGCATGAACGACAAACAAATTTAGAATTTTGATACTTCTACCTAGCAACCATCATTATGACATCGTTTGGTGTCGCCACCGTGTGCTCAGTTTGGCGATTGAGCACCTGATCGGGACCATTCTATTGATACAAACGACTCGCTCTTCGTCAGATTGAGTGGCTTGTCTGAGTGTTAAAATTGGAAATAACATCGGGAGAGAGAGATGGGGACATGGGGTTTAACATCCACTCGACACCAACCAGGTCATTTCGGTATTAACGCCGTTCAATTGTATTTCAATAATTCGCTTGCGCGTAGGAGTGTTTAACAGTGGGAGGAAACCGGAGGACCCGGAGAAAACCCACGAGGTTGGAAAGGCGGCCCTGCTCAATGTCACGTAAAAACGGGAAATCGAAACCACGCCAGTTTATTCGATAACAGACCTTATGTTACAGCGTGCACGTGCTAACCATTCGGCCATCCTACCCTCTAAACAACATTGAACGTGATATAAATGTATGGTTTGCAAATACTATTTCGAATACCGTGGCTAAGCGGGTAAGACGCAGGCTCGCTAGGCTGTGGGTCGGGAGTTCGATCCCTGCATTGATCGAAAAAAGTACATCCAGATTTTCTGGCGTGGTTCCCCTTTATTAGTGTCTTGTCGTTCCGATGGGATGAAAACCCGAGGTTCCATGTACATGTTGGCGTGCACGTAATAGATCCCGTGACCGTTAGACTTCGATATAAGTCCAGGTCGTAGATCCGCTCTCCGGGCAATATTTCCCTAAAGCACACTGTATGGCGTATGTCCGTCGCCATTAGCCCGGTTAGGAACAGAACAGTAGAGCGTTAAACCTTCTTTCATTTCATTTCATTTTCTATTTCAAATATAAGCTAAACGGGATTTGGAGAATTTTATTTTATTTTTTTTTACGGTTGAGCCAATAATTAATATTTATATGCAGTTGGTCTATATTAACACAGGCAGGCGCGGATCCAGAAAGGGGGTCCAGGGGGTCCGGACCTCCCCCCCCCCTGCTCAGACTTGAAAATTTGAAATGCGATTTTATTGGCGATTTTTAGACCTGTAATTTTGGAATTTACCTTCCGGAAATACGTCAGAATGCACCAAATTGAATCTAATTTACCAAATTTTTCTGGGGGAGCGCCCCCAAACCCCCCGTTAATTGGTTGAGCGCAATTAGTTAAGAAATTATCAAACCTAGAACACCCCCCCCCCCCCAGCAAAAAATCCTGGATCCGCGCCTGACAGGGTATAAATGTTATAAATAGGCCTACACAGATAATACTGAGTTTAATACTAAGTGGCCTCTCTCTCTCTCTCTCGCTCGCTCTCTCTCTCTCTCTCAGCACGCCTTCCAACCTTCAACCAAACGAAGAATGGTTCGTTTATACCAAATAATGGTCCCAATAAGGTGCGCAATCACCCAATTGAGCACGCAGTGGCGACACCAAACGATGTCATAATGATGGTTGCTAGGTAGAAGTAACAAAATTCTAAATTTGTTTACCGTTCATGCTTAACATGTAATACCACAATGAAGTAGACATTTTTTCGCCCCAATAATAGAAATAAGATGAAATAGAATTGATATTTACACTAAACAAATAAAGAAGTTGAATTATACATTGTCTTAAATTAGAAATTACATGAACGGAAGTAAGAAGTTGTATGAATGGAGGTTAGAAATTACATGAACAGAAGTAAGAAATTAGACGATAGCATGTTAGAATTTTGGCACTAATATACCGCCATAAGCTACGGGCCTGCATTTGTAATTCACTTCGTTCATTCACATGGACGACTAAACATTGTGCTTAGTTAATCGCAGCTTTCGACGATGAGGTTCAAGGTGATCATGAACATAACAGTATCTATTTTAGAAAGTTCTGCACAAATATTTAGTTTGTCATCTATAAAATAAGAACGTCATTTATTTTATGATCAGTAGTGGAATACCGCGTTTTATCAGTGAATAAAAGTGTTATTCCACTGGCTGGCAAAGTAGTTCATATTGTTTTACCTAAAATGATTGTAAAATCATAAAAAAAAAAATAGAACGTAGGCTACATTTGTCGTTTTGTCGCGAATAACATATTTTATTTCATCTCTAAGCAAGAAAACGTTTACATTTTCACTCATGCAACGCATAAGTTTTCTTGCTTCTCGATGACATAAAATATGTTATTCACTCTAAAACGACAAATATCCTCTATATATTTGGAGTTGATCATATATGTAAATTTGGAGTTTAGCGTCAAGTCTAAGTTTACATGTTTAGTTCTCATTTTGCCACACACTTTCTATGAATTTTAAAAATATCCACAGTAGGCCTATAACCGGTTTATAATTGTTTTATGACTGTGAATGACCAGTGGTCAATGGTCTCTAATTAATTTAGTAAAATGGAAAACTACAAGCAAATACAAATAAGTTCGTTTTTAATTATTTATACGTAGACACTTGTCAATATATAAAAGTATATTTGTAAGCACGTGTCAATATTAAAACAATGTAGCACAAATTATTTTCCGTGAATAGTCGGGGCTCGGAAATATGCCGTACGGTCACGTGACCAATTCTAATTCAGATTAGTTTATTTTTAGTGTTACCGGTACTCGCAAAAAGTAGACTTTAATAACTTATATGAGACAAAACATTTTCTGTGAATTTTTATCAAACGAAAGACGTTTGAAAGGAGCTAACTATTCGGATCTAAAATATCTTCTAGTCTTCAACTTTGGGTGACCTATATTGGACGTTCGAGGATGTCCAGCTTTTGGAACTTCCAAATACAATGCCTACGCGCATGCTTGAAGTTCAAGGTCAACGCCGCCATTATTTTCGGCTATTATTTTACCGTACTTGGCATGAATTAACTCAACGAAGTTGTTTATTTACGAAATGAGCCAAGAAGGATTGACACTGAAGGTATTCATTGCATTGATTGACTCTTTGATGGGTTAATTAATCTACGAGTAATAATTACCTCTTTATGTAATCGGCCGAAAATAGATTGATATATGACACCGTAGTGGCTTGTTGTTCATTGTTTTATCAATCACTATCAGCATGATAATTAACTCTTTGTAAATCGGCCGAAAGTGGATTGATATATGATACCATAGTGGCCGATTCATTGTTTTACGATTCGGCTAGATTAAAGATCAATCGGCTAAAGCCGACAAAAAACAGCCGATTAAGATGCCTGGACACTCTAGACCAACCTGTTTCACAGAGAATTACTAACGAATTATCCCTGTAACAGATGGCAGTCTAAAACACGTGCGTTGACTTGCACGCCTCGTAGTCATTGGCTCAACGGCTCGTGCAATGTTTACTTAACACCTAACTGCTTCGGGCAAAATGATGCATTTTACTCATTTTAATACCCATTTACACTAAATAGGAAATATTTTTAAACTACAAATACTCCAAACGTCTTTATTTATTTTTCTTTTACCTCAAAAAAATGTTTGAGAATTTAATTTGTCGGAGTAAAAAAGTTAATATGCCGTACTCATTAAGCCTCGTCAATGTCATGCTTATCAGTGATTGTAGCGGCCAAGCGAATATTCACTGCAGGATCAGTTTGTCTCTAGACCAGTAGGTGTCCAATTACATACATATTGTGTCTCTTCGACCTTGACATCAAACGGTCAAAAATTGTGATTTAAGATGTTGTCATGCAAAAAATGAATTACAGAACAGACTGCAAACACTTTGTTTGTGCATATTCATTCAAAAATAAGCCTCTGTATTAATGTCAAAGTGCTACAATTTAAAAATAAAGGAATTTGTCTATTTTTTTTGCTGTGATCGGCACAGACTTCAACTTTGAACCTCTGTAACACAAAAAGTATATACCAGAATGTTATTGCGACAATTTGGCGTTATCAAGCACATCTAGATCTTTAATTAGTGCAATTTTCATAGACCTATCTTGCTTGTGCGGTTACTGAGATATTGACTTCGGTCAGTTTTTTGCGTTTTTTTTAAAAAAGCCGTTTTTAGTGCCTCTGGTTTGCCATCTTTAAAACGCTATAACTTTTTTAATTTTCAATATTTTTTCGAAATTATTTTTCAGATTATTCATTCTTGATAGATCACAATTACAGTATCATTGTCATTTTTGAGCCTTTGCTTGTATCTGAAAACCCTTTGCAATGCTATAGTTATAGCAACCATGGTTTAAGTATTTATAATACATGTTATAAGGTCCATGGTTATACTTATAGAGTTTAGCATTTAAGATATTTTGAGTGTACAATTTCGCAATCGGAGCCTTATATATTACTAATTAGTGTACTATCTAAGATTAAACAATGTGATGAGTGTGAATAAATTTATACAAAATATTTTACTAAAAAACTTTAGTAAAAATGTCCAATGTTTAAATTCATCTTTGTTTTTGATTCCAGGCACAAAGTTTCAAAGGGTGAATTAAGAAGTAATACAAATGATAACAATTAAACAATCTGTATTCGTTATAAAAAAAAATGCTGTAAATGTGTAAACCAAAAGCAGTTTCAAGGAAATTGTGATGCAGTACATGTATTTACAATTTTCCATACAGACCTGAAATATTTCATCCAGATGATGTTTAGGATAGTACGTATTCCATACAAAAAGTCTGAAAGTTCTTGTTGAAAAAAATGCTCTGTGAATGATATTTTGAGGACACCCCCTCCCCCCCCACCCGATTTCAGGTGTTGTGACAATTTTTGTCACTTTACCTTGCCCTTAGGATCCTATTTTTCGAAACTCCAATGCTATTTCTATGGATTTTACGGGAACCCATAAGGGTCAATCAAATGAAAAAAAAATTTCTGACTATCTCGTAGGGCCGAAAGGATTCACCGGTGTACCGCGATTTTTTCCATGAAAACGATGAACGATATTTTTTTTAAGAATATTGATAATCGCGATTTTTTCTTCAATTTAAGGTTCACGATTAATTTCATACTATATCGCGATATTTGTTCAATAAATGAGATATGTAGGACCCTTAGAAATTACCTATCAGTTCAGTACGTACGTACACAAGGCCTAAGTAAAGGAGAAACCCTCGTTAGCTATAAATAGACTAGAAACAGCACACGTCTTCTATAGGCCCGGGCATCCAGACTTCACAATCATTGCAAAACTGATCTACTAATCGCGTGCAAAATACGACTCGGAAACTGGACAAGACAATGTTTTCCATTGGACAAAATACCGGAAGCCATGCGTTTTACACCAATGAAATCGCATTTTATTTAACAGTCATTTCTTCCTCTCGATGCTGGTGGCTCTTTTTCGAATGAATGAAAAGCGTGTTGAAATTTTGGTTAACAGTCTCTCTTAGTCTTTCGACTATTATGTTCACGCCCAGTACTGGTGGTAGCAGTGTTACACTTGGTGAAGTTGAAATGGAAAAGCCACCCGCCTGTTCGATCGAAGCAAACTGATCCCATAGGGAATATTCGCTTGGCCGCTAAAATCACTGATAAGCGTGACATCGACGAGGCTTAATCATAGTTAATGAGTACGGCATATGAACTTTTCTACTCAGACAAATTAAATTCTCAAACATTTTTTTGAGGCAAAAGAAAAATAAATAAAGACGTTTGAAGTATTTGTAGTTAAAAATTATTTCCTTTTTAGTGTAAATGGGTATTAAAATGAGTAAAATGCATCATTTTGCCCGAAGCAGTTAGGTGTTAAGTAAACATTGCACGAGCCGTTGAGCCAATGTCTGATGGCGTGTGCAGTCAACGCACGTGTTGTGGACAGCCATCTGTTACAGAGATAATTCGTAAGTAATTCTCTGTGAAACAGATTCCAATCGAAGGTATGGGAGAATAGTGGTTTCCTGTTTCGTACTTCCCGTTTGAGTGTTTCGCACAAAATGAAAAATGTGCAAAAAATATTGGTTTAAAGTTAAACATAAAATTTTAATTTATCTAATAATAAACAATATAAATTTAAAACATTGTGTATTTTTTCTTTATTTCAAGAAAACTTTAGTCTATTTCACATTAATGGCGTGTGTATCGTGATGCACCCGTATCGTTGGTCTACGACATCATGCTGTATCATATCGTGGCACAGCGTATCGTTTCGGCCCTACAATCTTGCCCTTAGGATCCTATTTTTCGAAACTCCAATGCTATTTCTATGGATTTTACGGGAGCCCATAAGGGTCAATCAAATGAAAAAAAAATTTCTGACTATCTTGTAATTACAAGATAGCTATCTTGTAATTACAAGATACCGAGATGCCCATGAGTGACAATTTAAACGTCACCATACACCGATTTCATACCATTGACATCATATTCCCACCAACTACTTATTTTAACGCGCTCTTTGAAGCTACAGAAGCTATTTCTATTTTTCGGAAAACTTCTTTAAATTTTGATTTTTGGACAGTAAGTAAGGAAAAGGATATTCTGAAAAACAGACCCTCCTTCAATGAAATGAACTGACTGACATAGCGTCTAACAGCAGTTTATTTATAGCTTGTGGTATCTCCCAACGAATACAAAATTTTGAGAGGGATTTGAAGCAAACATTTGATAGATTAATTAGTTCGAATATATTTTTAGCCCAAATATATCATCAAATCACACAGTTTGTATGCGGGGAAGGTATCTTTAAGGAGAACATGAAATCAATGTATCATAAATGATATTAATGAGGGAATGAAGTTAATGAGAGTATGAATAGTATTTAATGGGGGCACAACCAGAAGATGCCGATCAAGTAACATACAAAAGTACTTTGTTGGGCTGGAGGGTTGGATGGTGCGTGTTTTATCCTAAAAGCCTATCATTGAGTCAACTGGCGTGGTTTCGAATCCTCGTTTGTATGTGACAAGGAGTAGGATCGCCTGTCCAACCTTGCCTGTCCTCCGGTTTCCTCCAACTGCTAAAGAGAGGGGGGGGGTAACGTCCCCTCGACACAAACTAGGTCATTTTGGGACTAACGTATGGTTTAATTTTATTTCAATAGTTCACTTGCGCGTAGGGGTCTTTAGCAGTGGGAGGAAAGAGGAAGACACAGAGAAAACCCACGAGGATGTAGAGGTGACTCTACTCTTTGTCACGGACAACGGGGGATTCAATGATACAGCGTGCACATGCTAACCATTCGCCATCCAACCCCCACCCCCACTACTAAAGACCCCTACGCGCAAGCAAATTATTGAAATTAAATTAAACCATATGTTAATCCTGAAATGACCTAGTTTGTGTCGAGTAGACGTTAAACCCCATTCCCCCCTCTCCCCCGCTCTCTCTCTCTCCCCCCCCCTCTCTCTCACACACACTTCTTTGGCCTTTAACTATCCGATAAATCAGTGTGGGACGACCTTGAAATAAACTAGTTTTTTTTTCATCTGATTGACCCTAACGGGATTCTCCGTATCTTGTAATTACAAGATAGCTATTTGTATTTACAATTTGAAAAGGCTATCTTGTAATAACAAGATAGTTATGAAAAATGGCTATCTTGTAATTACAAGATAGGCTATCTTGTAACTACAAGATAGGCTATATTCTATCTTGTAATTACAAGATAGTCAGAATATTTTTTTTTCATCTAGCCTATTTTTGAATTATTATTACAAGAATGACCAACACTTCATTAAACTCTTAACTAATGTATCTTTACCTTTCCATACAGCGTTGTCGTGAGCCCTTTGTACCTTGGTATAATATAGGCTTGTACACAACGCCAGATTAACGATGGGGCACAGGCCCCAGGCCCCACCCCATTAGGGGGCCCCCAACAAAAATCTCAGTTGCGCGCCTCGAGGGCCCTCCATCGGAAGTCTCGGGGGACACCTCAATCCATGGTGTGTTGCGATCGACATCCGAGAATTCGGTGTAATCCGGTGATGGGTGTATAACACATGGTCTTTTATTGTCGTGAGATCTTCTATCGAACCAAACATCGTCTAACTGGAATTATTGTATAACTCGAACAAAGTACACGTCTCCATCATTTTGAGTAGCTCGAATATTGCCTCAGGTTGACGTACGATTGTATATAAGCTGTAGTTGTCGTTGATATTTGTTGTGGGTATAAGCTGAATATGATGAGATGCACATCATGATCACACGAAATATTCAGATTTTTTGATTAAATCTCGTATTATAATTTTGTTCGTAACATTACGACCTCCATTCAACAAATCATCGTGGGGGATATAATACGATTCCGAATCAAGTGACCCCGTTATTTATCACTGAGCTACTTCAAAATTAGGTTTGATGTAGCTCTGCTCACTTACAGTGGCGGATTTAATGGGCTCAATGGCTCCAGTCCTCTCCTCTAGATATGCCACCATTTCATAGCACTCGCATGGATTGGTCCACTGAAATAACGCCAGAATGGTTAATCGGGTGTTGCTTGTACAGACATAATAAAAGACAATTTTTTTTTCACTATTGATACTAATCTTATAAATTTTTACACTTATTACTTTGTAAATAATTTATTTCCATATGTATAATTATTAGCAATAACGCTTCAGGGGAAGCGGACATTAAATAATGGTATATCACACACACGGCATAGTGATGCGCTGACTGGTTGAACCATGGACCTTATAACACATGGACTGGTTACGAGAAGCAAAACAGCTAAGTGCCTAACATGCGAGACAGCGTGGGAAGACAACTCTGTTTGGGAGATTATATTACCTGATGTCTTCGCTAATTAGCTTTAATCACGGTTTTCATCGTTCCGTTGTGTCCTGAATTTACCGAAAAATGCTAAAATAAGGTCCATGGTTGAACAACGGGAATAATGGGAGATTAGATAAAGAGTTGGCAGTTCTAACTATAATAGATAAATACTATAATAATGTAAAGGGAATATGCTAAAAATATTTCAGTCAAATTGTTTCACTCTGAGCCGATATATTAGTGATATAATTTTAGGCCTGGCCTCGATCATCATTATTAAAGCTGGTACGATAAAAAACAAAGTCTTCATTATCCGTTTTAACGTAAAGTCATCCATCTCAAAATGTATTCAAATCCGGTAAATGTTGCAAGCTAGCAATAGTATAATTAAGGTGTAATTAATAATTTAGATAACATTTCAGGCCTAAGTAAAGACACGTAATAGGAAGATTTAGCTCTTGCAATATAATGTATGTCTAATGATAAAGCCAATTAAAAAAAAAACCAACAGGAACGTAATTTTCTAAAGTTGTTGTGAAAACCAAAAAGCTAAACAGGCGCGGATCCAGGATTTTTTGCAGGGGGCCCTCCCCCAGAAAAATTTGGTAAATTAGATTCAATTTGGTGCATTCTGACGTATTTCCGGAAGGTAAATTCCAAAATTACAGGTCTAAAAGTCGCCAATAAAATCGCATAAAAAATTTTCAAGTCTGAGCAGGGGGGGGGTCCGGACACCCTTAACCCCCCCCCCCTCTGGATCCGCGCCTAGAAATTTTAACAATAGCTTTTTTAGGCCTTTAATACCCTATTTGATAGATGTGTAGTATAGATCATGACTGTGCGATGGCTATTTATAGCCTCATAACATACACTCAACGTTATGCACAATCACTTGTAAACATGACATTATAGCGTGAACATTCGATGCAGTTCATATAGCACCCTAATCTTGTGATAGCTTTGTGTACCTCATATATATAGGAGCAATAGCAATTGCTGTTCACTGTGTCACTAAGGGTACAACATACATATGCTACACATGTAGTAATCTATGCAGCTTGAGAACCTATAATTAAGTTTTGATAATTTTTTTTCAGATTTCAAGTCTTGATGGTTGGAGTTTGATTATCTGAACAACTTTTAGCCGGTTTAATTTTCACTTATAGCTGCGATGTCCTGACTTGGGAATTTCCTTCATTATTTGGTAAATATTTTATTTCAAAGTCATTTATTTTGGATTCCATTCATTTTTTATAGTTCTCTATCATCACAGGAACATGTAGATTAGAGCTCGTGTAAATGCCTTCTTAAGAACCCCATTTCAATTATTGTGACAAAATGGTGTCACTTAAATTTACCTTGCAGTAAGGTTCAGTTGCAATGCAACTTTGGTGGAATGATGTTTTTTTTTTTAATAGACTGGTAGAACTGCGTTACATTTTGTTTTTTACTTCAGTAGGCTAGATCATCATGCTATTATTTTGTATCTGTTAAGCACCAGACATGTATAATCTAGTCTAGTCTACAACGCTTAGATCACGTGATTTATTCCCTTCCTTGGCGCGACTCTACATTTTGATTTCTCTCGCCATTTTTATTTCAAGCATTCAACAAGCATGTTTAACTATGTGAGTATTCTGAGTATTTTACTAGTTTTAAGGGCCAGCTCTGAACTGGACTCACTGATTTTCAATCAGTAGGCTATAATCCAGTGGAGTGTAGTTGTTACGTTTAGAACCTAGTGTAGTTGTTTAGTCGATTTTAAAAGCTCACTATAGAGCTTATGTTGTACTGTCGTTTTATCAACTAAAAAGAAAAATTATTTGACCTTAATGTGGATGTGGTGTATAGATGCTATGTTAATAGAACCTTTTGTCGTAGGTTGATATGGGGACTGGGATTACTGGGGTGTATCGGTGGAAGCACAAGGATGTACCTGTAATGCAGTTACGACCATATACTGACTCGGTTGTCATAGCCATCTTGTTTTTTTAACCTGCTTGACTATCAGAATCAGGATCTTGGTCCGACACCCTTGGGTACAAATCTGTATATTATATTACCTATATAACAATGTTATTACCTATTGTTACATTATTTAAATCACAATACACCCATTATCATAAACTGGTAATATCGGTTTATATTACCTTATTAAGAGGGGATTCATCTTTTTTAATATTAAATGTGACCTCATTCTTTGATGTTGGCGTACAGTAGGCTACATCATCATGCTATTATTTTGTACCTGTTAAGCACCAGACATGTATACTCTAGTCTACAACGCTTAGATCACATGATTTATTCCCTTCCTTGGTGTGACTCTCCATTTTGATTTCTCTCGCCATTTTGATTTCACTCGCCAAGCATTATTATTATTTCAAATAACATCTATGGCAAGGTTTGGGGGCATTTGTGTGGAGCTTTTCACCACACTTCCACAAAATATTTTTTTTCTCCAAAATTTCTTCTTAGACCCCTTATTTGCCTGTGTGGTACCACATTCCACAAGATTCTCCACTTAGAATAATTTTGATAGTGTTATGGGTCTGTGGTGTTTTTCAAACATTATGATATTTGTGACTCAAACGGCTAATCTAGGTTGTAATTTTTCGTCGCATTTTAAAAGTATTTATCAACTTTGAAATTAATACACCACATAGCCAATGTTCCGATGACTAGATTTGACATTCCATTCTCATAGACATAGACCCACCCTTTCAATGATAGGCCTACTTTGAAAATGATACTTACTCAATTAAATAATTTTTTCCCTAAGATAAAATATCTTTAGCTCCTTAAATGCCAATAATAATAAATTTATATTAAAATTTAATTTCAAATAGGACTAGGCCTGTAACATTTTTCAATAAACACATTTGGGATTATTGATTTATCTCTTTACATATCGTCATAACCCCCAAAAGTATGCGTAAATACTACATATGGTTTGCCTAGTATTATAGGCCTTTAGGCCTTCTATAACCAAGAAATGGGCCACATTAAACCATCGTACACGAACATATTTTCTTTATAGACAAGAGGACTCCTCTTTCCAAGACATTGGATATTTTCTTGGAGTTCTAATATGGAGTGACATCCAAATGCTTAAATTGACTTAGGCCTACAATAAAATAAACGGGTGAAAAGAATTTGAATGAGAAGTGTTTCTGTGAATGGTGGTTGGAATATTAAAATGAAGTGGGCGGGCCATTCACAATATTCTCATTATTCCAATTATATCTATATGTCGCAATATATGTAACAATGTAGCTCTAATCAATGTTTGTTAATGTCTTGATTTTAAGTTAGGACAGGGTGACGGCTATCCTAAGTTAAAATTGATTTTAGTTAAAATTGTCCTTGAAATGGGATTGTGAAACGCCACTATTTTAAGTTAAGATTAGATTTTAACTTAAAATATTATTTTAGTGGATTTTAACTAAAATGCTTAAAATCGTTTTGTGAAACTCATCTATCTTAAGTTAGGATGAAATTTTAGTTTAAGACGATTTTAAGGAGATTTAAGTTTTTGTGAAACAGGGCCCTGACCACTTATAGGATTTAATGACAAAAGTTGTCATCACTAAAAGCTAAAGGGCCTAGCTTCATTTAGTCAACGGTATCAGCTTACCAGTGCTAATATCTTTGTCAAAATTGATGGAAGTCTTTTTCGAGATATATTAACTGCAAGATAGGAATCTTATTTCTATCAGCCATGTTTATCATCACATGACTAACATATCAGTTCGTAACTTTTGGATTATGGCCCCTGATTGTAAAAAAAACCCATCCAGTTTTATACACACACATCATTTTCATTGTCGTTGCGCCTGTCAGTCGATCTGTGGACATCTACATGTCACAATTTTTATACGTCCACATTTTTATGTGGATGTATATTGTCGTTGCGACTGATGTTGATTGAGTTCGAATTTCATGAAAATTGCACTGAAACTGAATGACAATATGGCTACTCCTTTTACGCAAATAGTGTAAAACTATGTAAGGCTGTGGACCCTCTAAAGGTCGCAATTTTGATGTTTATATCCCAATGATCTTGGTTCCCTTCTACATTAGTGCATATCGGACCGTCACTTCCTGGATTATGCCCCAGTTGGACAATCTGGTTTTCACAATTTTTATATGCCCACATTGAAATGTGGTCGTATATTGTTGACGTCACCATCTGGCATCCACAAGTTAATATCAGATTGCCTTTAAATTTATACACACTGTTTAAGGTCATAAGAGGAAGGAACCTGCCAGAGATATGGCCCTTGGTCACTTTAATAAATCATAAGTTTCACTCACTAAACTAGATGAATAATGATTAGTGCCGCATAGTTCTCCAAAGTTGATGAAGATTTTTGGCGATAAATCAATCGTTGGTTTTGACAAGTATCTTATTTAAATCCACGCAAATTTCACAATAACACACTCAGGCCTAGAAATGGCGATATTAATTGTACCTGACTAATAAAAGAGTACCTGACATTTTCAACTTAGTGCCGGATATGTATTAATAATATCAATAAAATGACAGACACCAGAGGTTTTGTGCCTGACAAAGCCTTAATCTGTGTGGGGACATGACAGGTGCATTATTTCCAGGCTTGCACATATTCACATAACCTGTGAAGATAAAAAAAATGTGACAGAGCTCTCACTAGCAGCTTCTTAGCACAAGGGAATTAACTTTAATGGCCCCTGATTGTACAATAAATCGCGTTTAGCTTGTTGTCCCCTCTAGATGTCACAATTTTAAAAAATGTTGTAATACCGGTATATCCCTGTTCACCCAAATGATGGATGAGTCGGACAGAAACTGCCCGACAAGATGACCGTAACCTCTGGATTATGGCCTCTGATTGTACAAAAACACTGTATTAGCTTGTTATTCCTTTTGAGGTCACAATTTTTATCTGTTTTGAAAAAAACGTTTAAATATGTCACTGTTAATGATGGTTAAGTTCAAATTTTGTGAAAATTGGACAAAAACTACCTGACAAAATAGTGTAAAAGTATGTAATACCAAGGTTGTGAACCCTCTAGAGGTCACAACTTTTATCTGATTTTGAAGAAACTTAAAATATATGTTTAAATCCCAAAGATCTTGGTTGCTTTTGATAATCGTGCATACCAGACTGAAACTACTGGGATTATGGTCTCTGCTGATACTGGGATTATGGTCTCTTGTAAAATTTCTGCGTATCTTGTTTCATTGGGGATTTTTGTTTTTTTATATTGTAGCAACTTCAAATTTTTAACAACCAAACATTTAACGTCTGCAATAATGCACCAATAGTTGTGAACGTTCAACAGATTAATCAACTCCATCAAGATGTTATTAGAATGGAGAATGAAAAAGACCAACTGGAGCTCGAAATGGATCAACAAATATCAAAGAATGAATTTCTTGCTCAACAACTACAAGAGATCAACAGGATGTTCTATCAGCAGGCTGTTGAAGGAATAGAGCAAGATGATATGATTTTTCTTAATGTTTACTACGAGATGTAAGTAGAAACATAGTCATTATCAACCTGATTAAAATACAGATCTATATTTCGTTTCGTTTTTATAAGCCCACATTGAAATGTGGTCGTATATTGTCGTTGCCCCCCGTCCGTTATATTTTCAGATAATTACATAATGAGTTGTTACTCTTAATCAGATTTTAGTGTATTACAAATGTTTCATTACCAAAAAAGTAAAAAAATGCGACAACCCTTGTTGACTGCCCAGACTATTTAGCTGCTGTGGGCTATCTTTTATACTTTCGATGACCTACTCTACACTACACTACTACTACTACCTGGTCTTTAACGTCTGCTACACTACACTACTACTACTACCTGGTCTTTAACGTCTGCTTCCACATAAGTGATATTGAAGACAAGACATAGGCGAGTTGAGGCTTCTTCCTGTTTTTAGAATATGGCCTACATTACATGTTGATCTAACAAGTTATAGTGGGAATTCACGTCCAGTGTCAAGTAAGCGACATAGGATCCTATAATGTCAGTCATTCGATTAACCAATTAGAATCGATGTTGCAAGTGGCTATGCTTTGCTTTATTTTGATGTCTATTGCTGCAAATTTCTACCTACAGTTCCGTACAAAATAGGTCAAGCACTCGATTCGACAGACCATTTGATTGGCTGACCCCTCATTTCAAGCAGAACACAAGCTAAATAACAACTCTTCCAGATCCTAATGTAGTAAAGACAAGTAAAACGAAATTTTGAACTATAAAAACGAAACGAAATAGGGTCTGTGCTTTAATCAGATTTGGTCATTGTTCACTGATAATTAAACTGATATTTTATCACATTCATGCTGTTCTGTAATCTCTTGTATATTCTAGTAGATGTTATAATCTATATTTACCTTTGTTTACAGTAGTATTGTAATATATATTTACTTGTATTTATTTTAAAGGAATAGAGTTGTTTTTCCCAAACGTATAAGAATAGGAAAAAACACGACCATAGCTCAATTAACCGGGATACTGCAGGCAGGATATAGCCAAGAGTATGGTACAAGTGATGAATCTTATGGTATTGGTTGTATCTATAATTGTTTGGGAGAGAAAAAGTACAACTTTGAACTAGACGACAAAAATCTTCCATTATATTATTACGAAATAATATCTGAAGATATGGTCCAGTGGTTAAATATAGAAAGGGATGAATTGTTTTAAAATAATAAAATATATATAAAGAACAATATGCTTTTTTATGCCCACATGGAAATAATGTCCGTCGTCCACAATTTCTTGTGAACACTCTATAGACTACATTTATCATCAGATTGTTTTGAAATTGATATTTTTGTTTACATTAGTGAGATAAAGAAGTCTAGCTATTTAATTTCAAAATGAAATGAAATGGGGTTAACGTCCTACAGTTCTGCCCCAACTGGGCTAATGAAGACGGGCATATGCTATACAGTGTAACTCTAATGTTTCTTCTACTTTAAATAAGTTTCATCTTGTATCTGAGGATACAGTTAGAAAAGTAATTAAATCGTCACCTTCCAAATCATGTACATTAGATCCTCTACCTACTTCTATTCTCAAAGAATGTTTAGATGAAATTATTCATGTTATTGTCGATATTATCAATTGTAGTATTCATTCTTGTGTTATTCCTGATGTTTTTAAGTTAGCATATGTCATTCCACTGATTAAAAAGCCGAATCTGGACCCCAATATCTTTAAAAATTATAGACCAGTTTCGAACCTTAGTTTTATTTCAAAATTACTTGAAAAATTAATTGCAATCCAACTAAAGAGCCATATAGAAGACAACTGCTTAGATGAGACATTTCAAAGTGCATGTAAGCAATTCCACAGTACCGAAACTGCCCTAACAAGGGTATCCAATGACATACTTCTTGAATTAGATGATAAGAAGTGTGTGTTTTTGCTTTTATTGGATCTATCTGCAGCATTTGACACTGTTGACCATTCCATTCTTCTACATAGATTACGTTTTAGATTTGGTATACAGAGTGATGCATTAAAACTGTTAAAAAGTGGGTAGGACGCAATCTATTTTATTAGATGGCAAATTGTCGAAAGAAACTGTTTTATCTTTCAGTGTTCCACAAGGATCGGTTTTAGGCCCGATACTTTTTATGTTATACTCATCACCTATTAGCAATATTGTTGATAAATATAATCTTAAATTTCACTTATATGCTGATGATACTCAGCTATATATTTCTTTTAACCCAAAATATCCATTTTCTTTTAACATATCTAAACAACAACTTGAAGACTGTATTAGTGAACTAAGACTGTGGATGTCTAAGAATTTTCTTAAATTGAATGACGATAAAACAGAATTTCTTCTTTTGGGATCAAAATATCAATTTAAAAATAAACATGTACATTCTAACTTATCCATTGTTATAGGTGATTGTGAGATTAACCCTACTGCTTTTAGTCGAAATATTGGTGCAATATTTGATAATTTTATGAATATGGAAGCACAAGTAAATCATATATCTAAAGTTTGTTATTTTAATATTCGCAATATTGGTAAAATACGAAACTATTTGTCAAGAGATGCAACAAAAACTCTTATTAACTCCCTTGTGACTTCCAGACTTGATAATTTTAATCCTCTGTTAGCTTGTTTATCCCTTAAACTTATTAACAAACATCAACAAATACAAAATACTGCTGCCAGATTAATAACCTCCACGAATAAATATACAAGTATAACCCCTGTTCTCTATCAGCTGCACTGGTTGCCCATTAAATATAGAATAGATTTTAAGATTTTACTTTTAACCTTCAAATGCCTTCATAATTTAACACCAAAGTATTTATCTGAACTTTTAGAATTATATACCCCAGACAGAACTCTACGTTCATCTGATTAATTACTTTTAAAGCAAAAAATTGTGAACCTTTCTAGTTAAGGGGCACGCTCTTTTAGTTATCAAGCGCCTATTTTATGGAATCAATTACCTTTTAATATTCGAATTTTATCATCACTAGCTGATTTTAAAAAACAGACTAAAACTTTCTTATTTTTAAAGGCTTATAACAAATTTTAACACCTATTATCTTGTTTATTGTCATGCTATTTATTGTTTGAATGTATATTTTTTTGTTACACTGAAAAGTGCCCTTGAACACATCTGTGAAAGGGGCGCTATATACATTTTGTAATAATAATAATAATATGAGGGAAATTTTGCCCAGACAGCGGCACTACCACCTACTCTTATATCGAATTCCAACTCTCAAGGGATCTTTTACGTCCACGCCAATATGTACACTGGACCTCGGTTTTTTGTCTCATTCAAACGAATAGACAGCTGTTCTTTTCAGGACCTCTGTCTTGCATCACTGACAAGGGGGAACCACACCGGAAAATCTGGATGATGGTTCTCAGCAAATGCAGGGATCAAATACCCGACCTCCAGGCTAGCGAGCCAGCATCTTACCCAATTATGCGATGATTCCCCATTTAATTTCAATTATATCCGTTAATTTCTTCTGGCTTTATGGCCGTTATTTCACTTTATTGCACCTTGTGCATACTTTCACGACAAGAATTATGATGCGATCAATATGAAATTTATGTGCATCCTTCAAATTATTTTAACGAAAAATCCTACTGAAATTCAGCAATTTCTGTTATATCTAGAGTTATGGCCAATGTTTCACAACAAAATTTATCATCCGATCTGTATGAAATTTGTATGCATTATTGTCCTCTGCCTTTCAAAGACAGCAGGCAACTATTAAAATGGGTTCGTCTGTCTGTCTGTGTGTCCCTCCATCCGTCACACTTTTCGTTTATCCATACGTCTGTCAAACTTCTTGGGACACGGTAACTCTCTAATTGAGCTAGAATGTTGAAACTTGGTTTAGGTCAATGCCTAGATGGACTTCGAATGATGAGCATTTTCTGCCTAGGGTAAGCAGAGATAAGCAATTTGATTGGTTGATTGGGGACATCAGCCTCACTGTTGGCTTGTTTTTATCAAAGTTGGCACGAAGTATTGGGCCAATGTTTGCTTCACAACGTGGAGACACTACCGGTATCATATAAAGGTTTCATATTAACTCGGGATCTCACGAAAATTTACGTAGGATGTCAATATCTCAAGAACATTAACTCCAATTCTCAAGAAAATTAACACAGGATGTTAATATCCTAGGAAAATTATCAGGGTATTTCAAGAACATTAAATTGAGATCTCAAGAAAATTACCAGGTGATCACAGGACTTTGAGAAAGGATCTGTATATATATATATATATATATATAAACTAAATTAAAGAAAGACACCAAAATACTAATTTGACGGTTAGCGCTTTCTGTTCGTACTGAACATCATCAGACCATTTTTATTTATGAAGAATTACGTAGAACAATAGACGCAACGTCATGACGTTACTATAAATATATCAAATACACCATAAAATATTATTTACACATTTTTACATTTAGTAAATTATCACTATAAAGAGAATTACTTCATCTCTTATTATAGTATCCGTTTATTTAATTCGAACTTGAGACGAATTCTCACTTCCTCAAAATTTGATTTAGAAACTAAACAACCTGTTGTTTCCAAATGTGGCGATGAAAGATGTTTAACTTGTAATATGATAGTCGAAGGAAGCTCCATTAAAATAAATGAATCCAATGATTTTCATGTAAAACAAAGCATGAAATGCAAATCAAAAAATGTAATTTATCTCATCATATGCTATGGTTGTAAAGGGAAATACATTGGTAAATCAGAAGGTCAACTAAACCTTCGAATGAACCTTCATAGATCTCAAATTAAGATACCCAGTAATCGAACGATACCTTTAAGTGCACACATCGAAACATGTGGAGGTGGAAAATTCAATGTATTTCCCTTGTACAAATTGAATTTTCTAAATAATGATTTACTTGAATGTAAAGAAAATTATTTCATCAAAAAGTACAAACCCGAATTAAATAAACGGATACTATAATAAGAGATGAAGTAATTCTCTTTTTAGTGATAATTTACTAAATGTAAAAATGTGTAAATAATATTTTATGGTGTATTTGATATATTTATAGTAACGTCATGACGTTGCGTCTATTGTTCTACGTAATTCTTCATAAATAAAAATGGTCTGATGATGTTCAGTACGAACAGAAAGCGCTAACCGTCAAATTAGTATTTTGGTGTCTTTCTTTAATTTAGTTTATATATATATTAACTGGGAGTTGTATTTACCTATATTTTATTATATATATATATATATACACACACACACTTCCATAAGTTAGTACGGAAGCTTATATAGGTCATGCAAAATTTTGTAGAAGACCTAGAGATCCTGCAATCCTGTGATACTTTAGGCATTTATCGAGAATCTCCCATCGTGTGTTAACGATCTTGAGAATTTGAGTTAATTTTCTCGGGATCTTGCCATCCTGTGTTAATTTTCTCGAGATCTGGGGTATTTTTATTCATATTCTCAGCACCCCACAACCTGTTTTTTCGGGGTTTACCCCACCCCTCCCCAAATGTGATACTACGGTGTGACTGTCGTCTAGGCCTTTCTTCGGACTTTAGTTCAATCATCAATTAAAGCTCCAATAGCATTTTTTTTAAGTTATATTTTTAAAATGTATTAAAATAAAGCCCAAAAATAGACTGAACCTATAAACAGTCCTACCTTGTTAAAGAATAATCCTATTAATCCTATAATTCACTATTGCCAGTTGAGAAATTGGCAAAAATATCATTTTCAACTTCAAATTCAAACGTTTGAAGATGGCCGTCCATGGAGAGGAATGGGAAAACAAGTGAGGTAATTGAGTAACTATTTCCTCAATCACCCTGTGTCACCCTTTCTAATGCCCAAAAAATTTTGACCATGATCGTATAATAGTGAGTTGACAACCTTTTGAGCAAAAGACATAGAAATAATTATGTTTTGACTTTATTAGAAAATATGAAATTGGAACTTTAAATGACTCTGGAACACCGTTTATGCTGTTGCTATGTTTATATAACAAATACAGCAAACTACATAGGTTACATACAGGAAACTACAATGTCTATGATACTTACTTTTGGAGTTATTAAAATATCCATGGTCTGAGTTTAATATCCTTTCTTACTCAAACCAAACGGCATACACGTGGCAAGAGCCACGTACTTCTTGATATTTCTGCATAACGTTTGAGCTAGGATATGTCTACACCCTAGCCTCTAACCTGAGGAGGACATAGGTATGGTGATCCCCCTAACTCTGAATGATGTCTTGTCTATGGTCTCATCATGACGCCTGCGTCCGGTCTGTAAGCTAAGGCAGCTCACGGTATGAGCTTCCTCTTGGGTCTCTCGAATGTTGTCTGAGGTAAATCAAACCCGCTCTCTCCTATATGGAAGAATAAAGCATTGGTGCCATGAGAGGACGGTCCTGTCGCTTCTAGTGCACCTTCTACATGCAACAGTTTTTAACGGATTTTGTTTTTCAAATATGTCTACTACACCGATAACAATGTTCATCACGTGCATTTTGCATACCTATAGTCCATTGGCCAATCACGTTATTTTACCTACATTTTGCCTAGTAGTTTGGATGCAGCGATGGCGGGTGTGGCGCGCCAGGCAGGGTAAGCTTACTCTTCCGGACACCTGTTACCACTGTTTGCCGTGTATGTTGTACACGGTGAACAGTCCATATGCTGATTCCACTATTTTTCCTGATTATACTATTTTGCCTATACCTTTTTATTTATGGGGAATATTGTCGGTGTAGGCTGTCATTGATAGTCCATTGGCCAATCACGCTATTTTACAGAGATTTCGTCTATTAGTTTGGATGCAGCTATGGCGGGTGTGGCGCGCCGGCAGGGTAAGCTCACTCTTCCGGACACCTGTTACCACTGTTTGTTGTCTATTTCGTACACGATGAACAGTCCATTTGCTGATTACACTACTTTGCCTAACTATTTTGCCTATTACGTTCCTTAGGACTTCGATTTTTGCCTAATGGTTTGGATTGTTCGTACTTGGTTTTATTTTATTTTACACTAGGACCTTTCGATTTTCAGTACCCCGCTAATTTCTGTTCGATAGTTACCCTCTTCGTAGATATTATTTTCAAATATGTGACGATACGAGGACGATCCCTATCGATATTCAGCATTCTGTGATCTTCTGTTCCTTATTACCCTGCCCCGGGATTTCGAGAAAATTTACACAGGATATCAATATCTCGAGAACATTTACTCAAATTATCGCGAAAATTTACACCGGATGCCAATATCTCAGGAAAATTGTCACAGGATTTGAGAAAGTATCACGGGATCACAGGATCTCAAGACCTTCTACATAATTTTGCATGACCCCTGTACGCTTCCGTAAGTTTGCATGCACATAAAAACGATAGCCTGAAATATTTTTTTGATGGGAGTCAAAACAGGCTGTGCTAAGTCATTATGCTATCATACGTATCCAGAGAAATCTCACAAAATTGGAAGCGTACAACCAAGGAATCGAAACCATGCTAATGTGAGATGACTCAATGACAGACTTTATGATACAGTGCACACATGCTAACCATTCAGTCACCCCCATCCCCATCCTTTTCCCTTCATTAGCCCAGTAGGACGTTCTACACCATTTCATTTCTAAGAGAGAGAGAAATGGGGTTTAACATCCACTCGACACAAACCAGGTCATTTTGGGACTAACATGGTTTTTTAATTTTATTTCAATAATTCGCTTGCGCGTAGGGGTCTTTAGCAGTGGGAGAAAACCGGAGTGCCCGGAGGAAACCCACCAGGTTGAGAAGGCGCCCCTATCTCCATGCCACATACACTCACACCAGGGCTCGAAACCACAGCCGCAAGCTAGAGGTCGAAGCGCGGCACTCTAGACCACTAGGCTATCCCAACCCCCCTTCATTTCTAAGATTGTGATCCTAATTCTAATAAGCAAATAATAATAACAAGCCAACAGTGAGGCTGATGTCCCCCGCCGAAATCCCAAAATAAATAGATGACACATATTAATTAATCGCACATTTATTTTTTTCAAACGTATCGACCAATCAAACTGAACACGAAGTGTCATCCAAAAATTAATTATCTCTGCCTACCGTAAGAAGAAAATGCTCATCTTCGAACTCTATCAAGGCATTGACCTAATAAGCATACACACCAATTTTGAACATTTTAACTCAATTCGAAGGAGAGTTATTGTGTTCCAAAGTCTCGGCAAATCAAATTGCTTATCGCTCTGCTTACCCTGAGCAGAAAATGCTCATTATCGATCATAGTCAAGGTATTACTGTAATGAAACTATACACCAAGTTTCATCACTCTCACTTAATTAGAACTAAAGTTATCGTGTCCCAAAGCATCAACCAATCAAATTGCTTATCTCTGCCTACCCTAAGCGGAAAATGCTCATCTTCGAACTCCATCAAGGCATTGACCTAATAAGCATATACACCAAGTTAGAAGGAGAGTTATTGTGTTCCAAAGTCTCGACCAATCAAATTGCGTATCGCTCTGCTTACCCTGAGCAGAAAATGCTCATTATCGAACCTAGTCAAGGTATTACTTTAATGAAACTATACACCAAGTTTCATCACTCTCACTTAATTAGAACTAAAGTTATCATGTCCCAAAGCATCAACCAATCAAATTGCTTATCTCTGCTTACCCTAAGTGGAAAATGCTCATCTTCAAACTCCATCAAGGCATTGACCTAATAAGCATATACACCAAGTTTGAACATTTTAACTAAATTAGAAAGAGAGTTATTGTGTTCCAAAGTCTCGACCAATCAAATTGCGTATCGCTCTGCTTACCCTGAGCAGAAAATGCTCATTATCGAACTTAGTCAAGGTATTACTATAATGAAACTATACACCAAGTTTCATCACTCTCACTTAATTAGAACTAAAGTTATCGTGTCCCAAAGCATCAACCAATCAAATTGCTTATCTCTGCTTACCCTAAGCGGAAAATGCTCATCTTCGAACTCCATCAAGGCATTGACCTAATAAGCATATACACCAAGTTTGAACATTTTAACTCAATTAGAAGGAGAGTTATTGTGTTCCAAATTCTCGACCAATCAAATTGCGTATAGCTATGCTTACCCTGAGCAGAAAATGCTCATTATCGAACTTAGTCAAGGTATTACTATAATGAAACTATACACCAAGTTTCATCAATCTCACTTAATTAGAACTAAAGTTATCGTGTCCCAAAACATCGACCAATCAAATTGCTTATCTCTGCTTACCCTAAGTGGAAAATGCTCATCTTCGAACTCCATCAAGGCATTGACCTAATAAACACATACACCAAGTTTAAACATTCTAGCTCAATTAGGAAGAGAGTTATTGTGTCCCAAAAAGTGTGACGGACAGACAGACGGACAGACAGACGGACAGACAGACGGACAGACAGACAGACGGACGAACCCATTTTAATAGTCCCCCAACTTTCTTCGAAAGGCGGGGGACAAAAAAGATAAAACAGATTTGATGAAAAATGAGATTTTAATTTGAATTTTTAGTTTGTATATTACAAATAGACAACAACTATAATATCATATACAAATGATAAGTCCTATTTACAAATAAAATTATATCTTATCTTTTCATTTACAAAGAATAGACGATAATATAAATATTATAATAATAATAATAACTAGACCTGCATGCAGGAATGACGGGTTTCACTGGTGCCAAGTTACTCTTAAACATGTCACTTTCGGTGCCAAGTTACACTTGAACATATGTCACTTCCGGTACCAACGAAACCACTAAACAGGTTTCCAAATTAACATTGCACACAAATAAAATGGACGTAGAATCAACCAATCAATCCAGCAATATCAAGTCATTTTATACATTTGTTACTTGTAAATGATCTTGACAAAATTAAATTACTTCCGGTGTTAATGAAAATGTTCAATTAGTCTTATGAAATCAGAAATGGCATACGATATCATATAGTGACAATTTTATGTAAATCGAATAATAATTGCCACTTTTAAAGACCAAAAAACTTGAAAAGTGACTTGTAGAAAATCTGCTATTTCTCTGCAACCGTACAAGTTAGAAACCATTTTGTGGTATCTGTATGATCGTATGGGTTCATTCTATTTGTTGATTGGCATCAAATACCATAATTTGAAAAAGATTTCAAAACAGACTCATTTGAATAAAATAACTGTTTTGAAGGCTAAAAATTCAGTTTTTGCCAAAATGACGTTACTTCCGGTGATAATGAAAATCTTAAATTACTTGTATGAAATCACAAATGGCATTAGGTATAACATGGTGTAACGTTTATGAAAATCGAATAATAATTGACACGTTTATGGCCCCGAAACCTTCAAAAGTGACCTGTAGGAAACCGTCTATTTCTCGGCAACCGAACAAGTTAGAAACAATTTTATGATATCTATATGACCATATGAGTTGTATTTATATGTGAATTTAAACCAAAAGTTAAAATTATTAATACATATTAAGTTATTCATGGTTGAATAAAACATTGATTTAAAAAGTTTAAAATGCAGTTTTTGACCAAATGACGTCACTTCCGGTGTCAATTTTAAATTGTAATCAACTTGATATGACGCTACATGCTTTTTGAATCAAATGATGTCACTTTTATAAAAATCCAATCATAATTGACTATTTTACAGGCAAAATAACAAAAACAGTGACTTGTACAGAACTGTCCATTTCTTGGTAACTGCTTATATTACAAACTAATTTTAACATACATTTTCTTCGTATGGATTATAGCTACAAGTTTATAAAAGTTACGAAGAAATATTTTAAAATCTGAAAAGCCTGAATAGGTTGTAATTGGGTCAATTTTACACCATTTTTAGCCATTTAATCGAATTTGCTCGAAAATGAAATCGAAAATAAAAAAACTGCTTCCGCCATTTTTTGCGCCTTGAAAGGGCACTCTCTTTGAGTCAAATAATTTTACCAAAAAATAATATTTGTTTTCGAAAAATGGTACCTAACTGTCAAAATTGTAGTTTTTGGTAAAATTATGCCACTTCCGGTGCCGACAGATAACACTTCCGGTAATAAAAAAAATGACAATTGAGACAACGAAGCATATGAACTTTGTTTTATACAAATCGAACAATAAAAAATTAATCTAGGACTGAAAAACTGAATTAGCCAATAGCGGCCAAGGAAAATTACTGAGACAAAATTTTTTAACATTTTTGCACTAGGCAGATGACTCTTTAATTCTGTGCACAATACGACTAAAAAATATTCATAAATAAAAAAGTTTTTTGTAAAATTTTAAATTTTCGAAATTTGGCGCCTAATATCTTCGAAGATTTGCCGAAAATCAAAAATCGAAAGTAGCGTAGCTATGTGCCCTGTCTCAGGCTATGCCAAAATGTATCGAAAGTTAAAATCCAATGATTATTGTTAAAATTACTGCAATATTTTCAAAAACGATAACTTCGGTGATTTCGGACATTTCGCATTGTCGCAGAACGTTCAAAATAGCTTTATCCTCTAAGTCACACCCACTTTCCCAGTAAAACCGAAGAAATCGTAACGATGCGACAAGCAGTTGCTGAGATCTACTCAAAACAAAAGAAGAATAATAATAATAATAAGAACTAGACCTGCATGCAGGAATGACGGGTTTCACTGGTGCCACGTTACCCTTAAACATGTCCCTTCGGTGCCAGGTTACCCTTGAACATATGTCACTTCCGGTTCCAACGAAACCATTAAACAGGTTTCCAAATTAACATTGCACACAAATAAAATGGATGCAGAATCAACCAAATCCAGCAATATCAATTCATTTTATACATGTGTTACTTGTAAATGATCTTGACAAAATTACATTTCTTCCGGTGTTAATGAAAATGTTCAATTAGTTTTATGAAATCAGAAATGGCATACGATATCATATAGTGAAAATTTTATGTAAATCGAATAATAATTGCCACTTTTAAAGACCAAAAAACTTGAAAAGTGACTTGTAGAAAAACGACTATTTCTCTGCAACCGTACAAGTTAGAAACCATTTTGTGGTATCTGTATGATCGTATGGGTTCATTTTATTTGTTGATTGGCATCAAATACCATAATTTGAAAAACATTTCAAAACAGACTCATTTGAATAAAATATCTGTTTTGAAGGCTAAAAATACAGTTTTTGCCAAAATGATGTTACTTCCGGTGATAATGAAAATCTTAAATTACTTGTATGAAATCCTAAATGGCATTAGGTATAACATGGTGTAACGTTTATGAAAATCGAATAATAATTGACACTTTTATGGCCCAAAAACCTTCAAAAGTGGCCTGTAGAAAACCGTCTATTTCTCGGCAACCGAACAAGTTAGAAACAATTTTATGATATGTATATGACCATATGAGTTGTATTTATATGTGAATTTAAACCAAAAGTTAAAATTATTAATACATATTAAGTAATTCTTGGTTGAATAAAACATTGATTTAAAAAGTTTAAAATGCAGTTTTTGACAAAATGACGTCACTTCCGGTGCCAATTTTAAATTGTAATCAACTTGATATGACGCTACATGCTTTTTGAATCAAATGATGTCACTTTTATAAAAATCCAATCATAATTGACTATTTTACAGGCAAAATAACGAAAACAGTGACTTGTACAGAACTGTCCATTTCTTGGTAACTGCTTATATTACAAACTAATTTTAACATACATTTTCTTCGTATGGATTATAGCTACAAGTTTATAAAAGTTACGAAGAAATATTTTAAAATCTGAAAAGCCTGAATAGGTTGTAAATGGGTCAATTTTACACCATTTTTAGCCATTTAATCGAATTTGCTCGAAAATGAAATCGAAATTAAAAAAACTGCTTCCGCCATTTTTTGCGCCTTGAAAGGGCACACGCTTTGAGTCAAATAATTTTTCCAAAAAATAATATTTGTTTTCGAAAAATGGTACCTAACTGTCAAAATTGTAGTTTTTGGTAAAATTATGCCACTTTCGGTGCCGACAGATAACACTTCCGGTAATAAAAAAAATGACAATTGAGACAACGAAGCATATGAACTTTGTTTTATACAAATCGAACAATAAAAAATTAATCTAGGACTGAAAAACTGAATTAGCCAATAGCGGCCAAGGAAAATTACTGAGACAAAATTTTTTAACATTTTTGCAATAGGCAGATGACCCTTTAATTCTGTGCACAATACGACTAAAAAATATTCATAAATAAAAAAGTTTTTTGTAAAATTTTAAATTTTCGAAATTTGGCGCCTAATATCTTCGAAGATTTGCCGAAAATCAAAAATCGAAAGTAGCGTAGCTATGTGCCCTGTCTCAGGCTATGCCAAAATGTATCGAAAGTTAAAATCCAATGATTATTGTTAAAACTACTGCAATATTTTCAAGAACGATAACTTCGGTGATTTCGGACATTTCGCATTGTCGCAGAACGTTCAAAATAGCTTTATCCTCTAAGTCACACCCACTTTCCCAGTAAAACCGAAGAAATCGTAACGATGCGACAAGCAGTTGCTGAGATCTACTCAAAACAAAAGAAGAATAATAATAATAAGAATAATAATTTTAACAAAAACAATAGTGTTTCACACAAGCTTCGCAGTGTGAAACCCTAATAATGTGGTCATAGCTTCATGAGTGATAGATTAAATAATATGCCAATGCATGCAATAAAATAACATTAAATTCTAGAATTTTCCCAACAACATAAACATGTCATTTTGTCCCAATAGCTGACCTTTTTTTCAGAAACAATTTCCATAATATGGTAGCATCACATCCTTTAATTAAATTTTTCCCAGGTTATTTTTTGCTTTGATTTTAATAAATGTATATTGTTATGCAGTTACCCTCAAATATCTCTTAGAAAAATATGAAATTTTCTTTTCTTTCAAAGTTTTTTTTGGAGGGGTGGCGAAATTTTACATGTTTGTTCACTCACTATATTGTGCAGTTATGCCTTCTAGAAACATTCAGTCACAGGGTATTAAATATTCCACTTTTGTTTTAAAGAATATAATAATATGTTTTACAGTTGTAAACCCCTTTCCTTTTAACCTTTCTTATTAAATTTGATTAAGTCACCTTTAACAACAAAAATAATTAATAACCCAAGGTTAATGTTTCTATTAGATACGAATTATTGTACTAACAATTATATCTAGCAAGTGACAAAAAATAAACTCATTAAATACCAATTATTGTCCTTTCAGATATGTCTAGTAAGTGACAAAAAATAACAAACTCATTAGTTTGAAGAAATTACACTAAAAAATATCATTCTGAATATGTAATTCTGGTCATGAAAAAAGAAAACATCAAATGAATAAATTAAGTTTTAAATTTAAAATGGCACAACAATGAAAAGAAACGATAAAGCACAAGTTTGAATCTGATTCAAATTTCAGGACAATCAGAAGAAAGTTTATTTGAATCTGTTGATGTTTGTTTTGACTAGTAGACAACACTATTTAAAGCGGATATTCAGGCCTGTAGCTTGCGGAGGGCAAGAGGGTCACGTTGGTTTCGTATAGCGACCAATGGAGAGAGCACTAAATGCACCCATTGGGGTAACTGATTCTTTCTCGATTGGGTAAAGGAACCCATTCAGTGTCTGATTTGTTCCAGAGCAGGCAAATTCCCCTCTTGCCCCTCCCCCACGCCAGCTACTGGCCTGATATTAAACTACTGATTATGATCAAGACGAGGACGAAGCTGCTAATTTTTTAAGATGATCCATGAAGACTTGAAGACTGACGTCATCTGTTAGCACTGGAGCACCGGAATCCTGAAAACACACAAAAAAAATTTCATTAAAAAACTTACTGGTTTTATTTTTAATTTTAAAACATGAAAAATACCGTCTATTGTCAAATAAACTTTCTAAAAAGTCAACTACAGTTTAACCCGACGGAATTGATTAAGAATCTGGCCTGGAGTTCACAAAGAATTCTCAAACTTTAGTTAAGAACTTACTACTCAACTTTCAATCACTGTTTATTTGTGAGAAATATCCAGAAACACAAAACTTTGCACCTAGTTTCTTATTGGTATATTTGATACATTTAAACAACAAAAGTTTTATAAGGCGATATATATTTTAGAAACAATAAGGCAAACTCGTGGTCTGGTCTCGGTTATGATTAGGTTATAAAATGGCCATGGTGCAATGTGAGGACCCACCTCTGACATCCTATCTTTTATACATTTATTCCGTTCATTTTCACAGAAACTCGCTGTTCTAATGATAGTTTATTACGGTAAACTTAACACAAAATGGTGACTAATGTCAGACACTCTTTATATGTGACTTTGCCACTAATAATTGAGAATCGGATTAACGACTTGATTTGAATTCTGTTGATAGTGTTCTATGTTGCTCTTCTATTCAAAACAAATAATTTGCTCAGTAGACTAAATTCTTGGCAAATAAACCCAACTTTTCATCTTGTAAATTCTCTTTAAATCAAGACATAAAATTTCATTCAAACTTAAAAAAAAACATGCTGTATAGACACAGACCATACATATTGTAATATACCTAGACATAAACAAAATTTGATCACTTAATACAACATTAATCTCTTTATTTATTCTTCTTTCACTCATTCTAGAATGACTAACTTTATTTACTCTTCTTTCACTCACTCTAGAATGTCTTTACCTTATTCTTACTTTGCTCATTCTAGAATGACTAACTTTATTTACTCTTCTTTCACTCACTCTAGAATGTCTTTACCTTATTCTTACTTTGCTCATTCTAGAATGTCTAACTTTATTTATTCTTCTTTCACTCATTTCTTTACTTTATTCTTAATTTGCTCATTCAATAGTTAATTATTCTTACTTTGTACATTCAAGATTGTTACTTAATTTATTTTAACTTTACTCATTCCAGAGTATATTTACTTCATTCTTTCTTTGCTCATTCAAGAATCATGCTTAATTCATCATTAATCATTCAAGAATGTCTTTACTTTACTTTGCTTTTTTAAATAAGATTTTAATTTAAAACTGGATTGATAAATATTAAGACCGTCTATGATCAAGCCTGGAAATAAGGCACCTGTCACTGACAATGTCAGGCACAGATTCAGGCTTTGTCAGGCACAAAACCTGTGATGCCTGCCATATTGTCTGGCACTGATTTGTCTTTTTTGAATGATATTATTAATACATGTCCGGCACAAAGATGAAAATGTCAGGTACTATTTCATTAGTCTTTGACATTTTGTCAGGTACATCTAAAACCGTTTCAAGTCCTTTCTATGCTATACAATGTCCTATAAACATCGGCCAATAATCAGAAAATGGAGGAATGAATTTCAAGGTCTACTCCATCTTTCTATGTGAAGAATTACATCTAAACAATCCAGTTATAAATTAAAAATCAATTCTCGAAGTGAGAACATTTTAACCATCAACCACCTTAAATTATAAAATACCAAATCCAAACCAATGATCCATAAAATCCTTGTGGCACTAATAAAATAACCCAGTTAAAAAAAAAATATCTCTTGTTAGATTCATTGTGTTTTTAAATTATGTTATTTCTCTAGGCTCATTTTCTAAATATAATTAAAGAGGCATTGTCATTTTCACATGAAAATTTACATAGGATAACCTGATATCCTAGTGTAGAATTATTGATGCTCCTGAAGTGGCTCATTCACTTCATTTATTTGTGTTGATATATATATGCTTGATGATGACTTTGGATATATAGCCATAGAAACTGTGCGTTATTCCATAGTGTTTTATTTGATTATGCCCCAATTACTAAAAGTCATTCAAAGAATATATTTTCAATGATTAATATTAACCCATAATATAAATGATGATATCATTATTATTATTTTGACTGATTTAAATGAATAGTCAAATGATGTCAATTCAAGAGACTTCTTTTTTACTTTTTTACTGATCCGATGCCAAAGCGACAGTGCCTCTTCAAATGTTACTTTTTCTTTTTTAAATCCACATCTTTAAATTAAAATCATTTTCCGTTTTCAACCAATCATAATCATTTATCACAATTTGTTCCAATCATCTGAAGTGGTAATCTCAATTAAAATTAAATTTTCAGAAGTTTAAACAAAATCAAGAAATGAATTTTCCAATCTACAACCGTTACCAAGAGTTACCAACACCTAGCATTATAGTTATACAAATTTTAGAAATAAAAATAAATAATACCTCGGCAGCCGTAATAATCTATGGAGGGGTCAAACAGATACATTAGATAAGGGCCCACAGCCGATTTTTACTTTAATATCAATGGTCACTTTAAGACAAATGGTTACATGGGCAACAATTAAAGGTACAGTAACCAGTTATTTCATCTTAATATAATTAAAGGTACGTTAACCATTCTATTACAGACAGCGATTTTATCTTGGTATATTTCACAATTTCGTGTCACTCGTCTTTAAATATAGATAAAATCTAATGCAAAATAAATGAAAGTCTTCAGGCTAAGGAAATTTTTAGTTTTTTTAACCATTCTATTACATACAGCTATATTTTCTTAATTTTCATCATCAATTTCTTTAAAGATACATTATTCAGGAGCTAAATCTGTCTATTGCATGTCTTTCTTTAGGCCTTAAATGTTATCGAAATTATAAATTAGACATCGATTAACCATAATCATCCCTTGATGTCATCGTTAACCTGCAGTATTTACTGGATTGGAATCAAGGAATGGATAATCAAGACTTTGTTTTTTATCGTACCAACTTTAGTAATAATGATCGAGGCTAGGCCTTAAATTCAATCACTAAATTCTCAGTTCAGAGTAGATCAATTTGACTGAAATATTCAGCAAATTCTTTTAACTCTATTATATAGTTTTTAACTATTATATTGAGAACTGCCAGCTCTTTATTTTATCTCCCATAATGTATCTTAAAATATAGAAACGCCTTAATGCAAAAATTCAATAATATTTCAAAGTCTTCCAATACAAATGTATTTCCGAAATATTTAATGCCCTTCTTTAAATATAGAAAAGATATAATTCAAAAATTCCTTAATAAATGAAAGTTTTCAGGCAGCAAGGCCAAGTGAATTTGAACATTTTGTTTGTAACTAAACATGCAATGGATTTGTAGGGTTGACAAGATGGATACATAAACAAGAAGATTATATAAGGAACAACTAGAGAATCTATACACACCCCATCCAATGGCTGATACAAGGATAAAAATAAAGGCTTTATAAATAAATAAATATATAATAAAACCTTTATAAATAAATATATAATAAAACCTTTATAAATAAATAAATATATAATAAAATTCCTGACTGTAGTCAGAACAATAACCTAGCAATATCAATCTACTTTACACTAACAAACATCAATGCTAAGCATTTTGTATTTAGAGTCAAATCTGCCTATTGCAGGTCTTTATTTTGGTTCCAAATGTTATTTCAATTATCATTTAGAGATTTATTAACATAATGAGAGAGAGAAATGGGGTTTAACATCTACTCGACGAACTAGGTCATTTCGGGACTAACATATGATTTAATTTTATTTCAATAATTCGCTTGCGCATAGGGGTCTTTAGCAGTGGGAGGAATCCGGAGAAAACCCACAAGAGTTGAACAAGCGACTCTACCCCATGTCACGTACAACCAGGGATTCGAAACCACGTCAGTTGACTCAATGACAGGCTTTATGATGCAACACGCATGTGCTAACCATTCGGCCATCCACCCCCCACCCCCACCCCCACCTAAGATAATGAACCTGTTATAAAATGAATAATATAATTGTACACCTAACAATATCAACGCTTAGCATATTGTAATTTTCCTGACTACGATCAGAATGACAACTCTATTGATAATTCTGCACTATTGCGAATACATCCATTTTTATATTTAAAGCAGAAATGAAAAACTTAATCGCAGATGTGTTTAAGCAAAGAAAAAATCTAGTAGCCTTCAAGAATCTTTTTAATTTATCACAAAGTAAACAAATATTTCTACTAAAAAACAATAACAAATATTTTTCTAACCAACACCCCAAAAAACACGAACAATTCAAAAATAAATTTTTTTTAAAAAAGCTATTATGAATATAAAATACGTTTTGTGTTATTCAAGATTTGAGGTGTTAACAAATAGAGAAAAGGGATATAAATTTAATTATAAAATATGAAGGAATAATTAAATAAAGTCGACTAACCTGTCCGAATCCGTACATATTGTTGTGAGTTTGCGATGGGTTGACTTTAGACAGCAAGAAACGGGCCTGAAAAATAAATTATATAGTAAGAGGGAAATGTAGGTTTAATGGCCACTCGATACATATGGTATCTTTAAGTATGTGTTATAGTTTATTGTTCGACAAGAGTCGTAACCCTAGTATCATAGTTGACAAACCCGACTAAAGGTGACCTTACTCCTTGTCACCTGTAAGCGGGAATCGAAACTAAGCTACTTAACTCCATGACAGACCTTATGATCTGATACAGACGTTGAACCATTCGATCACTCATTCTCTACTAGAGTACAATATAATGTGGATATCAAGAAGAGAGAGAGAAATGGGGTTTAACATCCACGACACAAACTGGGTCATTTCGGGACTAATATATGGTTTAATTTTATTTCAATAATTTGCATGCACGTAGGGGTCTTTAGCAGTGAAGGAAACTGGTGGAAACATGGAAAATCCACGAGGTTTGACGGACAACCCTACTCCTTGTCATGTACAACCATGTCAGTTGATGCAGTGATAGACCTTATGATACAGCACGCACGTGCTAACCATTACCCCATCCAAGAAAATAAATTATAAATTTATTTGATTGTTACCCACCTGTGATCCATCCCATTCTGTGACAATATATCTCGGCATCGGAAATCGGGTTTGTAAAATCTCCTGAGCATCATCAACAGGTGCTTGTAATAACTGTTTAAAATTCTCATATTCCGGTAAATCGTGGTATCCTTGTTTTCTCCATTCGTATATCGTCTGAAAATTAAGAGGTACAATAAAACCATACTTATATTATTGAAAGATCTTAAGTCGTGAAGACGAATTTAGATAAATTTCGACTCGTTTTCAAATCCATATTGTGTACTTTGTTAAACATGCATTATGCAAGAGCTTAATCTGCCTATTGCAGGTCTTTCTTTAGGCCTGAAATGCTGTATTAATGGGAAAGCAAGGCTAAGTCTCGAATGTCCCAGTGCCCAGGTTCCCACAATACACACATCATGTCAAAATTACAAACAGTGATAACTTGCGGCGTTTTTATCGACTACTTATTAGCCAAAGTGAATTGCATTCGATCACATTTTCATCTTTAACGTCCATCTAATTCAAATTGGTTACCCTAATCAACGAATTTATCGACATCGATTTCCGAAGCGATTACATTAAATCGCCAAATTACTTCAGGGTGCGATTTGACGATTTGATCAGGTGGTCACATGTTTTTTTCAACTGTGTCCAGCCACAATAATTGTTTACAGCTAATCGGAACATTTAACGAACTCGCCAAAGTACTTTGAAATCGACTAAATTGTCACATGACATCTCTAATAAATTCAAATCAATTTGGCAAGTCGATAAATAAGCCTTTGGCTTAGAATAAAGTAATTTAAATGAAATTTTCAGTATTTTCATGTTACATTATCTATTTTCCAACTATCATAGCAAGAATGGTCAGCTCTTGACATGAATATCTCCAAGGTTATAATTTCACTATGGCAGCTCAAGACTGTTCCAAAGTACTAATGATAAAGTCTCAAGACACCAGGATCCAATAACAATTTTATTAATGAATCTTACAATCAACCAAGATTTGAGGTTAACCAGGAGCTGAGATAAAGATATGATTCTGAAGAAGATGCTTCTCCTACACAGATTATTAATCATTTTGAAGCGTTTAACCATTGTTATAAAATCACCCGGACGACTGCACATCAATATTATTCATAATAATGTAGAATCATGTGTTCAACAAATAGATACTTGTATTCGAAGACATAAATGAGCATTAGATAAAATAAATATATCAAAAAGAAATAAATAAGTGACGTACCTCTCCATGGTATATAACTATTTGGAAGAATGTGTCCATTAATAAAATACGATCAGCTGTTATACTACTCGAGTCTAATAACACAGGCTGAAATATACAGTATAATAACATTAATATACATAACACAGGCTGAAATATACATAATATTAATAGAAGCAACATAGCCAAGCATGGAAATAAGGCACATGTGACTGACAACGCCAGGCACTGATTCAGGCTTTGTCAGGCACTGAACCTCTGGTGCCTGTCATTTTGTCTTTTTATTGATATTATTAATACATGTCCGGTAATATGTTGAAAATGTCATTAGTGTCTGACATTTTGTCAGGTACATCTAAAACCATTATTTCCAGACCTGAACATAGCATCATTAACTTCCATCCATATGTTGCATAAAGAAGATTGTAACTGAAGATGGCTCTTGACAGATCTTGTTTTCCTTGAAACAATGTGACCATTAACACAATTTTCAATGGAAAGAAAACGACATTGGTTGATTAGAGTAAGGACAAAATAATAAAGATATACTTTACCTCTGGTGGACCGTGGAAGGAATAAGCATATAAAATAGGTTGTATCATTATTAACGACTGTGTTAAATCTTCTGTATTCAGCATATGTCTACAAATAACAAACAACAACATCAAATTAATATTCACTGACAATCAGATTGCCATACAGGGCCCTGTTTCACAAAATTTTAATGAAGATAAAATCCAAATTTTATTAATTTGATTGGACAATACCAGATTGATTTTAGCAAACTTGAAGCGTTTATCAAAATTTGGATTTTATCTTTAGTTAAGATTTTGAGAAACAGGCCCCAGATCAATATTTTGTTTCGTTTTTTATACTTTCAATGGCTTGAAGATCTGGCCAGTTTTGGGATGTCAAGTCAGAGGTCACAAATACATGACACAATCATATGGAATACAAGGATTCTCCTGTTTTTGCTTGATAAAGAAGGGAGAACCCTCATCGAAACAACAAAATCCCTTTTTCTTCAAATAAATTGAGTTGAAATTATTTAGATTTTCACCTACCTATAATAAGAGGTTTCGTCAGGACTGTTATTAAAAACTTGTAAAAATTGGGACCGTCGTAGATGAAACATAAATTGTGGATATAAAGAAAAATTTTCAGAAAAACGGAAAGAGTTGGGATCATCTTTGTTATATTCTCCAAACTTTTGGCACTGAAAGAAAAAAAGACAATTACAACTTATGATATGACAGCAATTATCTTAAAAGAGAGAAATGGGGTTTAACATCCACTCGACACAAACTACGTCATTTTAGGACTAACACATGGTTTCAATTTTATTTCAATAATTTGCTTGCACGTAGGGGTCTTTAGCAGTGGGAGGAAACCGGAGTACCCGGAAGAAACCCACAAGGTTGAGAAGGCGGTTCTATCTCCATGCCACATACGCTCACATCAGGGATCGAAACAACAGCCGCAAGCCAGAATTGACTGGCCAGCTAGAAGTCGAAGTGCGGCACTCTAGAACACTAGGCCATCCCACCCCTCCTATTTTAATTGAAAATTGGTTGAATAATAATAAAATGTTACACAAAATGAACACACTGAAACATTACACAAGCTTTCACCAAGTGGCACAAGTAAAGACAGAAAGATTTCGGGACTAACATATGGTTCAATGTTATTTCAATAACTTGCTTGTGCATTGGGGTCTTTAGCTGTGGGAAGATACTGAAGGATTCAGAGAAAACCAACAAGGTTTGACAGGCGACCTTACTCATTGTCACATCGAAAATTACACTAATCAACTCAATAACAGACCTTATGATTTCATGTGCACCCTTGAAAACATAAATAAAATTACTTACCAATCTAATCAACATTCTATCTAACCAGCGTAAAACATCAGGACCGTCGTCTGTTTCTGCTCGATACACTGCTATTCTACCCATTAATACTGCTGCAGATTCCTGATCAAAACCGGCTGATATATGTTGTAAACTTGTACTAGCGTCTGCCCAACTATAATATAATAATAAAAATAATGAGAAGTGAATTTTGTCTTGACATCGACGTTTTCATAACTCTTCACTGAATAATATTCACCTTATATCCCATCAAACAATGCAAATTAAATTGGGTTTGTTTTGTCCATTTGATTTTTGCAGGAGTGTCTTACAGTCTATACTGTTATTTCCTGATTGTTAAGTTCAACTTACTTTCTAGCTATTGTTGTTACTCTAACCCTTCTCTGACCACTAGAATGTTGATACTGTGTTATAAACTGCACATAACCTCGTCCTCCCTGGGGTATAGGAGCATTGTGCTATAATAAAATAATAATATTTACATCATTTCGGGAATGTCATAAAATAGAATTGTATTTTATTTAAACATACATTATGCAAGAGCTAAATCTGCTTATTGCAGGCCATAATCAACTCTCGATGGCATCAGATTTCTCCAATATTAGATAGAACGGGACAGCCATATTTTCATTTAATTTAAAAATGGAGGAGTGAGACTTAGCTTTGAACAAACAGTACGGTGATTGTTATTATGGCGAATATCTTGTCAAACCTTCAAAGGCCAATATCTTTGTTCGCAAGACAGTAATTCTAATGAAATTTTCAGCTTATTTCTATTACAGTATCTGTAGCATGCATCTTTAAAAATATCTATTAATTACATAATTTATCAATTGATATTTTGTCATCTTTAGTTCATTGTGTTCATATTAAACTTACACAGTCACATATCAAGAAATAGTGGTCTGAACCCTTCTTAAATCTGCTGTGTTAACTTGAGTTAATTCCCTTTATAGATAAATAAAACAGCTTTGAACCCTACCTGATTAACAACTTCAAAGAAGAGACCAAGAGTTGTATTAGGATAAAGACTACATAGTTTCCATTGACATGTACCACCGAGACCTATCTCTGTATCTGACACCGATGGACCTTTAACACCTAGTGATACTAACGGTCCCATAGCACCTGATACTTTAACTTCTCTAGAACACTGAAAATAACAAAAAACACAATCATAGCAGATTTATTCTTGACATTTTCAGTAATTTCAGCTGTTGAGTTTGACAGTAGGCAAAATTTTGTCTAGATCATTTAGAAACACGTCATATTACATTGTAATTTCAAATAGTGATTTATGTTGACTCTCTTGATGTTTATTATCGTGTGAAAGAGGCAACGAAGTTTGGATTAGAAATCAGTACAGGAAGTAGCATTGCTGTACGGGGAAACTTTTCCTCATGTTCATTAGTCTGGCCGATTAAACTTGGTTTTGTATCATATTAGGAAGTTCTCATCGCACATTACACAGATATTAGCTACATTTGTATAGTGGGAACCATGGTGATTAAGTGGGTAATACACTGGCTCGATAGGCTGGAGGTTGAGTATTCGATCCCTGCATTGGCGAGAAAATTCATCTCTATTTTCCTGTGTGGTTTTCTCCTTGTCAGTGATGCGGGACGGAGGGCCAGACAAGGACAGCTGTCTAGTTGTTCCAATGGGACGGAAAACAAGGAACCGTGCATACATTGGCATGCATGTAAAAGATCCTTTGGCAGTTGGAATTCGATATAAGAGTAGCTAAGACAAAATTTCCCTCATTGCACACTGTATGGTGTATGCTTGTCTTAATTAGCCAAGAATAGGTGCAGAACAGTAGGACCTTAAAGCTCCATGTTATTTATATCTGTATAGCAGTGTCTTCAATAAAAACATTTTGTTTAGGGCTGGGTATCGATAGTGATTTTTACCATCGATAATCGGCAATGAAATGTTGGTCGATAATCGATAGTATCGAAAACATCAAGACTGGATACAGTGCAAGTTCAAAGTTCAAAACCATACGAAGTTGCGAAAGATCATTTGCTCCTGTCTAAAACCCAAAGATTTAACTTTTAGCTTTGCCGGGGAAATCCACAAGCGTTTTGTCGTCCACGTGTGCTATTTATTGTACCGGGTACTCTATTACTGAGGCACACGTACAGAAATAGTGAACCGTACAGACGAATTCTGAAGCTTGCAAAGGGAAATAACTCTAACTTTATTTACACATCCGGGTATCTCCGATTTAGCGATATTCAACAATAATTTCGTCAAAGCTAAAGTAACGTTTCAATGAGATTGAATTTATGAAAACAGCTGTTCAATAAGCAGTCACAATTTTGTTATGTGTTACATTGATACTTGATAGTTATTAAAGTGAGCGGTGTATTATGATTAACTGAAAGAAAACATTGACATTTCAGACGCAAGAAAAATAGACGAAGAGCGATAATCGATAGTAACCCACCGCTATCGATAATGCTTTTCTGGTCCGTCCAATTGATACTATCGATTTGTATCGATATTTTACCCAGCCCTAATTTTGTTAAAAAATTAAACCTACCTTAACTTCGACAGATGCCCCAAATGCCATTTTAAATTCTCCTTTGCTATCTTTAGAGAACACTCGCTGAAATGTCTGTTTGAATAAAGAGGTATTAAAAGAATCTCCCATCACCATATGACCACTGAAATATAAAATAAAAAAACACATTCATAATATTTCAATAAAAATGAAATGAAATAGGGTTTAACATCCTACAGTTCTGCTCCTAAACTGAGTTAATGAAGAGGGGATACGCCGTACAGTGTGCTACGGCCTACTCCTATATTGAATTTCAACTGCCAAGGGATCTTTTACGTGCATACCAATGTGTACACAGGACCTTAGTTTTTCGTACAATCCAAATGACAAGACAGCTGTCCTTGTCAGGCCCTCTGTCCTGCATCACTGACAATGGGGAAACCACTCAGAAAAATCTGGATGCACTATCTTGGCGAATCTTGGGCCAATGCAAGGATCAAACACCTGACCTCCAGGCTAGCGAGCCAGCCAGTGTCTTACCCACTTACCCATGTGATCCCCCAAATAAAATGAGACTGAAAAGCTTAAATTTCTTTCATGCAGATTCAAACAAGAATGTGACAATATTCTTACCCGGTATATTTTGGACAAAATTTCATTTCATGTAAACCAGTTTGATCCAAGGCACAGGAATATAAATCAATCACATGACCATTATTAGCTGCACGATTGGCTAAACTTTCATAATGCTGAAAGATAAAATTAAATCCAGTTTATAAGAAAACAGACAATTTGATGTAATGAGGCAAATATGGAGTCAAAAACTAAAGAAGGTTATAAATTTTTTAAAACATAAGAAGCGTTTCACATATATAGAAAAGTAAGAGAGGGTCGGAAATCGGGCTTAATGTCCACTCAACACAAACTAGGTCATTTTGGCACTAAAATATGGTTCAATTTCATTTCAATAATTTGCTTGTGCATGAGGGGTTTAGCGAGAGACAGAGAAATGGGGTTTGACGTCCACTCAAACAAACTATGTCATTTTGGGACTAACATATGGTTTAATTTTATTTCAATAATGCGCTTGCGCGTAGGGGTCTTTAGCAGTGGGAGGAAACCGTAGTGCCCAGAGGAAACCCACGAGGTTGAGAAGGCTTCCTATCTCCGTGCCACATACGCTCACACCAGGGATTGAAACCACAGCCGCAAGCCAGAGGTGACGGCCAGCTAGAGGTCGAAGTGCGGCACTCTAGTCCACTAGGCCATCCCCCCCCCCCCCAAAGGTCTTTAGCAGCGGATGAAACTGGATGAATAATTTCATAATAACTGGAAAAATACAAACCTTCATAGCTTTCTTCATATATTTACAATTATCTTTTTCTATATCGTGATGGGATCTGATTGGATGTTTAAGTTCGTCCCCAACAACCATACCAGGACCTTGTGTACACGAGCCACCAGTAAATAACATAACACGAGCCCCAGTATTGGGAAATGTACACTGAAAAACATATAAAAGATTAAATTTCAAATATTATTTGGTTTTAAAGTTAAATTCCTTGAAAATCTGATCTCAGGGAAATGAAATGGGGTTTAGCATCCTGCTGTTCATTTTATTTTTTTTTAGGGTGATCATCGGCTTAATTCAATAGTTCGCTTGCGCACAGGGGTCATTAGCATTGGGAGAACACCAGAGGACACGAAACACACAACAAAAATAACATAAATTCATATCCTATACTTAATATGTGCTTGTAAATATAAATGTTACATAATATTTGGTTTTCATTATTATACCTCTAGTAAACCAACAGCTATAGACAGAGCTACTCCAGTAGATCGTAATGGTCGTTTACCCTGGGCGACAGGCCATGGATCTCGCTGTAATTCACCCAATAAATCTGTTAAACTCATATCACACTTGTGCACTGGCTGTAAAAATCTGAAAGATACAAACATTTTTGTGTGAGGGATAAAGCCTTCTTTTACCAAGAGTGATATGAAGAGACAAAACACAAACACTTTCATCCCTGATTAGAAAGGTGAGGATTAACTTCTGCTTCCATCCAGGGTGATATCACAGACGTATTATAATACAGAGATTGTTAATTATGTAGAGAACCATCCTTGGTATCTACAGTGGTCTCATTCTGTTCTACGACACTTTACCCTAAGTTCACCCATGGTCTATTCATCTATTCAAATTATCTGCCCTTGATTGTAGCTTGATTTTACAATCAAATCAAAAAAAAACATTACAAACTATTGTTTACATTCACAACCATATGGCAGCTTGATCACTTGATTATGAATACATTTGCAAGAAATTTAATATAAAAGAAGTGACACACACAGAGGCTACTTTTTTCACATAAATTTGATTTAATTTTGTATTAGTTTCCCGTCAAGGATTCTAGTTGTCATGTCTATAGTTTTACCTGTTAGAAGGAAGTTGTTGTGCTTGGGGATTCTGAGGTCCACCACGATTCTGTTGAGGTTGAGAGGCTCCTTTTCCAATACCCAACATATCCTGAAATTATTTCGTGGACAAACATTAATATTTAAACTAAGAGAAGGAGAATAAATAAATATCAGAAAGAGAGAGTGAGGTGAGCCCATGTTTAATTATACTATAGACTATTGAATTTTGTCACGCATTTTAGGACAATTAATCTCTTGAACAGGTCTTTCTTTTCTGCATCAACCATGCTAGCAACACTTTCCACGAACCCCAGAAAAATTTGTAAATAATTACCTGGATTTGTTTAGCATTTAAATCTTTGGTTCCTCTGAAAACATAACTTTTAGACACGCCCTCGCTTCCTAGTTCGTGAACTTGTACCATTTTACCATATGTTATCAAACCAATTAGAGCGTTAGGGGGTAATAAACTGAGTGACATTTGCAGCGATTCCTAAAAAAACAAATTAATTATTAATGACTATTGACCTTATCAATCGGATTCAAATACACATCTGTTTTTCGTCTCATTTTTATTTATACTTTCGATGGCTTACACTACATGAAGATATATCCAGTTGTTGTGGGAGGTGATTGTTTCATCCCTTCCTAACAACTAGACACTGTTGTTGCCAGGCCTGTTATCTTAGATAAAAGAGAGAGAGAAATGGGGTTGAACGTCCACTTGACATAAAATAGGTCATTTTGGGACTAACATGTTTTTAATTTTATTTCAATAATTTGCTTGCGCGTAGGGGTCTTAGCAGTGGGAGGAAACTGGAGTGCCCAGAGGAAACCCACGAGGTTGAGAAAGCGCCCCTATCTCCTTACCACTAGGCCATCCCCTCCTAGATAAAAGAGGATTTATGTTTGATGGTATGACCTACTTTTAAAGCCTGTAGATCTTCTTCTTCCATACATGTGTCGAGAACTATTAAAAATATTGGCGGGGAACATGAAGCTCTCTGAAAAATAAACCATCAAAAGTTAAAGATTCACTCAATTAATATTGTTTAATAATTTTTAATATTAAACCAATTACACCTTTGGTCAGCAGTGGAAAGTAATGAACTAAATATTTACAAAATTGGGGGAATCAATTTCTTGAAAAAAAAAATCAGTTATTAATCTATAAAACATTTTGTTATGTGCAATTTTACACCATTATTCATAAAGTTTTTACATTATGTATCTCTGAGCAACAGCCACAAAAAAGATTGTACCAAATTTACATGGCATCGGCACTATGGCTGACTCTTTAATTGAATCCCAACTGTCAATGGATCTTTTAAATGCAGTCATGTATACATGGGACCTCTGCCTATTCGTCCCTTCTGAACGACTAGACAGCTGTCCTGATCAGGCCCTCTATTCTGCATCACTGACAAGGGGAAACCATGGCCAATGCAGGGATCGAATATTTGACTGCCAGACTGGAAACCCTGCATCTTATCCACTTAGCAAATGTTGCTTCCTTATTCAAAACATCTACTGTGTTCAATGTTGCGTTTTTGTGTTTATTACATGCGTTTATGCCAAATGCTGCTCTACTTACTGTAATTGTGAATAAGACCAATGAATCCCCTTAGAAAAGGGTGAATAAAAATACTATTAAAAAACTTCTTTTGTAAACTGGACTTTTGTTCTGCCACTATTTACACATAAACACAAAAACATAATTTGGATGACAGTTACTATCTTAATTAAAGTGATATTTCATTGGGGGGTAATCTTAAAGTTACATTATGGGAGATAAGATAAAGAGATGGCAGTTCTCACTACAATAGTTAAAAACTAGATAGTGTAAAGATAATTTGCTGAAAATTTCAGTCAAATTGATTCACTATTAGCTGAGAAAAAAGCTTTTGAAATATTCATAGCCTCGGTCATCATTACTCAAATCATTAATATAAACAGCATAGTCTCGATTATCCACTTGATTGATTTAATTATCAACCGCCATTAAGCGGCATATACGATTTTAATCTGCCAACATCGAAGGCTAGTCTTGACATAAAGAGTTTATTATGGTCTGGATATGTTAATTAATGTCTAATTGATTATTTAGATAACATCTCAGGCTTAACGAAAGACCTGTAAAAATCAGATTTTGCTCTTGCATGATGCTATTTTAATGTTATCAAGTAAATGATGATGAAAATAATATACATCGCTTTAATCAAAAAAGTAATTGTATTCCATAATATGGTTTTGTGTTTATTAATATACAGAAGGTTTATATACACAATAAGTATTTGAATTAAAGCTACGTTTCATTGAGGTTCTCTAAACAAAATATGTTTTAGTGTGGAAATAAGGCACCTGTCACTGACAATGTCAGGCATAGACCAGGCTTTGTCAGGAACAAAACCTCTGGTGCCTGTCATTTTGTTCGGCACTGATTTGTCTTTTTTAATATTATCATTAATACATGTCTGGCACTAAGTTGAAATGTTGGTTACTATTTCATTAGTGCCTGACATTTTGTCAAGTACATTTAAAACCCTTATTTCCAGGCCTGATTACATGTGTCAGTTGCTAAATGCTGATCTAACAGAAGACTATATAGATGCTTACTGTAATTGTGTATTCTAACGTGGAGAATTGTGGTATAATTTCAGCAGGTTGATGTTGTTCTGAAATCGCTGCATATTGGGGTGGAAACTGAAATAAAATAAAACAATAAAGTGTTATTAATTTACATAAAACATTAAAGAGGGTGGGATGGGTGGTAGTCAACCATAATGGTCTACTGTTGTGGCAGAGGGAGAGTGACATTTGAGACAGGAGAGTGCGCAAGGGATGTAGACTCCCCCACTTAAGGCTTTTTTTAAGGACAGGTTTAAATGTATAAATAAGTGCATTGCGTTTGTATCCCTCAAATATGAAACAGTAATATCTAATATCTGTCCAGTACATCTAGCTACGAGACATCAAATTTAATATGTCGGAGAGAGCAAGCTATTATCGCTTCAATTTAAAAAGAAAGGATTTGTACCTGTGTCAGGTAGGATTTGACATATTACACAATTATAGTAAATACAGAATCGACTGAATGCAAATCGGTTTATAACATTCATGTTACTTTATCATGTTGAGACCTATCTATCTCCTTTAAATATACTCACAGGGTTTCTTTGGAAGCAGAAGTTGCAAGCCCACATTCTAGCTCTATAATCAATTTGACTGAAATGAAAAGAAAAAAAAAAGATAATACGAAAGAACTTTCATAAATTGGAACATTAAATGTGTCTCCATTGTTTGGTTAAAGCATATTTTCTTGACAGCAAAAGGATCTGGCAAAAGTTTGAAAAACCACGAGTAACCCTTTGATTTTGTGGGACCAAGAACTGGTGGATAACCACTACACAACTTGTTCTAGGGAAGACGCTCTTCGAAAAAGTCTAAGGCTCCATCAATTCCAGTCCGAAAAGACATGAAAATTGGCATACTTCTTCTTTGAACATTTCTGCATGGATTTCATGAATAACATTTTGAATTTCATCCCAACAACATGAACTAGGTTCAATTCCTCGTCCATACTATTGATCGTATTTGATTAATTTAATAAATTGTTTCTTACCAGAAAGGGTTTAAGATGGCTCTGCATGTTGGTCTAGTACACAATATAGGATCATACTGAATGGGTGGTAAATCTGGGCGTTCTTTCAATGGTGTGTATAAACAGCCGAGAGGTACCACCATTCTTGTTGCTTCAAGTCGACTTGATGGCCAGACATTCCAACTGAATCGGACTCCATCTCTGTCTTCATTCTGTTGTATAAATTCTTGATACGTCGCCATAGCTGGGCTGGAAAATAGGATAACATATGAAATAAGTACCAGTAACAGAAATTTGTGGACTGATAATAAAATAATGTTACGTTTTTAATACATACAAGTACAAAGTGGTTTGGAACTGCATCATACATAATGCTAACAAGCCAACAGTGAGACTGATGTCCCCCGCCGAAATCCCAAAATAAATAGATGACACATATTAATTAATCGCACATTTATTTTTTTCAAACGTATCAAGCAATCAAACTGTACACGAAGTGTCATCCAAAAGTGTTATATAAAGAAAAATGCTAAAACCGACGAGAAAAATGAAAATGTACCCTAGTTAGGGGGACCCTAAAGGCAGACAAAAGGGCCCCAACACTTGACAAAAGGGCCCCTCTGGCCAAGGGAAAGGGCCCTCGTGTCTGAGTCAATCGTTTCTATACACTGTTACTGTCGAATCCATTACTGAATGAGAATGCAGTCATTGTATTGGCATAAAAATCATCAATCAAGATGAACCTAAGTTATCTTGTCCCAAAGTATCAACCAATCAAATTGCTTATCTCTGCCTACCCTAAGCAGAAAATGTTCATCTTCTAACTCCATCAAGGCATTGACCTAATAAGCATACACACCAATTTTGAACATTTTAACTCAATTAGAAGGAGAGTTATTGTGTTCCAAAGTCTCGGCAAATCAAATTGCTTATCGCTTTGCTAACCCTGAGCAGAAAATGCTCATTATCGATCTAGGTCAAGGCATTATACTGTAATGAAACTATACACCTAGTTCCATCACTCTCACTTAATTAGAACTAAAGTTATCGTGTCCCAAAGCATCAACCAATCAAATTGCTTATCTCTGCTTAGCCTAAGCGGAAAATGCTCATCTTCGAACTCCATCAAGGCATTGACCTAATAAACACATACACCAAGTTTGAACATTCTAGCTCAATTAGGAAGAGAGTTATTGTGTCCCAAAAAGTGTGACGGACAGACGGACAGACAGACAGACGAACCCATTTTAATAGTCCCCCAACTTTCTTCGAAAGGCGGGGGACAAAAATTAATAATATCAATCATTGAATGATTTGGTACCGTATTGCACTGCCACTGGTACCAGTATCAGTACTCTATACACAATTTCAAAGTTTCCTTTGGGGACCATGACTGAAGAAAATATAAATTCTGTAACAACACATTTTTCGGGACATTTAGCAATAATATTTTGACAATTCCGGCGTCATGGACATTAATTCAATGTAATGTTAATGAAAGAATTTAAATTAATTTACGTTCACCTCGGCATCATATTATAATTATAACCAGTAGTACAACTACAATCCTTTACCACCATGGCTGATAATCAAATATTCCTTTGATTATTTAGTGAAAATATACGCCTATTATAAAAATTTATAACGTGTAATATTCCAGATCTACGGAAAGATGTCAGTTTGAGTTTGTTAATTTCGGTCAGTGGGCTGTCATCCACGTTGCATTGTTGACGTCGGACTGTCAGTTGCGGATTAGGATTTGGGAGGCAACTATATATTGACTATACATCAGAGAAACCCAACACCATCGAAAATATATTCTTGGTTGCTAAAATTTTAAAAATAAGGTTACCTTTGACGTTAATAACTTAACGTGGTAAAGGATATGTCGACAATAATGACGATACAAATTCCACTACTACTCTCTTTTCCAGAACGATGCCACGTATACATCCCACAATTCATCTAAACATTCATTTAGGGAATCCCTTTCCTGTTTCTAAAAATAGTTCAGACTAGTCCATATTATACGGGGTAACATAAAATGTTCTAAACGCGACATCTATGATCCGCTGTTATACAATGCACAGCTAAATATTCGTTTCACTGTGTTGCTTATTTTTTAAAGAACATGATATATTGTTTAAAATTAATTTCGTATGGAAATAAGCATATCAGTTTATTTTCTCTTTAGACTTTTCCCTAATTACAAGAAATAGAATGGACCAAACTGTTCTTTCGTGTGGAGGAAAGAAAGGCCAAAATAGTCTAATCTCTAAACAAAATGTATAAATTCTATATTACTAACTAAAACATTCAATAAAATCGATTTTATTGCATATGATATGGGTTACTGATGCGAAAAAAGTATATTTTACGTTTGGTGATTTATACGAAAAATGAATTTGGATGTATTATCCCGATGTAGAAGAGAAATTAGGTTGGAGCTGTTTGGATCTCTAGCTATAACAATGGCACCGAAAGTTTATTTCAAAACCATTTTAGTTTTTCTAAATGTAATATTGACGTTGTCCTCTGTTGTTGCAACTTCTACTGATGTTGAAATAGGCCTTTTTCACGACTGCCAGAAACCTAAATGTAATTTTATGACACTTTCATTCACAATTTTTGATTGTTCTATCAGAATACCGGCACAAGTTCAAAATCGGTTTTACTTTCATTTTCCCTTTGATGAAGCGTCGCAGACACTTGACCCTTGTTTGCACCATAAATTCTGAACAAGTTGGTCCATAATATGTATAGGCTGAACAAGTTGGTCCATAATAAATAAAATAAAACTAAGTATGAACAATCCAAACATTTAAACAAAATTCGAAGTCCTAAAAAAATATTATGTATAGGCAAAATAGTGTAATTATGGATCTCAGTGCCGGATAGTCACTTACCTACCGTGTACAAAATGATTACATGACAATTCGGTCCCGCGTCATTTCGGACTTACGTCATTTCGGACTCCAAAAAATATGTCCTCGACATTTCGGACTCGGGTAGGTGACATTTCGGACTCTGGTAGGTGACGTTTCGTACTCTGGTAGGTGACGTTTCGGACTCGGGTAGGTAACATAGAATTATACAACACTGACGCCAATTTACTTTATAAACTATTTTATTTATCAACATAGCATAAAATGATAACATCGATTTATAACAACGGGCATATTATTTTATTTTTAAACATACCATATAGCGATAACAACGGTCATATAAAACATTCATTTATTGTATAAATACAAGCTGGTATGGTCGTTCAACGGTGAATGATTCTTCGATGTCCATTTCTTCTTCTGTAGGCGGGAGCGGGGCAACACATCTACAGCATTTCCATTCAAAAGCAGTTCTATGTCGGTTTAAACTCCTGTACTCATCCCGAGTGATGCCTGAAATAGTGATAAATAAAATAATAAAATTCCCGGATTGCGGGTACGCTGTTGCCATAAATGACAAATTTACCAGAAACGACAAATTTATAACGTTTTAATAAATAACAATTTATAACATTTCAATAAATAACAATAACGACAAATTTTAATAAATAACAATTTATAACGTTTCAATAAATAACAATAACGACAAATTTATAACGTTTCAATAAATAACAATAACTTACAAGCTGAAACGACAAATTTATAACGTTTCAATAAATAACAATAACTTACAAGAAACGACAAATTTATAACGTTTTAATAAATAACAATAAAGAAAATTTCATTATGTACCGGAATCGCAAGTTCGATGTTGCCATAAAAGACAAGAATCGCACTGGAGGCCATCTTGTCGAGGACGGACAGGATTGGTACACTTTACGCAATTTCCACTAGCTATGATAATGGCCTGTATGGGATAAATAAAACAAGACTAACAATGTTTAAATCTTTATTAATGTGAATGGTCTGTCTTGAGCCTTCCCTACAACGAAAGAAAAACAGCTATTACAAATATATACACACATAATATTTAGTTTTATTTGAGTCCGAGTCCGAAATGTCGCCGCTCCGAGTCCGAAATGACACCAAGTAAGTCCGAAAAGTCGCCATACTGAGTCCGAAGCGACGTTTGTGCTGAGTCCGAAATGACGCGAGACCGAAATGACGTGCTACCGTACAAAATACACGTCAAACAGTGGTAAGAGTAGAAGTGGTTCCACTACTGATGTCTTCTGTCTTACTCCAGGCACAGTTTGCAAGTATAGTAACTAAGTTAACAGGTGTCCGAAAGAGTAAGCTTACCCTACCTAGTGCGACACCAGCCATAGCTGCATCCAAATTATTATACGAAATGTTAGTAAAATAGCGTGAATCTCTAATCCAAAATATGTCGAAATATGTTTTATACTTCATTGTATTTCAGTTATAAGTGATACAATTAACAAGTCCCTTGTTCGCTTTGATATATTGATTATTTTTATTCTACTAGGTTTGATACTTAATGCGGCAGTAAGTACAATAAAAGTAAAAGCAAATGATGATGGCAGTGCGAGGCTCTTTACATTCTGTCATAAAGGACAACAGAGAAATTATCTTAGACTTTGGATAAATCCTAAGGTAGGTACATGTATCCAAGAAAACATTGATAGTTAAAGAAAAGATAGATTTGGGAGAAGAGAGAGAAAAATGGGGTTTAATGCCCACTTGACTCAAACTAGGTCATTTTGGTACAAACAGTTGGTTTTATTTTATTTCAATAATTCACTTGGATGTTGCGATCTTTAGCAGTGGGAAGAAACCGGAGAAAACCCATGAGGCTGGACAGGCGACCCTACTCCTTGTCAAGTACAACCAGAGAATCGAAGCCACGCCAGTCGACTCACATACTCCGCGCAGTGTTGCGTTTGATTAGAGGTAATCCAACTACACACTGCTATTATGAGTGGATATTGTTGTGTTAAATTTTGATTGATCAGTAGTCCGTCTACCAACCAATCACTAGCTGCCAACACTGGAACAAATATGTTTACATAACGTATACGTCATGACTCACGATTTTATTATGCCTAATTAACACGTGCATAGCAGAATACTGCAGTAAAACTAATTGCGTGACAAACGAGGCTATCAAGTCGAATGAAATGTAAACAATACTGTTTGGAAACGAACATACTTTCACCGTTTTAATACCTTAAATCACTGTCCAAAGTTTTAGGGAAGACCCAGATTAAACGAAGGACTGTCATGTTGCTGTACTTAAGTGATAGCTTTCATTGAATGGAAAGAATAGACACACTCCCGCATAAGTTCAAGAAACAGACGCTATTCCAGCAATGGTCAGAGAGGGATTTCTCGGGCCATTCCTTCAGCAATATGGTCGACTCATTGCTTTTGCCTGACAGAATTATCCCTCATGGCATGCTCTATGTTGTATCTTAGACTTAATTAGCCCAGTCATTGCAGAACAAATGGAGGATAAATCCCCATATAAATGTATGTAGGCCCTATAGAGGGCTGCGGCGGATGTCAGATGTGATTTAAAAATAAATAACCTATTTTCAGTTGACAATTATTAAAACCAGTCAAGATCAAGAAATCTCCATCTATATTGGTAAGAATTTGACGGAGGTAGAGAAGAAAGCCCAGGATGTATCTGCATGGTGGAAATATATGATTACATTAACACTACAAGTTAAAGAAGATGTACCTTTACAAGCGTTTAATTCTAGCTGTGTGGGAATATCATCTGTTAAACCTTACACTGTACAATTTAGAATTGGAAGTAAGTTTATTAATTTATATTCAGGCCTGCAAATAATGGTTTTAGATGTACCTGACAAAATGACAGGCACTTATGAAATAGTACCTGACATTTTCAACTTAGTGCCGGACATGTAATAATAATATCAATAGAAAAGACAAATCAGTGCCGGATAAAATGACAGACACCAGAAGTTTTGTGCCTGACAAAACCTAAATCTGTATCTGACAATGTCTGTGACAGGTTGGGGGGGTTGGGATGGCCTAGTAATCTAGTGGTCTAGAGTGCCGCTCTTCGACCTCTAGCTGGCCAGTCGCTTCTGGCTTGAGGTTGTGGTTTCGATCCCTAGTGTGAGCGTATGTGGCATGGAGATAGTGGTGCCTTCTCGACCGCGTGGGTTTCCTCCGGGCACGCCGGTTTCCTCCCACTGCTAAAGACCACTACGCGCAAGCAAATTATTGAAATAAAATTAAACCATATGTTAGTTCAGAAATGACCTAGTTTGTGTCAAGTGGACGTTAAACCCCATTTCTCTCTCTCTCTCTCTCTCTCTCTCTGTGACCGGTTCCTTATTTCCAGGCTTGATTATCTTCTTCATGAGTCATCACAGGTTTCCATTCCACAGGATTTGCTACAAACAAACCGATAGCAAATAGATGAAAACCCGCTTAAATATTGACATAAACCAATTGAGTTCTTGTAATTACTTGCAAAGGATGATTTGGGTGTGTAACTATTTCCCTATAAGGCCTTTTTTGGTTATGTTGAGTGCATTTTTGAAAAACTATAATAGTTTGGCTTTACACGAGCATGTCGTAACTATTTGCATTTTATGTCAAATCCCGAAATCCAAAATTATTTGCACTATATCAAGTTCGTGCAGTTCTGCGCCATTTGACATCTGGCATACGTGCGTAAAACCTTAAATTAACCTATTCAATTCCAATAACAAATGGAAGCAGAATGAATACTTCTCCAAATTCTTCAAGTATGCTAAAGTTTTTTTGACCAAAATCGTTGATTTTGGGCTTAAAATCTCGGTCAACTAGCATAGTGTCTGAGTGTATACAAGCAGTATAAGTTTGGTATTATGTTTTATAGTGTATTGTTGTTTATTGTTGACAGATCCTGATGTCTGGTATATAGCATATGTTATTGCTGGTGTTCTTCTCTTCTTCTGGGCACCTGTATGGAGCAGGTATATAAACATTCTTATTATCTCTTGTCACTTAGGTCGCACAGGTTCTGGTCCCTGGGTCCTTTCTAAAAGTTAAACCTAGGGCTGGGTAAAATATCGATATAAATCGATAGTATCGATTGGACGGCTCAGAAAAGCACTATCGATAGCGGTGGGTTACTATCGATTATCGCTCTTCGTCTATTTTTTGCGTCTGAAATGTCAATGTTTTCTTTCAGTTAATCATAATACACCGCTCACTTTAATTACTATCAAGTATCAATGTAACACATAACAAAATTGTGACTGCTTATTGAACAGCCGTTTTCATAAATTCACTCTCATTGAAACGTTACTTTAGTTTTGAAGAAATTATTGTTGAATATCGCTAAATCAGAGATGCCCGGATGTGTAAATAAAGTTAGAGTTATTTCCTTTTGCAAGCTTCAGAATTCGTTTGTACAGTTCACTATTTCTGTACGTGTGCCTCAGTAATAGAGTACCCGGTACAATAAATAGCACACATGGATGACAAAACGCTTGTTGATTTTCCCGGCAAAGCTAAAATCCTTAGACAGGAGCAAACGATCTTTCGCAACTTCGTATGGATTTGAACTTACACTGTATCAAGTCTTGATGACGACCGTGAAACTAAGTTTGTTTTCGATACTATCGATTATCGACCGACATTTCATTGTCGATTATCGATAGTAAAAATCACTATCGATACCCAGCCCTAGTTAAACCTAAACTAACCTGAACTCATCCCTGAAAGTAGGTCAGACAGGTGATGGGCCCCACCGACAGTCAAACCTAATTTTACCTACCACATCTAAGTTCGTATCATTATGCCATGGCAAATCAGGCCAGACTGGGCACGCTCGCCATTCTTTCTTAGACCCAGAGCTTCTCCTTTGGGTGAAATATACCTTGTGGACTTTCCTGCCAAGACACTATCTTATTCAAACAAGCTGGATCAAGCCTATTTTGTGGCTTCTTCTGGTAAGTTTTTTAGGAAACACATGTCTACGATATTACCCTAGGTGGAAGTGGACGTAAATTTCCAGGACTGAACTAAAGAACTAACTTTTGTCACTGTAATTAAGGTATCATTTAATAAAGATATCTGTAAGAGTATTAAAACGTTGCAATTAAACTAAGAAGTAAATGTTGTAGAGTGTGTGTGTAATAGCTTTATTTAACGTCCGCTTCCACCTAGGTGATATCGCAGACAATTGTAGAGTGATTATTTATATATTTATAGGAATGTGATGATACACTATGGTGCTGGTGTTAGTGTTGGAGTGTTAGCTTCTGTTGTATTGTTAATATTTATACTACAGCGTTTCCTACCACAGGTAAATTATACAAATCTATCATTTTATACAACAAAAAATATGTAACTTGGTTTCTCATCCATAATATACAGTAACTAAACAAAATGCAGTATATTCTTTTTTATGCCCACATTTTCATGTGGACGTATATTGCTGTTGCTCCTGTTCGTTTGTCGGTTTGTTCACATTTTGTTTGTGGACACTCTACAGGTCATATTTTTTATCCGATTATAACGAAACATGAAATATAGGTGTATCACCCAAAGATCTCGGTTGATTTAGAAATTGGCATGTATCAGACTGTTACTTTATGGATTATGGTCCCTGATTGTACGAAAAATCACGTTTTTAGCTTGTAGACACTCTAGAGGTCATAATTTTTATCCGATTTTGATTAAATTTGAAATGTAAGTTTATAACCCAAAGATCTCTGTTACTTTCAATATCTGTGCATATTGGACTATAATTTCCTTTATTATGACCCCAGATTGTATGAAAAATCTTGATTTAAAAAAACTTTTAGATGCATCATTTATATCATCGTTACACGATAATATTGGTTGGGATCAAATTTTGTGAAAGTCAGGCCAAACTGCTGGACAAACTTGCCACTACTGGAACTCAAATAGTTTAAAAGTTTGTCATATTCTCCGCTAGACATCACAATTTTTGATCCGATATTGACGAAACTTTAGATTTGTGTTTATATCACAAAGAACCATTTGGGGTTAAACATCCACTAGACACAAACCAGGGTTTTAATTTTAGGGGTCTTTAGCAGTGGGAGGAAACTGGAGGAACCGGAGTAAACCCACGAGGTATTACAGGCGGCCCTACTCCTTGTCACATACAACTGTGAATTTGAATTTTATTAATAAAGAATTATCTTTTTATTTTCAGAAACTGAAAGCCGTTGGCTACATATCAATGTTAATTGGTGGCTCGGCCTCATTATTTATGTTACAATGGATGTCGACACGTATTCAGGATATAGTTCGTGATAACTGGCAGTACGTCCTCGGCTACGTTATAGTAACAGGATTGGTTAGTTTTGCGTTAGTTTATAGATATGGACCAATGAAAGAAGACCGATCATTAAATCTGTTACAGTGGTTGTTGCAGATTATAGGCCTAGCATTAATATATAATGGAACTCAGATAGCGGAAGCGTCTGCTGCTATTATTATTCTGGTTGTATCTGCTTATATGTTTCCTGCCACTCGATTTAACAAATTAAAACAGAGATTCAGGTAGGTTCGACATTTTTATTGAAATTAAAAGAGCTAAACCTCTATTCTTGGGCACCTGGAAATGGACACAAATGGTTCGCTACGTATATAATAATGTAATATGAATTTATATAAACTGATTTACATTCAATGGTTTCTGTTTTTACTGTAATTTCTAAGCATCCAAATTCAATGTCAGTCTTTGGTGCTTTGTTGTTCCAATACTCCTCGCAGTGTTCCGCTTGATTAGAGGTAATCCCACTACTCACTGCTGTAATGAGTGGATATTGTTGTTTTGAATTTTGATTGGTCAATAGTCCGACTAACAACCAATGACTAGCTGCTTTACAAAAACTTTACATTTAAAACAAATGCCAATATTGGACCAAATACATAACGTTATGTCATGGCTCATGATTTTATTATGCCCGATTAATCTGTGCATAGCAGAATACTGCAGTAAAACTAATTGCGTGACAGACGAGGCTATCAAGTCGAATGAAATGTAAACAATTCTGTTTGGAAACGAACATACTTTCTCCGTTTTTAATACCTTAAATCACTGTCCAAAGTTTTAGGTAAGACCCAGATTAAACGTAGGACTGTCATGTTGATTGAACAGGAAGAATAGAAACACTCCCTCAAAAATTCAAGAATCAGTATTCAATCCAGCAACGGGCAGAGAGGGATTTCTCGGGCCATTGCTTTAGGAATATGGATTGTTCCAGTCTACACTTGCGCTGGGAAACCAAAACCCCTAGGATAAAGTTAATGTCAAGTCCAGTTATTTCAAATGAATTTTAAAATTGCAATAAACTAAATACAACCGTTATATGTAACTAAGGACATTGTTGATTATTGTATCATGTCATTTATCTGTGTATTTTTTCGTAAATTTTTTTTTAGATATAAATTTTTTCCACCAAAGCCAAGATTTTTAACAGAAGAAGAATATGAGGAAGAGAGAGATAGAGCGACAGAGAAAGCTTTAGAAGAATTAAGACAATATTGTAAAAGTCCCGAGTGTCAAACGTGGAAGGTTATTAGTCGCATTAAATCCCCAAGCAAGTAAGGAAAAACTTTATATACCTTATGAAAATAGATCTCTGTCCTGGGATCCACGATGGCTAAGTGGGAAAGACTCTGGCTCGCTGGTCATCAGGATGTACCATCAAGTTTTCCCTTGTCAGTGGTGCAGGACAAGAGGGCCAGACAAGGACTTTGAGACCAAAAAACGTGGACTTATGTATACAGTAGCAAAGACCCCTTTGAAGTTGGAATTCGATACAAGAATAGAACATAGTGTCGCTGCCTGGGCAAAGTTCCCTGATTGCACACTGTATGGTGTATCCCCATCTTCTTTAGCCCAGTCGAAGCAGAACAAATAAGACGTTAAACCCCCTTTCATTTTATTTAAAAACTTTATATACACTGTGGACACAGTGGACCCCTTTGTCAGTGATGCAGAAGGAAGGCCTGACAAGGACAGCTGCCAAGTCGTTTGGATGGGACGAAAAACCGCGGTCCCGTGTACATATTGGAGTGCACGTAAAAGATCCCTTGGCAGTTGGAATTCGATATAAGAGTAGGCCGTAGTGCCGCTGCCCGGGCAAAATTTCCCTCATAGCACACTGTATGGCGTATGCCCGTCTTCCATTAGCCCAGGTTGGGTGCAAAAGAGTAGGATGTTAAACACCATTTCATTTCATTTCATTTCACACAGAGGACTGTCAACTATCAGAAAAGATCTCTGTCCTGAATGGCAGACATGTTCAAAAATTAGTATAGTAGTTTGTGATGCAGTTTAAATCTGTTTCTCATCTTTCAACCCCAAAAGACTAAGTAAACATTAACATAGTATACTTAGGGATTTTAACTAAATTAATCGTCGATTTAGTATTAAATCGCCAATTTAGTTATTAAAATCGCCAATTTAGTGTTAAATTGCTAGTTTAGTATTAAATTGCCAGTTTAGTATTAAATTGCCGATTTAGTAATTAAAATTGCTGATTTAGTAATTAAAATCGCTGATTTAGTAATTAAAATCGCCGATTTAGTAATTAAAATCGCCAATTTAGTAATTAATATTGGTGGTTTAAGTAATAGTTATTAGCACACTTTCCGAGGTGTATCGGTGAATATCAGGACAGTTTTGGTCGGGGGCTCAGCCGAGGCGGAGCCGAGGCGGCCCACGACCAAAACTGTCCTGATATTCACCGATACACCGAGGAAAGGTTCTAATAAGTTACTTACATCACATTTCTATCAAGTATTGTGAAGCAAAATGTGAAAAATAGTATTTATTATCGAGTCGTTTCAACCGAAAAGTGACAAATAATTTCAGCTCTTTTATTTATCCCTTCCTGTGCCTCACGTTACATTTCATGGTAGTATTTACACGTGGGTCTTGATGTGAAACCCCGAGCGTGAAACAGCCACGTTTTTGTTTAGACCACATCGTCAAAACAATTTGTCTATGGCGTAGAGGACTGCGATGATATTAAATGTAGTGTAAAGGAAATTCGAAACGTGGGTCGTTCCTGGTGAAAGTATGCATCGGCGCATAGTTCGTCCGTTGAAATTTAATTGTAATGAAATTTATAACTTTCTAGGCGTTTTTTTTATATCCTGCTTATTTTCAAGGCTTGTGAAGTGTCTAGCAAGAGAATCACAATTAGTTAAAATAATTATTCAATATTTTCATTTATATGTTTTACATAATAAATCAAACCAAATTATGGAATAGATGCCAATTGATATGTGTAATAATTGTTTTTTGTAATATGTTGTTATGTTGATTTTATGTCATTGCATATATTTTTTCACTGCCATGTAGTTCCTACCGGTTTGTTTTGTTACTATGATTTTGATTAGTTGTCTCATGTAACTTAGCCTAGTGCAGTATGAAACAAGTAGTTATCATTGCGATCTGGGTCGGACTAAACGTCCTCTTCTTATTGCTTGATGTCCTCTTCTTATTGCTTGATAAGTTTCTTAAACGGTGTGAAAGTATCCAAGTATCATCCAAGTATCCGTGTATCAGAAATGAACAGTACTCTTTTTTAAAAAGTGTACTGTTCATTTCTGATACACGGCTACTTCAAGTATTGGAAATGAACAGGACAGGACAGTTTCATCAAAGGTTGCCATTGGCAACGAGTAGAAGTGGGATGTAATAATAAAATAAATTCTCCAATTGAATAATTAAAATCACTAAAGCACTGAAAAGATTATGGTTAAGCATCTTCTGAAATTGCTGATTTATTAATTAAAATAGTGATCATCTGGCTTTGACACCCGACGCTCTGAAAATATTGTGATTCGAGAGTTTAAAATAACGATTTTATTTTTTTATTACAGATTTGCTAGTTTTGTGGAAGGTGAAGACCATTTGTCCGACGATGATTATCATTATCACAGTGAATATTCACACATACTTCCTCATGGTGACTATGACGACGACAATATGTCTGAAATAGATTTTAGACTTACCTCCCCCTGATATGACCTTTATTTTAAATTTAGCTTTTTTCAAATGTTTTGAATTCAATTCTGAACAAATTTCTCAGGTTGATGCTGGTAACAAAGAGAACATCTTATATCAAATGTGGTTAAAAATTTAAGTCAACAGTATTTCTAGATTTTTGTACTGGAGCAAATTCGTGGAATGAAAAAATGAATGGAACCCCTTGTTACTTGGAAAGCAGAATCCGTAGAATATCTGAGTTAAGTTTTTAAAGAATAAGAGTCCCAATTTTGAAAACCGATTACACTACAAAATGGATGAGACAAAATCTTAGGTCCTGTGTACACATTGAAGTGCACATAAAATCCTCACTTAATACTCTGCATGCAAAAAGAACTGAGTAAAGATTTAAGTTCATTAAACACTGTTCAAGTTTTTGTATAATTTCTGAAATAGTTGGCTACAATGAAAAGTTTCTATTTTTAATATATTTAAATTTCCTGGAATGGAAATACAAATGTAGTGTGTGAATTCAGTTTAAAACCATAACATTTCATGCCTAGGCAGATTTAGCTTTTGCATAATGTATGGTTAAAGCTGTACTCCGATTACAAAACTACAGAAATAATTGAATAAAAAAAGTACTGCCATACATAATCGCCATACTTGTTTTCAATTTGCAGAACAAGTATGTCCGCTGTACGGTGTACGAAAACAGAGGCAGGCCACGTCCACATCCAGTATACACTGTGTCAACCACACTGTCCACATCCGGTTTTTTCTCTATAAGTTTACTGAAAATATTATTGCTATACAAGTATTATGTCTGATCAGGTACATATTATTTTACTAATTGTACGAAATAAGTAACCTACGGTATATATTTGCTCTAAAAGTATGGGAAAAATTGTCTTACCCCAAACAAACAACAAATCTACCGACATCATCCAACCATGTTTATTCTTATTTCTTGAAAGGTTTTGCACAACATGTTAGAAACACCAAATGATTTCTAGTATTATAAAGTTCAGTATTATCGTTCCAAAATATATCCAAAGCAGCAATAAAACAACTGTTCTCTCCATCGAAGAAGTATGTCTTCACTTCAAAATATTTTTCATCTTGTTGTTATTTATGACGTTCAAGGGACATAGGTGGTTATGTCAACATGTTATATGTTATGTCAACAACATAGATTTGTTGTTGTTTGGAGTAGTTTTCTTTCATTTTTAGAGCAAAGGTACACCGGACTTTACTTATTTCTTCTAATTAGTAAAAAAATATGTACCTGATGAGACATAATACTTGTGTAGCAATAATATTTTCAGTCAATTTATAGAGAAAAACCGCCCAGTCAGTAGCTGGTAATTGGTAGTTGAAATATTGCTAGCTGGATGTGGACAGTGTGGTGGCCAAAGTGTATACTGGATGTGGGCGTGGCCTGCCTCTGTTTTCGTAGACCGTACAGCGGCCATACTTCTTCTGCAAATTGAAAACAAGTATGGCGATTATGTTTGGCAGTAATTTTTTTTATTTGATCATTTCTGTAGTTTTGTAATCGGAGTTCAGCTTTAAACAAATATGAATCTAGTGTGAATACCATGTCTCATTTGACTACCAGTAATTTAATTACTTGTACTTTATGTTAATATAATTATTTTAATACTAAGGCCTTAAAGTAGCTAAGTCTCTTACTCAATATCATCCAAAGTCTTACACGTTGAAGACACAAATTATTTGTCAATTCAAATCAACATTGGTGCTGTTATCTTACCTTGAAAAGGTAGGCTTCTGATATCCAAAATTAAAGCACAATAAACATTTTACCATTGGTGCACAAATCGTGTACCATAGAACGTTTCAGCGTTCCTTGTAAAAAGTGACCAGAATGAACAAGGCTGAACCAATTCCATGACTCCAACTCAAATGGCAATAGCATAACTTATCTAGAGAGCATGCGCAATAGACTGGAATAACCAGACACTAGAAATTTTTGTCAAAATGGAAACAATTGAATGTAAATCAGTTCATATACAATCAGTTCACATTATTATATGCGTTGCGACCCATTTGGGTCAATTTCTAGGTCCGAAATATTAGCGATTTAACGCCTTTAAATATCAAATATTATATCCTTATAGATGATGTATGTAGTATGTTTGCTGATTCAAAGATCAAACTTTAAAATGATGTGTTTTCTTTGATTATTTTTTATACCAAGACCTAATCTATGAAAATATCAGGGGCCGATCCAGAAATTTTGGCAGGAATTTTCAAGAAATACTATGGTCTCTATACCATCATTCCGGTGTATATACATACACATAGAGCTTTTTAAAGAGAGAAATCTAACATCCTGTTTGATGTCAGTTTTTATTATGAATTTTAATAATATTGTTATTCAATTTCATCGATGCAAACCATTAATTGTGATATCACATGTCTATATCGTTATCTCGCGCTTTTGAATGCCAATCCCATCCCACCATCTAATGATAAGGGATAAAGCACACGACCATGAAACACTTTTCTCATAAAAAAATGTTGTTTTACAAAATTTTATGTAGCTGAGCAGGGGGAAGAGGCACAGGCACTTGAAAGGATTAAAATAAATTAAAATAAAACTTCTTTCTACGGCTTGACTATATAGTATACTAAGTATAGTATATAATACTATATTATATAATAATATACTATTATAGTCAAGCAGTAGTAAGAAGTTTTATTTTAATCCCTTCAAGTGCCTGTGGGAAGAAGGCATGATTTGACCCTGCAAAACCCCCCCATCTGGATCCGCCCTCTGAATATCAACCGAGTGTGTTTGTTGCAGTTGTTTTTTTTTTAAAATTTGCATGTTAAAATTATGTTTGTTAATCATAAAATGTTTCCAGAATTAGTGATTCTTTTATTTCATTCATTTCATATCATTTTATAAAATTTGTAAATATTTTAGTTCTAATCATCATTATTTATAATCAATCAATATTTGTGAGGGTGACATATAATTTCTAGTCCGCGAACGTAGCCTGTACTTGAGATAATATCTAATTTCTATATGAATATTTATACACAGACCTGCACCCTGAGATCACAAAACGTTCTCAGACTTAATTTCAGAATTTACTCAAAATAGTTGGCCTTACTTTAACTAAAATATAGCCCTGTTATAAAACTTTTGTTGTTTTAATGTATCAAATACATCAATAAGAAACTCTGTGCAAAGTTTTGTATTTCTGGAAGAAAGATATTACTCATAAACAGTGATTGGAAGTTGAGTAAATTCTTAACTTGAACTTGAAAATGCTTTGTGAACTCGGGGAGCACTGCATTGCTCTAAGAGCTCAGGAGAGTGACACATCAGTAAATTTGCCATTTTACTACAGGACAGAAAGAGGGATCTTGAATTATCTACGTGAATTGACTATACAAAGAGACCGAGTCATTTTAAAGTTGCGTTATGTAAGATTTAGATAACAAGCTGACATGTCTCGCTGTTATAGCTTAAAGATAAATAATAATAAGTGAATATGTCGAAAATTTTAGTCCAATTGCTTTATTCTGAGAGAAATTATCTGTGTTTAAAAGTTTAAAGACTATTTATTGTCGTAGAAACGGTACTTGACAATTGAGACAAAGTCTAGATTATCCATTTTTAAATTGAATTATTAAATGGCTATCATGTCACAATCCATTGAAATCTCAGCCATACGATGGTCTAGAGAGTTGATTATAGGCTTGGGATGACAATAAATTTCATAAGAATAGTTTATATAACATTAGAAGCCAAATTAAAGGCCTATTATAAGCAGATTTAGCTCTTGTATAATGTATGTTTAATTGCAGTTGTAGAAAGTTTTATGTTTTTAAAGTCTGTTTATAAATATACTAATGATGAGAATAACAAATTATGTTTTTATTTTTCATATTGTTAAAATTTTATTGGTTTATTCATCGATTAAACTAGTTTTACAGTTAGATTAACTTTTATGAATTAATTTCAAGGCGACATAACCCCTCACTTCTTAAAGAGCATTAATTATTTCAATGTAAACCGCTGTTTAACACAAACTAGGTCATTTCAAAACGAACATGTTACAATTTTATTTATACAAGTCGCTTGCACTAAGGTTCTTTTACAGTGGGAAGAATAGAGCACAGGAGCCCAGGGGGGCAACCTAGCTGAAAATTGTACCAAGTTTCTCCAATATGGTATCAATGCTTGTATATCTGGTATCATCAGAATGTAAAGCCAGGCTGACACTTGCACGATTCCGTGGCACGCATTGGCACGACTCGAGTCGGCACGACACCGTCCGATTTGCGCAAACTCGTCGTGCCAATGCGGGAAGTGCATAAACAATGCGCAAACTGTGCGTGAACTCGTCGTGCCAGTTTGTGTCAATGTGGACACTGATGGGCACGACAAAATCGTGGCCAAAAGTCGTGCAAGTGTCAGCCTGGCTTTAGTCTGTCAGGTTTCTGATGGTGGGTGTGGTATTCCACGCCCAAAGTGCAATGCTCCCCAACTAAGCTAGATTAGCTCAAAAGTGTACCACATAAAAATCGTACAGCAGTGTACTGCACATCTTCTGGTATTACAAAAACACTCTGACAGACATTTCTAGTGGTGGGGTACCGCACATCTTCAGGTATTACAAAAACACTCTGACAGACATTTCTAATGGTGGGGTACCCCTGACAGAGCTATGTAATTGCCAGACATTTGTAGTGTTGGAGTATCCCTGAGACAAAAGTTATCTAATTTCCAGACCACAGCTAGGCTACATTAGCTGAAATCTGTACCAGGTCACCTAAAACAGCTTTGGAGTTGTTAGGTAGGCCTTCCAGTACAGGAATCATGAATGACCACTGCCAGACCCCCAACCCCCAAACTGGGATAGATAGAGGGCACATTAATTAATATCTCCAATGTTAATTAATGCCAATCATAAGTGGTCTCACTAATCATTTATATGCACCTTGCCTTTGATCTTTTTGTTGTCTAGAAATGGTTCCACTACTGACGCCCTCCACCTTATTCCAAACACAGTTTAACGACACATTTAATTGTAACTAGTTGTTGTCATGCATGGTTTCTGATTTGTCTATATTTAATTGCCCTACACATTTGTTACCGTACTTGAAATGAAATGAAATGAAATGGGTTTAACGTCCTACTGTTCTGCACCTAACCTGGGCTAATAAAGAAGGGCATACGCCATACAGTGTGCTATGAGGAAATTTTTGCCCGGGAATCGTCGCTACAGCCTACTCTTATATCGAATTCCAACTGCCAAGAGATCTTTTACGTGCACGCCAATGAGTACACAGGACCTCGGTTTTTCGTCCCATCCGAAGGACTAGACAGCTGTCCTTGTCAGGCCCTCCGTCCATCATCACTGACAAAGGGGAAACCATTCTGGAAAATCAGGATGAACTTTATCGGCCAATGCAGGGATCGAACACTCAACCTCCAGGCTACCGATTGCTTGTTTGAAAACGTTAAAAAAATATATACTCTTCGAAACGTCGCCTAAAGAAATCGGTAAAGTGCAGGATGCAGGAGGACCGCATTACACGCAAAACAATAATCTACAAGATAAACCTGCAGACAAGCTGACACGACAGAAAATAGTCACTGCAAAAAATAAACAGATATCAAATCGTTTTGGTGAATATTCATTATAATTTTGAGGCGGAAAGATAACAGGAGTTACGAGGTTGGTTAGGTTGAAATGTTGGATGAAAATTGCATGTTTTATTTTTTCTACTTCCAGTTTGTTTATCTCAAGTTTTCCAATGGGGGGAAAAGGGCCCAAATTGTATACTCTCAAAACAAGATTTATAATTTCTATATACCAAAACAAATCGAAATTTATTTTATATAATAATGAAACATTTATTTTCCATTCGACCATTTACACAAAATGTGAAATTAAGTGTACTAAAACTTTATTTTACTTTACTCTGAAAATAATTAAGAGAAATTAAGTTTGAGCAGTTTGGATCAGCAGCTAAAACAATGGCTCCGAAAATTTATTTCAAAACTATTTTAGTCTTCCTAAATGTAATATTGACGTTGTCGTCCGTTGTTGCAACTTCTACTGATCCTTTTTACGACTGTCGTGAACCTGCATGTAATTTTTCATTGGATTATTTTTACAGCCTAACCATAGAACTGTACTAGAACTAATAACTCGAATAATTGCAAGTTCAGAAACGGTTTCACTTTCGTTTTCATTTGTCGTTTGTTGTAGTAGTTGTAGTCAATGTTTTAATTGACAGAATTCATTTTTTTAAAAAGATATATTTTATAAAAATATCCATAAAATGCCAGTGTAGTTTTCTAAAGAATTCTATTGAAAATCTATAGAGTTTTGTGGGTGGCGTGTCCCATTTTCTGTAGGATAAAATTCTATAGTATTCTACAGAATTTGGGGCGCCTGTAGGAAATAATGTCTCAAAATATTCTGCAGCGCAAATACTATAGATTTTCTTACAGATTTATGGGATAATTTCTATAGGAAAATATTGTAGTATTCAATAGGGTTTTTTTTATTGCACTTTCTGTAGGATTTCTACAGTTATGTATAGGAATGAATACTGTAGTATTTTGTAGTTTGGAAATTCTGTCACTAGCCTACAGCTTTCTGTAGAATGGGTACTATAGAAATCTACAGATTTTTTATTAATTTTTATTTTGGGAATACATATAGTTGGCCCATGATTTCTTCGAAATTGATAAGATTTTTTTTCCCCTCATGGATGAATCTGAATTCTGCTGCTGATTCACTAGTCAGAACTTTACAATTTTTTTTTTCTTGGTAGAACTGAAATATAGGGAAAATAATAGTTAAAAAGTTAAGTAAATAACAAAATGGCATAAATCTTATCTTATTTAATATTATTGTTGAAAAAGTAATAAATTATACTTATCTTCCTGTCTTTAATCAAATCTGTGAAAACAACAGCACCATTCTCTTCAGTTTCTTGTTAATACTACATATTAATGTAAGAGGTTATACATTGAATTTTAGAACTCAAAATTTAGCCAATGACTGGCTAAGGGTGGAGGGTAGAGGGTGGGGTGGAAAATTTCTTACAGTGTCATCATGTATCACTATTTCATTCATACTCAACATTAAAATAATATCTTTATTTCTTTTTTCGTGGTAAGCTTATTTTAGTTTGTCATTTGGTATCACAGTAAATTAAGGAAAACTGCATCCGGGAGTACCATACTTTTATTCACACATGTGCATCTCTAAATTCTATATTAAACTATAGTATGAATAAGACATCGTAAAATTTTGAAATCTGTAGTATAGAACATTGTTACTACATTATTATATAGGAAACTATAGTAGGCAATTTGTTAAAATGGTTCAGTACCATTTAAGTATAAATTCTCCACAAAATCTATAGAATAAAATATTTTTTCCATAGTTTTCAACAAAATGTTATAGAAAACTATAGGATTACATGACTGACTTGAGACAGTAAGATAGCTCTATAGAAAACTATAGTTTTTACCAGCAAATCTATAGGAACCAGGACTGATTTGAGAATACAGGTTAGTTCTATAGCCAACTGTTCTATAGCCAACTATATTTTTTACTACAAAGGCTATAGAAAACTAAAGGATTACTCAACTGGTTCGAGGATACAAATTAGTTGTACAGAAAACTATAGTTTTTACCACCAATTCAGCTATAGCAGCACCCATCATCTATAGGTTTATTTTTTTTCCAATAGTTTCTTACAGTATTCTATAGGATTCTATAGGAAATTACAATTAGAAAAACTCATCTACCGATCCTACACAAACTATAGTAAATCTTTTTGAATCTATAGTCATGTGAAAAATAAATACAGAATGAATTTGTTTTCCTGCAGTATTCTATAGCATTCTATAGATTCCCTCAAACTTCTATAGGAACCTCACAGGCACTTGAAGGGATTAAAATAAAACTTCTTACTACTGCTTGACTATAGAGTATGTACAAGGGATGTCAGAGGCCATCTTTGTTATAGCCCCGTTCGCATTTGGCCGCGATAAGCGTGCCGTACTAGGTACGGTATCAGGCCGCGATAAATTTCAAGAAATTGGACCCGTTTACATTACTCTAAAATAACCCGTCTCAGAACCGTGCTAACCGTGCCAAATGAGGAACTCTTCAAAGAAAAGTTAATTTCAGCCCCTGTACAAATTACCTAGATGAAAACAATTATGGTGACTGATTTAGTTTGAGCAGCCATTTTGACAGAACTGATGACAGAACTGTCAAGGTTTGGAGGGAAAAAAGGTCAAGGTTCATTTGGCGCATGCGCAGTAATCCGTACTCAGACCGGTTAGCGTTTACACTACGAAAATTTGAAGTGAGCCGTTCTTAGTACGGTTCCGAGACCACATCACTTCAGTGGGCCAGATTGGCACGGTATTCGGTACGGCACGGTTGTGTTTTACCCGTTTACACTACAAAAAAATTAACCGTGTCGTACCAGGAACGGTACCTGGCAAGCTTAAAATTTGTAATGTAAACAGGGTTTAAGACTCATTGGTTAAATACTATCTGCTAACATCTCACAATACTCACTAGTTCTAAAAGACTTTCCATCGTTTTAATTGTCAAACGATGGAAAGTCTTAGAACTAGTGAGTTATTCAGGGAGCCACCCCAGACAGCCACTCAGCTTTGTGGCAACATCTGCCTGGCTGGATTTGGCTCATATCCACTATCCAGCCAGTTGTTGATACATGTGGGCCATATCTGGGTAACACTTGGCAACTATTGGCTCACTTATACTGATGAATTAAACTTATTATTGGAACTGGTATCTAAGAATATCTTGTCAGTTTGTTAAAAAAGTTTTAAACTTTTTGTTTTACATTCAAAGCATTTGAAAAAATAATATCATGCCAGAAGTTTGCCAGATATCATGCCAGATATGGCCCACATCCTATCCTACTGGCCAAATGCCCCAAAATCTCAACCCAATAAATGTTGGCTCAGAATTTGACATCTAGTTTCCAGCAGAATTTCCCTGTGTGCTGTGATGTTCTACTATTAGTTTTATAACGAATAAAAATTTATATACCGGTACTGTATATAATATGAATGGAATCCTCTCACCCCACCCTCCCCAAAAGGTCAGTAAATCTAAATCTTTAAAGCAAAAATGATAAATTATTCTTGAAAGAATTCAATGAAATAAAGACGAAGTTTGTTTGAACACAGCCTGAGTGTTGGGTATCATGCTACAAAGTAGTTTAGATTTTAATTACTATAACAGATTCTGTAGTCAGATTATACAATTTGTTGAACACTGGCTCGATAGCCTGGAGGTTGGGTGTTCGATCCATGCATTGGCAGAGAAAGTTCATCCAGATTTTCCGTAGTGGTTTCCCCTTGTCAGTGATGCAAGACGGAGGGGGCCTGACAAGGACAGTTGTCTAGTCATTCGGATAGGAGAGAAACCGAGGTTCCATGTACACATTGAAGTGCACATAAAAGACCCTGTGCCAGTTGGAATTTTATATAAGAGTAGGCAGTAGTGTCGCTGTCTGGGTAAAATTCCTCTAATACGACACTGTATGGCGTATGCCAGTCTTCATTAGCCCAGGTTAGGAGCAGAACAGTAGGACGTCAAACCCCTGTTTCATTTCATGTAAAGTTGTTTTGGGTGAATCTATTGACAATCTGCGAGAAATAATATAATGCTATCAACGATTATTTCTTTTATAGTCTATGACAGTTTCACTTACACTCCTGTGGACTAGTTGTTCATATCTACACTACTAATGCCCCAATATTGGCACTCGTTTTAAATGAAAAGCTTTTGTAAAGCAGCTATGCCTGACCATCTATTTGGACCCATTGGTGTTCCTAGAAAAATTCAAGAATCAAAACCAAAGACGCTTTCTGTGGATCCTGATTTTGCAACATTGCAGTCTGAATATTCAGCACATAACAGGAAGTGACAACACAATTGCAGACTGTCTATCTATAGCATGATTGCAGACTGTCTATCTACAACATAATTGCAGACTGTCTATCTACAACATAATTGCAGACTGTCTATCACAGTCTATCTACAGCATGATTGCAGACTGTCTATCTACAGCATAATTTAAGTGTAAATAGGATTATATCGTTTGTATAGACCCTGGTAAATCATGTAAATAACAGGTTTAATTATTCTGACAACTAACTTGAATAAATGTATATTATTCATATTTATGATTCAGTACCTCAAAGAATTTAGCCTATTTTCGTAGAAAATTCACTGTTAATTTGTGAACCTTTCTTCTTTTTGAAATTCACTAGCTAGCACCACTGACAAGGGGGAACTACGCCGGAAAATCTGGATGAACTTTCTCGGCCAATGCAGCAACTAACACCTGGCCTCCAGACTAGCGAGCAAGCGTCTTACCCACTTAGACTTTGGGGAAACACAGAGAGAGAGAGAGAGAGAGAGGTTTAACGTCCACTCGACACAAACTAGGTCATTTCAGGACTAACATATGGTTTAATTGTTTTTTCATGAATTTGCTTGGGCGTTGGGGTTTTCAGCAGTGGGAGGAAACAGAAGGACCCGGAGAAAACCCACAAGGTTGGACAGGCGACCATACTCCTTCTCACGTACAACCGGGTATTCGAAACTACGCCAGTTGACACAGGCTTTATGATACAGCGCGCCCTTGCTAACCATCCGGCCATCCAACCCCCTCTTATTGTGCAAAATCGGTCACTTACTATTTTGAAAATTGCATTCATATAAATGACACATTGTGATTTCTGTATAAAAGTTATTATTACTATTTTTTATTTATTATTTTTATTTTACTAGGTTTTATACTTGACAATGGAAGAGTAAATAGAATATATGTGGAAGAAAATATTTTTGGCAATTGGAACTTGGCTACCTTCTGTCATAGAGGTCAGATCAAAGATCATTTTGGAATTTGGATAAATCCTGTGGTAGGTATTAAGGGAAACATTGATGGTTAAATAACAAAATGTAGATGGAATTAGCAACATATATCCCAAACTGTTTGACAAATTACTGTAGGTTATACCAGGGCCATATCTAGCGGGGGTGCAGGGGATACATTGCACGCTCAGAAAACAAGGTGCCCCGAGAAATGCCCCCTCCCCATTTGACAATCTTTCAATTATAAAATAATACACTTGATTATGATCACACAGTGATGCTCGTAAGGTACTGATCAGTCGGTCGGTTTTAAAGGCGCCCTGATCCAAACTTTCTTACATCACTTACGTGGAGGCTGTGGCTCCCCACTACTCTGCTGCACCCCCACTATTAAAATCCTACTACATATAGCCATGTTAGTCCCGAAATGACCTAGTTTGTGTCGAGTGGACGTTAAACCCCATTTCTCCCCCTCTCTCTGATCCTAGGGAAAGTGGCCAGGTACTTCCTCTATCTAATTGATCACCTGCACACATGCTACCCTGGATTTATACATAAGGAGGAAGGGACGGATGAACGGTGCCCAATCATGCAGGGTTCTTCAGCAGACCTATCCACAGTCTCTGGCTCTAGGCTGAGATAAAGACAGCATGCAATGTTCCTCTATAGAGACGCACACCTTTAGCCACCTGGGCTTGGAGACTGGGTAAGGTCATCATACCGCGACACTTATTTATATAGTCATGAGATCTGATTGTTTTAAGTATCGGGTTACAAAATTAATATCAACACATGATGTTTGGTGTTCCATTTTTGCTCCAATTTATGCATGACATGCCATAGACGCTTTCTTAATTTGCTGTTTATTGCTTGCAATGTCTATGTAGTGCGTGTCTGGTCTGCTGGGTTATCATAACTGTGATTTAATTGTACTGGAAATAACTCGTTTTCAGTTGACTATTTTTAAAAGAAATCAAGATCAAGAAATCTCCTACTGTATTGGTAAAAATTTAACTGAGGTACAGAAGAAAGAGAAATATATAAAAGTTGACGAATATATATCTTTACAAGCGTTTGAATCTAGCTGTGTGGGAATATTGTCTGTTAAACCTTACACTGTGCAATTTAAAGTTATAAGTAAGTTTGTTAAATCATCCTTTTAAATCAAAGTTTTCATTCCACATGGCTTGCTACAAGCAAACCATGGTGTCTGTCAATTCATTATGTCATTAATATGTTTCCATACCTTGTTATAGCAATAGGTCAAATGTATACAGACATGCGCAGTTGATATTTTCTGCCATGCCGATGAATAAATATAGTGAAAGCCTTTCCTGATGTTATCCTTTCAAATACCAACCCACAAATAGAATATGGCGACGAGGATGTGTGGAAATGTAAAAAAAGACATTCATTCAACAAAATAAGTAAGAAAACTAGACCTGCATGCAGGAATGACGGGTTTCACTGGTGCCACGTTACCCTTTAACATGTCACTTCTGGTGCCAAGTTACCTTTTGAACATATGTCACTTCCGGTACCAATGAAACCATTAAACAGGTTTCCCCATAAGCGTTGCACACTTCAAATAAATTGGACGCAGAATCAACCAAATCCAGCAATATCAATTCATTTTATACATTTGTTACTTGTAAGTGATCCTGACAAAATTACAGTACTTCCGGTGATAATGAAAATGTTCAATTAGTTTTATGAAATCCGAAATGGCATTTGATATCATTTAGTGAAAATGTTATGTAAATAGAATAATAATTGCCACTTTTATAGACCCAAAACTTTGAAAAGTGACTTGCAGATAATCGCCTATTTCTCTGCACCCGCCCATTTAGAAACCATTTTGTGGTATCTGTATGATCGTATGGGTCAAATCTATTTGTTGATTGGAATCAAATATCATAATTTTGAAAATATTACAAATCAGACTCATTTGAATAAAATATCTGTTTTGAAGGCTAAAAATTCAGTTTTTGCCAAAATGGCATCACTTCTGGTGATACTAAAAATTTTAAATTAGTTCTATGAAATCGTAAATGGCATAAGACATCATATGGTGAACATTTTATGAAAATCGAATAATAACTGATTCTTTTAGAGCCAAAATAAAGTAAAAAGTGACTTGTGGAAAATCTTCCATTTCTCTGCAACTAATAATAGTGAGTTCTTATATAGCGCACAAATCCATTAAAATTAATGCTCAAGGCGCTTTTAGCTTTCCACTATCACAAGATGTTAATAACTAATAAGCAGTCTTAAAAAGATGAGTCTTTAATTGCTTCTTAAAACAGCTAAGGGATTGTGAATTCTTTAAGGTCAAGGGTAATGAATTCCATAGGTTTGGTACAGTGTATGAGAAGCATCTACGACCAAATGTCTTAAGCCTATAGTTGGGTACCACCAGACGCAGTTCATGTTGGGACCGAAGATTTCTTTTGGGGACATAATCAATGAGCATTGAGGTCAAGTATTCTGGTGCTTCACCTCTCTGGCATTTGTAAGCTATGCACAGAATTTTGAACTTAATTCTACTTTCCACTGGAAGCCAATGTAAATCCTTTAACAGCGGTGTGATATGGCAATTTCTACTAGATAGGCAGACAATTCTAGCCGCGGTATTTTGTACAAGTTGTAATTTGTGTATAAGACTGTTGTTTATGCCAAATAGAAGGCTGTTGCAATAGTCGAGTCTGGATAAAATTAAAGATCGAACCAGTGCATGTGCTGCATCTTTTGTAATCAAATTGCGAATTCGACGTATGGACCTCAAATGAAAGAAGCACGTCCTGCAAATTTGATTCACTTGTTTTTCCATGCTGAGTTGAGAATCAAGATAAACCCCAAGATCTTTCAGGTTATCAACTATGTTGACTGTGGAGTCAGCGATTGTTATTGACTTTAGACTGATGTTTAGAAGCTGTTGTTTGGTGCCACATAACATGACTTCTGTCTTGTCATCATTCAATTTGAGCATGGTATTGGTCATCCAAGATTTAATATCAATTGTACAATTGGTTATTTTATTAAAAGAAACATGTGTGGACTTGAATCTGTCCAATATTTGTGTATCATCAGCATAGCAATGATACAAAAGATTGTACTTCTTTAAAATACTGGCGACGCTTACGGTATACAATACAAACAACACTGGTCCAAGGACGGAACCTTGGGGTACTCCATTTTTTAACTTAACTGAATCTGATAATTTGTTGTGTATTTGCACAGATTGCGAGCGGCCCATAAGGTATGATTGAAACCAGCTCAAAGCATTTTCTGATATTCCAAATTCATCATATAATTTCTGGAGGAGTACAGATGGATCGATAGTGTCGAATGCAGCAGATAAATCCAGCATTACAAGGCAGCAGCAATCACCATCATCAACAGCCGATCTGATGTCATTAACAACCTTTAACAAGGCAGTTTCGGTGGAAGATCCCGGATCTGAGACTATTGTTGACGATGCCAGTAATGATGGGCAGAAAAACATCGAGAAACTGAATTACAAGAGACGTAGGCAGTGGATCGGACAAACATGTTGAAGGTTTAGAAGAGCGAATAATCTTTTCAATCTCATCTTTTCGGAAAACAAGTGAAGCTGACTGAGCTCAACACCGGTAAACTGACTAGTAGTGATGAAGGTAGCAGGAATGCCATTAGGTGACTCACATAAACCAGATTTAATTCTATCGATTTTGTCAACAAAGAAACAATTGAAAGAATCTGCTAGATCTTTTGCATCATCATAAGATGGTAGACTACTTTCAACCTTTGTTCCCAATAAAGAATTCATAAACGAATAAGTTAGAAACGATTTTGTGGTATCTATATGATCGTATGGGTTCATTCTATTTGTTGATGGGAACCAAATTTCATAATTCTAAAAATATTACAAATAATACTCATTTGAATAAAAAAATGTACTTTTAAGGCTAAAAATTCAGTTACCCGGTATTGCCTAAATGACGTCACTTCCGGTGAAAGTGTTAAAATGGTTTGGAATAGTCGACTGTGGCAATAGGCAACAACAGTGAAAAAAAATTGAAAATCGAATAATAATTAATTCTTTTACAGCCAAAATAACGTGACAAGTGACTCATGCAAAATTGTCCATTTCTCAGCAACTGCTCATATTACAAACTAAATTTCAAATACATTCTCTTTGTATGGATTATTGCTACAAGTTTATGAAAGTAGCGAAGAAATATTTTAATATATGAAGATACTGGATGGGTTGTAAATAGCTTATTTTTACCCCTTTTTTTACCTTTTAATCGAAATTGCCCAAAAACAAAATCGAAATTAAAAAAACTGAGTCCGAGATTTTGTGCACCTTTACAGGGCGCATCTTTTGAGTAAGATCAGATTTGTAGAAAATAGTATTTGCTTTCAACAAGTGTTACCGAACTGTCAATATTGCAGTTTTTGTTGAATTTATGCCACTTCCGGTGCCTTCAGGAAACTTTACCAGTAACAAAAAAAAATGACATTTTGAACCACAGAACATATGAACATGGTTTTATACAAATCGAACAATAAATAATTAATGTAGAACTGAAAAACTGAATTAGCCAATAGTGGCCAAGGAAAATTACGGAAACAAAATCAGGCGACTCTTTAACCTTGGTTAAAATGTCATATAAAAATATTAATAAATAAAGATTATTAATTTTGTAAAAATTTAAATTTTCAAAATTTGGCGCCTAATATCTTCCAAGATTCATCGAAAATCAAAAATCAAAAGTAACATAGCTATGTCCCCTGTTTCTGGCTATCTCAAAATAATATGCTAAAAATACAACGATTAATGTTAATATTACGGCAATATTTAAAAAAAAGACATTTTCGTTTTTTCGGACGTTTTGCATTGTCGCAGAATGCCGGGAATAGCTTTAATCTCTAAGTCACACCCACTTTTCCAATAAAACTGAAGACATTGTATCGATCCGACAAGAAGTTGCCGAGATATAAGCAAATTGGAAAAAAAAAAATAATAAGAAGAAGAATAATATAAGAATGATTTTAACAAAAACGATAATGTTTCTGTAAACTACGCAGTGTGAAACCCTAATGAGTATTCCTGTGCCACAGTCAGGGGCCGGATCCAGCATTTTGTCGAGGGAGGGGCCATACATTGGAGCAAAGGGTAATAATCAGGTTTGGTGTAGTCCCCAGCGGATTGGAATCAATCACACAATAATCAATCTACAAGCAAGACGAATAATTTAGAAGTTCAGAAAATTCACAGACAGACTACAAATAGAGGTTGTGGTTACAGACATTATTCTACACAATTTCAAAATGATTCATATACGCCTAGACCGCAGTCACTTCCCAATTCAAGAGGTAATTTTTAATTTAGCCAGACTAGACCTAGATATCCGTCAATTCAACCAAATAGATTTCAGTATAGATTACCAATCATGACACAACAACAAAATTAGACACAAAGTTATTGTTTCCGATGTGGTAGTTCTCAGCACAGAGCCCAATGTCCACAATGCCCAGCTAGAAACCAACAGTGTCGTGATTGTTCAAAATATGGTCATTTTGCTCGAATTTGTAACGCATCTAACAGACAAGTTAATTTTATGGATTCGTCAGATAATTATGAACCAGTTCAATGTGACGGCAATCTACAAGTTGATCTGATGACTGATGAATTTACAGTGTTGACAGTGACTAATGGTGCCAAGCGGAAATTAGATTGCGATGTTATTCTGAATTCTATTCCAGTTACAATGCAAGTCGATACAGGTTCTCCAATCTCAATTATCAATAAGTTTATGTATGATAGATATTTCAGTGATGTTATACTTACCCGTCCAGATACTTACCTTAGAAGTTATAACCAGTCATTCATAGATGTTGTTGATGTTGTTACCTTACCTGTCAGCTTCAAAGATCGACATTGCCTTTGTAAATTGTATGTTGTTTCATCTGGAGATCCATTGCGTGGCTTGGATTTGATAGCATCCTTACCTACGAATATTTGTGTCCAGCCTATTACTTCCCAGGCTATGGAAAATCGAAAGTATTATAGTCAATAGAATTTCCTGTTTTGATGACTTAAAACAGGAATTCCCGAAAGTATTCAATGGTCTTGGCAAAGCTCAAAAGTTTCAGCACCAGTCCATACTTAAAGAAGATTTTATTTGGTTGCTCACAAACCCAGAACAATCCCATCCTCGTCGCCATATTCTATTTGATAGTAAATACTAATATATGACATGCTTAAAAGAGCTAAATTGCTAATATTTGGGACCTAGAAATTGACCCAAATGGGTAGCAATGCATACATGTATAATACATGTACTGTAATATGATTGTATATGAACTGATTTACATTCAATTGTTTCCTTTCTGACTCATAATTTCAAATCAGTTGTGTCCAGCGAAATACGACATGAGTCTCAACCGAATAGAAATTTCTAGTGTCTGGTTATTCCAGTCTATTGCGCATGCTCTCCAGATAAGTTATGGTGTCGCCATTTGACCTGAGTTGTGGAATATGTCTAGCCTTGTTTTTTCTGGTCACTTGTTACAATTGACACTGAAGCACACTATGGTACACGATTCGTGTACCAATGGTAAAATGTTTATTTTGTCTTAAATATTGGATATCAGAAGCCTACCTTTTCAAGGTAAGATAACAGCATCAATGTTGATTTGAATTGACAAATAATTCGTGTTTTCAACGTGTAAGATTTTAGATGATATGGAGTTAGAGACTTTAAATGTTGACATATGCAAATTGAGGTAAGTAGACAAAATAATTGCACAGGTTTATTTGCGTAGCTATTTCCAGAATGCGCTTTTTGAGGGGATTTAGGAACAAAGTAGGCCTACAATAATTTGTTTAGTTATTTGCGTTTAGTGGCAAGCCCTGATGACTTACTAGGCATGGCAGTAAAAGTATTTGTACTGTAGCAAGTGTCATGTAGAACAGAGAGGATTATTTGTTATGCAGTTAAAATATGAAAGATGACTTGTCATTGGCTTAGTGAGACAAATGAGTTTTGTGTGGTCCAATCGTATTTGTCCATGGATAGCCGTTGGAGCTGTCTGACAGGTTTATATTGATGGTAATGAAACTCGAATTTGAGGCATAAGCAGGCCCGTATCTAGACACCATTAAGCTGGGGGGCATTACCTTTCGGTAGAGGGGGCGAACATTTTGAGGAAATTTTCGGAAAGGTCATTCTAACAGACTGTTGTAATCATCATGCTATGTAGTTACCTAGGCGTCTAATAAGCATTTTAAAATAAGTATTCAAACAAAAAAAATATAGCTTTTTTAGGTTAATATAAGGTACTGTGTATACTTTAATGATTGTTAGCAATTTCTGAGCGGGGGGGGCGACCATTTCACGCGGGGGGGGGGGGGGTGGTCCATGCCCCCCTGCGCCCCCCTGTAGATACGGGCCCGGGCATAAATAGAAAGCATCATGAACACATGAAATGCATCATGAAAGTAAAGAGATTGGACAAATTAGCCTCGCATAATTTCTTGAAATTGGTACCACAAACATGGTGCTATTTTCATGCATGCAAATCAGTGAATGTAGTGGCGTATATATATATATATACATGTAAAGAGTTTTGTTTTTAGCACTTTTTGTTGTTGTTTTTGTAACTAGTGCTTGTTTTAGCTACAGTTGTGTGCCTTTATTTTCACCTGGCAAAATTTATTACTTTATATATAATGCATGTAACATCTTAAAAATAAGTTAATTTTATACTATTAGAACTTAATACTGTACACATACGCAGCCCAATCTACTGAAACAACATTCATTTATCAGCAAATATTGACAATAAAGTAAATCAAGCGTTGTTTTTATCAAAATTGATAAACTGGCATTCATAATTACGGAGTATTACTCCTGCGCAACAAGGATCAGGTTAGTACTTTGATTGGCTATTGTACATGAGGCCCCGCCTTTAGGTTTTAAAGACGCCTATTTTAAGATGTTGGAGAAAGCAATCTATTATCACTTCGATTTAAAAAGAGGAGATTTGTGCCTACGTGTATCAGGAAGGGATTTTATCCTTAATTGTATTTGGATGTGGCAGAAATGTTATAAATAACAATATTTCGTTGTTTTTAAGAAAAAATTGTCAATTTTGTTTCTTTTAACCCCGATGAGATGAGCTTTATTGGAGTTTGCAAGAAGAAACTATATACATGTAGCACCATCGCTTATCTCGAAACACGGAGGGTTGAGAGATGAGGTTTCTTATCCAGGGATAATCAGCATACGCCATACAGTGTTCCTATTCGTGTCTCTTTCCAGCGCCCCCCCCACATTTGACGTCACACCTTCATTAGCCGAGTCGATGCAGAATAGGACCTGGAGGTTATACAGCCAGCACTTTACTCACTGAGCTTCGTTCAGGTTTTTATCAGGCCCTTAGCTGGCTGGCTGCGGAGGGGCAGTGAACTTTTTTTGTGGGGGGGGGGAGCCAGGGCTACTCCTCCCCTGGAACATTTTGAAAATTGGATGGCTGCAAACATATTTTCCAACTCAGAAAATCATTCTCTAGCGAACTCAGAACAATAAACATAGCGTCAAGACCAGGGACCATTGGGCAAATCGGTACAAAGTATATAGGAGATATGTAAGAACATTACCAATAATATGAAACTGGGTGCAAGGAGCCACGTCTTTAATTCAAAACGCAACATGATGATCCCTGACTGTTGTCTATTACAAACAGTTTGTATTTTAGAACTATGGTCGGCAACCTATTTTATTTGGCGGGGGAGGGGGAAGCAAATCATTCTTTAGGGGAGGACAACATCCCCCCTTATCCCTTGCCACGGGCTCGCTACAGGTCTGGGCCCTGTTTCACGAAATTTTAACTTAAGATAAAATCCAATTTTAGTAGATACTTCAATTTTGATTGGCTAAGAACTTAAATCAATCTAATATTATCCAATCAAATTACTAAAATTGGGATCTTATCTTAGTTAAAATTTCGTGAAATAGGCCCCTGGTTTTAATAGTATAGATTTTGTTTTTGACAGATCCTGATGTCTTGTATATAGCTTATGTTATTGCTGGTATTTTTGTCTTCTTCCGGGCACCACAGTGGAGCAGGTATATAAATATTCTCACTGTCGCTTGTGGGGGTTGGATGGTTTAACGGCCCCATGTGTGTGCTTTATCAATCTGTTTCACAGAGAATTACTCATAATATCTCTGTCACAGATGACTGTCTTCAACACGTGCAATGACATCACGCGGCGTCAATCATAGGCTCAATGGCGTGTGCAACTGTGCATTGTTTACATAACACGTAACTGCTTCGGGCAAAATGATGCCTTTTACTCATTTTAATACCCATTTACACTAAATAGGAAATATTTTTAACTACAAATACTTCAAACATCTTTATTTATTTTTCTAATACATAAAAAAATGATTTAGAATTTAATTTGTCGGAGGAAAAATGTTAATATTTGGGATTCATTAAGTCGAATCGATGTCATCCTTATCAGTGATTGTAGCAGCCTTTTGCTGGTTACACTATTTTGCCGATACTGTTTTTTTAGGATTCCGTGAAATGTGGTCGTATATTTATACACAGTGTTTAAGGTCATGAGACGAAAAAGATTATTGATTTTCAGCGATTTCCTATAATTACTGCCAGAGTTATGGCCCTTGATCACTTCAAAAAATCTTGTGATCGCTCTAGAGGCCAAAGTTAATATCCGCTTGACCATAGATTTATACACAGATTTATACACAGTGTTTAAGGTCATGAAACAAAGAAGCCTATTGATTTTCAGCGATTTCCGATAATTACTGCCAGAGTTATGGTCCTTGATCACTTTGAAAAATCTTGTGAACGGTCTAAAGGCTAAAGTTAATATCCGATTGACTTTTGATTTATACACAGTGTTTAAGGTCATGGGACGAAGAATCCTATTGATTTTCAGCCAATTCTGATAATTACTGCCAGAGTTATATCTTCACTTTGAAAAATCTTTTGTAACACTCTAGAGGCCAAACTTATCACCCAATTGACTTCAGATTGATACACAGAGTTTAAGATCTTGAGATGAACTAGTATATTGATTTTCAATGAATTTCGATAACTGATCAGGTAAATCCATGATTTTAAATGTTTCGTATACTAAGCGATAGCATGGGGCAGAACTTTATAAAAAACAAACAAATTCTAATGATTTTCTGATAATTACTTTATGAATTGTTAATCTTAACCAGATTTCAGAGTATTATAAATGTTTCATTAACGAAAAAAGTAAGAATATGTGACAACTCTTGTTGACTGCCCGGATGATTTAGCTACTGTGGGCGTATGTTTCGTTGCCTGGCAGCCTATCTTGATTTTTGGTGTTGTTTTTGCGGTGTGGCTTTTCTTTGAACTTTATTCTTGAAACTGATGCAAGCATCGATCAGGTATAATATTAAATATTATAATCATAAAGTAACTATATTGCTTGCATAATTATATAATCACATAGATGACGGTTTAGCAATGGAAGGTTTCTAAGAGGTTCTCCAGAGTCTTCATATTTAATGGTATTTTATGTATATTCTTAAATAGGGGAGAATTATAACAATATCATGACTGTGACCTAATATTGGTTCCAACATTGTCCACAAGCGAAACGTCACGTATCCAACGGAAATAGATAAAAGTTAGATATCTTCAAATGATCTAAAGCGCAAAAGTTATCTTCTAGTTGTCATAAACATACCAATTTGTTTGTTTTTTAAAATGATATTCTCTCGAGGCCAATGATCATATTTGGGTATTTCTTATGTCATTGCGCGTAATAATAAATATGATTACCATTTTAGCTTGGATTAAGCGGTGAAAAGGTAGATGTTGTCCTAAAAAGGCCTGGTCATGGTCAACGATTTTAATACCGCTAGTTATAAGTTTCTTCAGTGTAGTATTGCATAATATATGTTTTAGAAAAGTAAACTCTATTTTATCTATATTTTTTTCCAGAAATTTACTAGTACATTATGTTATTTGTGTTAGTGTTGTACTACTAGCCTCTGGTTTATTGTTGATTTATATACGACAGCTTAACCTACAACAGGTAAATTATTCAAACCTGGGGCATTGGATGGCCGAATGGTTAGCACGTGCGCTCTGTATCATAAAGCCGGTCAACTGGGCACTGACATGGTTTCGAATCCTCGGTTGTTCGTGACAAGGAGTAGGGTCTCCTGACCAACCTTGTGGATTTTTGCAGGTACTCTGGTTTCCTCCCACTGCTAAAGTCCCCTACGCGCAAGCGAATTATTGAAATAAAATTAAACCATATGTTTGTCCCAAAATGATTTAGTTTGTTGGGAGTTGACGATAAACCCCATTTCTCTCTCTCTCTCTATTCAAAACTATAATTTTATCCCAATTCGACAATGAGCATTTTCGGAACAGGGTAATCGGAGCGATAAGCAGTTTGATTGGAAGAGACTTTGGAGACCGATAACTTTGAATTGACTGACAGTGGTGAAACTTCGTGCATAGTTTCACTAGATCAATACCTTAACTAGGTTTGATACTCGGCATTTTCTGCTTAGCATAAGTAGAGAATTCAATCTGAATGGTCGACACTTTGGAATACAACAATTAATTCTCCTAATTGAGGTAGAATGTTCAAACTTGGTGTAGGTGGCTAATATATGAATGCCTTGACAGAGTTCAATCATGCACATTTTCCACTAGGGCCAAGCACAGATAAGCAATTTCATTGTTTGAGACTTCAGAGCACATAACTTTGGTTCTAATTGGATGAGAGTGCCGAAATTCAAAATATAGATTCATTATATCAATACCTTGACTAAGTTTGATAATGAGAGTTTTTTGCCTAGACTAAAGCAGCCCATACACGTTCAAATTTTTGGTCAATTAGAAGCGATAAGCAATTTGATTGGTCAACTCTGTTTTGATACGCCCACATTTTCATGTGGACGTATATTGTCGTCGCCCCTGTTTGTCCGTCCACAATTGTTTATTTTTATACGCCCACATTTTCATGTGGACGTATTATGTCGTCGCCCCTGTCCGTCCGGACGTACGTCCACAATTTGTTTGTGGACTCTCTACAGGTCACAATTCTTATCCGATTTTGACGAAACTTGAAATATAGGTTTATCTCCATAAGATCTTGGTTCCTTTCGATATTGGCATGTATCGGATCGGAACTTCATGGATTATGGCCCCTGATTGTACGAAATATTATGTTTTTGAACCGATTGTGATGAAACTTGACATGCATGTTTATAACCCCAAAATCTTGGTTCCTTTCGATATTTGCGCTCATCGGATCGTAACTTCCTGAATTATGGCCCGTGATTGTCCGAAAAATCACACTTTTTACCTCGTGGTCCCTCTGGAGGTCAAAATTATTATCCGATTAAAAAAAACATTTGATTATATCACCGTTACATGGTAATGAAGGTTGAGTTCAAATTTCGTGAAAATCGGACCAAAATTGACAAACAAAATGGCCGCCATTTGTACGCGAATAGTGTGAAAATATGTTATATCAAGGTTGTGGACCCTATCGAGGTCACAATTTTGAACCGACTTTGATGAAACTTGACATGTATGTTTATAACCCAAAGATCTTGGTTCCTTTCGATATTTGCACCCATCGGATCGTAACTTCCTGAATTATGGCCCCTGATTGACCGAAAAATGACCTTTTTATACGCCCACATTTTTATGTGGATGTATATTGTCGTCGCCCCTGTCCGTCCGTCCACAATTTGTTTGTGGACTCTCTACAAGTCACAATTCTTATCCGAGATTGATGAAACTTGGTGTATAGTTTCATTACAGTAATACCTTGACTAATTTCGATAATGAGCATTTTCTGCTCAGGGTAAGCAGATCGATACGCAATTTGATTGGTCGAGACTTTGGAACACAATAACTCTCCTTCTAATTGAGTTAAAATTTTCAAACTTGGTGTATATGCTTATTAGGTCAATGCCTTGATGGAGTTCGAAGATGAGCATTTTCCGCTTAGGGTAAGCAGAGATAAGCGAGTGATTGGTTGATGCTTTGGGACACGATAACTTTAGTTCTAATTAAGTGAGAGTGATGAAACTTGGTGTATAGTTTCATTACAGTAATACCTTGACTAAGTTCGATAATGAGCATTTTCTGCTCAGGGTAAGCAGAGCGATACGCAATTTGATTGGTCGAGACTTTGGAACACAATAACTCTCCTTCTAATTGAATTAAAATGTTCAAACTTGGTGTATATGCTTATTAGGTCAATGCCTTGATGGAGTTCGAAGATGAGCATTTTCTGCTTAGGGTGAGCGGGGATAAGCAATTTGATTGGTTGATACTTTGGGACAAGATAACTTAGGTTCATCTTGATTGATGATTTTTATGCCAATACAATGACTGCATGCTCATTCAGTAATGGATTTGACAGTAACAATGTATAGAAACGATTGACTCGGACACAAGGGCCCTTTCCCTTGGCCAGGAGGGCCCTTTTGTCAAGCGTGGGGCCCCTTTTGTCTGCCTTTAGGGTCCCCCTAACTAGGGTACATTTTCATTTTTCTCGTCGGTTTTAGCATTTTTCTTTATAAAACACTTTTGGATGACACTTCGTGTACAGTTTGATTGCTCGATATGTTTGAAAAAAATAAATGTGCGATTAAATAATATGTGTCATCTATTTATTTTGGGATTTCGGCGGGGGACATCAGCCTCACTGTTGGCTTGTTCTAACCTATGGAGGGTGATGAAACATAGTGTAGAGTTTCACCATCAGGCAGTTAAAAAAATCTTGACTGATTTCGATCAGGATCATTTTTTGCTTCGACTAAGTATAGATAATCATGTGTCATCTATTTATTTTGGGACATCGGCCAGACTTTCTGCTTGTTATGAATGTTATACCTCTAAAAACGTTCTTTTTACTTTCAGCGATTAGTATCAGATACTGACATGTTAATGTTAGCAGGGGTATCACCTTCGTTATTAATGTTACAATGGATGTTGACGCCGACACAGGATGAAGTCCAGGATAACAGGCAGCATTTCGGTTACAACTACATGTTAGTGACTGGATTGATCAGTGTCATATCAGCATATAGATTTGCACCAATGACAGACTATCGATCTTTAAATCTGTTACAATGGATGTTGCAGATTATAGGCCTAGCGTTAATCTATAACGGAACTCAGATAGCGGAAGCATCTGCAGCTATTATTATTATGGTTGTGTCTGCCTATATGTTTCCTGCCACTCAATTACAACAGAGATTAAGGTAGGTTCGAGATTTACTGTTGTCATCCTGTCTGTCCGTCGGTCCGGCGTCCACAATTGCTTGTGGAAGCTCTAGAGGCTAAAGTTAATATCCGATTGACTTTAAATTCATACACAGTGTTTAAGGTCATGAGACGAAGAAGCCTATTGTTTTTCAGCGATTTCCGATAATAACTACCAGAGTTATGGCCCTTGATCACTTCAAAAAATCCTGTGGACGCTCTAGAGGCCAAAGTTAATATCCGATTGAAGAAGCCTTTTGATTTTCAGCGATTTCCGATAATTACTGCCAGAGTTATGGCCCTTGATCACTTTAAAAAATCTTGTGGATGCTCTAGAGGCCGAAGTTAATATCCGATTGACTTCAAATTTATACATAGTGTATACAGTCATGAGATGAAGACGTCTATCGATTTTCAGTGATTTTCAATAATGACTGCCAGAGTTATGGCCCTTGATCACTTCGAAAAAATCCTGTGGAAGCTCTAGAGGCCAAAGTTAATATCCGATTGACTTTAAATTTACACATAATGTTTAAGGTCATGAGACGAAGAAGCCTATTGATTTTCAGAGATTTCAAATAATTACTGCCAGAGTTATCTCCCTTGATAACCTCAAAAAATCTTGTGACGCTATAGAGGCCAAACTTATCATCCGATTGACTTCAGATTGATACACAGAGTTTAAGGTGTTGAAACGAACAAGTATTTTGATTTTCAATGAATTTTGATAACTGAACCGCTAAATCCATGATATTAGATGTTTCATGTATATACTAATTGTTAGCGTGGGGTAAAACTTTATAAAAAGCAATCAAATTCTAATGATTTTCTGATAATTACATAATGAGTTATCACTCTTAATCAGTTTTTAGTGTATTACAAATGTTTCTTTACCGAAAAAAGTAAAAATATGTGACAACCCTTGTTGACTGCCCGAACGATTTAGCTGCTGTGGGCCTATGTTTCGTTGCCTGGCAACCTATCTTTATTCATCTTAAATAAAAGGACGTAAAATCTAGGGAGTCACAGTGGCTTAGTGGACACTCTTGAGGTCACAATATTATCTGATTTTGATGAAACGTGAAATACATGCTTATAACCAATTGATCTAGATTCCTTTCGATATTTGCACATATTGGACCCTTCCTGGATTATGGCCCCTGATTATGGGAAAAATCACGGTCAAAATTTTGATACGATTTCAAAAACGGTTGGAATATACCACCATTACACCATAAGGGTGGTTGAGTTCCTTGTACTCAAATAGTGTAAAAGTATGTAATATTGAAGTTGTGGACAATCTTGACAGACCTTATGAAACAGCGCACACGCGCTAACCGTTTGGTCATTACCTCCCCAAACACACACACACACACACACCATACGGTCATCCAACCCCCCAAATTCATTAGAAATTGAATATAACCGAAATGACCAGGTTTGTGTCCAGTTAAACACAATCTCTCTCAATCTTGCGAAAATATACTGGATTCCCTGAAAGACAGAGGATAATCCAAGGATTTCCCTAGGCATCAATATTTATGCTAAATGGGCGTCCTCGCTGAAGGAATTGTTCCCACCAGACGCGCCATTAATAAGGCGGTTCCACATGACCTTGTCGATCGATGGTAAACGGACCGTGTTTCAGCGTATAGGTATTAAATTCCATATTAACGACAAAAACTAACGTTTATCAAACCATCAGTTCGTGTTGAATGTACAAGAAAAGAATGCTGTGCGGTATACAATGAAGTCACGTGGGACCCGCTCCTCTGTGAAATTATGTCCCTTTATCTCTATCGAGGACGCCCATTGACATTGACTAACGGCAATAAATGCAAAATAAAAGTGGATTATCCCACAGGATGGTTTAATATAGATTCTAGCAGCACAAAGTAAATTTTTTTTCTTGAAAATATTTTGAGAAAGATTTGAAAAAAACTTTTGATAAATTTAAGTTTTGACGTGGGACGGCATCTTTAAGATTCAATAAACCAAAAATAGCCTTAATATGTGATCTGTAACTAAGGACATTGTTAACAATTTTATCATGTCGTTTATATAAATAATCTTTCGTAAATGGTTTGGTTTTTTATAGATACTTATTTTTTTTTAGATACATATTTTTACCACCAGAGTCGAGATTTTTAACAGAAGAAGAATATGAGGAAGAGAGAGATAGAGAGACAGAGAAAGCTTTAGAAGAATTAAGACAATATTGTAAAAGTCCAGAGTGTCAAAAGTATAAGGTTATTAGTCGCCTTAAATCTCCAAGCAGGTATGGAAAAACTTTTGAAAACTTTATATACACTGTGCACACAGAGGACTGTCAACTATGAGTATAGATCTCTGTCCTGTATGGCAACCATGTTCAAAAATTAGTATATTAGTTTGTAATTGGATTTTAACCTGTTTTGCATCTTTCCATGTACACTAAGACAAAATAGATATTCTCAAAATTCTCAAAATTATCCAAGTATACTTAGTATATTTGACAAAAATTGTCGATTTTAAAATTAGAATGTTGGTCAAATAGCTTAGTGTCCGTACTCGGGGCCGGGAAGTTAATTATAGACAGGCAGAATAAATCTGGTATGTTATATTTACTGTTTAGTTTACGGTACTACAAATAACAGAAGAGATTTAGAGGTTTTCTTTTCACAAAAATGAAATTAAATGAATGAGGGTTTAACATCTTACTTTTTCTGCATCCACTTAGCAATCTTGCAATTCACTGCACTATGAGGAAAATTTTGCACATCGAATTCCATTTATTTTCCCACGTCCGAACAAGTATACATGTACATTATTTCCTTGAATCCGATGTTTACTGAACCTTTGTACATTTTACAATCGCTGCTAAAATATCACTTTAAATCAGTTAAATGTGGCACATGACATGATTAAGACCTTGGCAAACACTTTGATCATCTTAAATCAAAACAAACTACAACAAAGTAATGTAATGTCAAACAATTATTCACAAAATAAAACTCTGTTAGCAAGTCCGGAAGTAACAGTTAAAAAAACAACATGCCCCTACCCACAGTAATACTACCTGGAGGGTGGGAGAAATTTTGACATAGCACAAATTAAACACATGGGCGCATGGCATAAGCGTAATTGAAAAAGGCGGAAGCATAAAGTTTAAAGCGAAGCAATGTCAAAGATTAAGGACGTTGAACAGTTACGTCACCTAAAATATGATTTACAAATAAATCTGTAAATTAAGACCTTTTGAGACCCAAAGCACATGATGAGGCTGTTATAACGATTCTATATTTTTTTCTGTTACAGATTTGCTAGTTTTGTCAACGGTGGAGACCATTTGTCCGACACTGATTCTGATGTTGACGACTATATTATGTCTGACGATGATTACCATTCCCACAGTGATTATTCCCACTTACTTTCTCGCAGTAATGACGATTATGATAATGGATATGATAACACACATTTCAGCCATGTGTAAAAGGATTAATTTTCAGAATTATAATATTAGAAAAATTACATCTTTCATTGATAGCAACACAACTAACATGCTGGTAAACACCATGGTTACATCAAGACTACTGTAATTCATTTTTGAACAATCTACCTGAAAATGAAATTAAAGAACTTCAGAAACTTCAAAATAAAGCAGCCCAGATCATAACAAAGACTAATTCGAATGAAGATATTATGATACCAAATCTGAAAGATCTCCATTGGTTTAGTGTTCGTCAATGTATCAATTTTAAGTAGGCCTATACTGCCTATTACATAATCTGCCCTGAATGACGATTCTTAGCCTCAATACCCTATAAAGACTTCCTCAACACCAATAAACCTTGTAGAACCGTTCAATCACAATTAGACAACCTCTCAATTAAGTCTTATTCAAAAATCGACTCTGTTGATAGGAATTTATGGAATTCAATATCAGACGAAACCAAAAGTGCAAATTCTGTTCAAGTTTTTAAAAATATCTCAAAACCGAACTTTATGTAATAGTTATTAGCACAGTCGTTTCAACAGAAAAGTGACAAATAATTTCAGCTCTTTTATTTATCCCTTTCTGTGCCTCACGTTACATTTCATGGTAGTATTTACACGTGCGTCTTGTTGTGAAATAGCCACGTTTTTGTTTAGACCACATCGTCAAAACATCTTGTCTATGGCGTACCGGACAGCGATGATATTAAATGTAGTGTAAAGGAAATTCGAAACGTGGGTCATTCCTGGTCAAAGTATGCATCGGCGCTTGGTTCGTCCGTTGAAATTTACTTGTAATAAAATATATTCTTCAAAAAAAGAAACGCACAACCCATTTTTCATCAATTTCTTATTTGAACGAGGTCGTTGTTTTGGTAAATCTTACTTGTTTTCAATGCCATTATGCAACGATAACAGAAATTCATTATTGATTTTAAAGGTAGGGTCACTAATTATGACTGGTCATCCTTTTTGTCGAAATTTGTTATCGCTTGATTGCACCAAGAAACATGAATTTAACAACTTCGCGAGATTTTCGCATGGAACCTAGATCTAAGGTCTTTAAAATCCTGGGGTTCTCGGTTTCCAAATCAGTTGCACATGTAAACAAACACTCAACGAACCAAATGATGGCACATCTGAACGAAGACCAACACAACAACGCTATTGGACGATTACAAGCAGGTGAATCCAAGACAGATGTAGCCAGGCTGCTGAATGTTTCTCTTGGTTCCATTTCTCGCCTTTGGGGTGGGTACTGACAACAAAGTTCAACACAATACCGCCCTAGCTCAGGCCAAACAAGAGTGACCCCACCTGTCCTGGATTGTCACTTCCGGTTACGTCATTGGCGTAAATGGTTTTCAACAGCTACCTCTACTACAGCAGCAATTCCCGGATGGCGTAGAATCTCGTACCAGACAGTAGGTAAACGCCTACGTGAAACCGAATAACGAGGCAGACGTCCCCGTTAGAGCTTCTGTTTTGAAACACGCCAACACCTTGAAATCCAAGTATGGACACAGCAACACTGGAGAGCAGTTTGGTTCAGCGACGTGTCGCGGTTCTTGTTGCAACAAGGCGATGGTAGAGCGAGGATATACCGACGACGAAATGTAACTTTGCGTTTCTTTTTTGGGAGAGTATATATAACTTTCTAGGCGTTTCTTTTAATATCCTGCTTATTTTCAAGGCTTGTGAAGTGTCTAGCAAGAGAATCACAATTAGTTAAAATAATTATTCAATATTTTCATTTATATGTTTTGTATAATAAATCTAACCAAATTATGGAATAGATGCCAATTGATATGTGTAATAATTGTTTTTCGTAATATGTTGTTATGTAGATTTAATGTCATTGTATATATTTTTGCACTGCCATGTAGTTCCTACCGGTTTGTTTTGTTACTATGATTTTGATTAGTTGTCTCATGTACCTTCCCCCCAGCAGTATGAAACAACAAGTTATAGAAAAGTATCCGTGTATCAGAAATGAACAGTACTCTTTTACGAAAGTATTGGAAATGAACAGGACAGTTTCATCAACGGTTGCCTTTGGCAACGAGTAGAAGTGGGATGTAAAATCTAAATATACCACTGATTCAGTAATGTTCTAGCTGTGTTCGTGTCAGACCTTTAATGGGTGTAGGCCTACCATAAAATGTGTGTTTTTTAAAGATTATATTGTAATTTTTTTTATTTTTTTATTTTTAAAGTTGTACTTTTGTAAAGCGCCTGAGAGCAGCTCGCTGAGTGGAATTGTCGGCGCTATATAGATTAGTTATTTTATTATGTCTGAAATAGATTTTAGATTTACCTCTTTGATTGAACATTCCAGAATTGATTTCTCTCCATCCCCAAAATAGTGACAATTGAGTGAAAAAGGGTATTTCGGACTACAAGGCATGCGTCGATTAGTTGATTAAATACCTCAACCAACCATGCAGCCAAAACATATTCTTTGTGTATAATTATGTGACGATTCTACTCACATCACCTCCATAATCGGGACTGACAGAACTGTGACAGGACTGAATTCTGTGTCAATTGATTGGAATTATGTCAATTTGGGACGTTCTGGACTGTGAACTGAGCATCCCCTATGTTTTATGTGTTTGGTTTGATTACTTTTTGGAATGACAAGAACAGCTGTCTAGTCCTCATTTCGTTTCATTTGATTACTTTTTATACCAAGAGCTAAAATACCAAAATATAAAGTGACCTCTTGAATGAGTTCGTTATAGTTTTGTTATTTTTTAATTTTCGTGTTAAAATTATGTTTGTTAATCATAAAATGTTTCCAGAATTAGATTCTTTTATTTCATTTATTTCATATCAGTTTATACATAATATTTTATTTCTAATCATCCTAATTTCTAATCAATCAATACTTGTAGAAGAATGTATGAAAATACCCGTGACTTAAATAACCAAATGATGATTTTATGTTAATTTTATTTTTAATATTGTGAAAATTTTATTTTTGATATTGTGAAAATTTTATTTTTAATATTGTGAAAATTTTATTTTTATACGCCCACATTGAAATGTGGTCATATATTGTTGTCACCCCCGTCCGTCCGGCGTCCACAATTGCTTATGAGCGCTCTACAGGCTAAAGTTAATATCCAAGTGTTTAAGGTCATGAGACGAAGAAGCCTATTGTTTTTCAGCGATTTCCGATAATAACTACCAGAGTTATGGCCCTTGATCACTTCAAAAAATCTTGTGCACGCTCTAGAGGCCAAAGTTAATATTCGATTGACTTTAAATTTATACACAGCATTTAAGGTCATAAGACAAAGACGCCTATTGATTTTTCGGCGATTTCCGATAATTAGTACCAGATTTATGGCCCTTGATCACTTCAAAAAACCTTGTGGACGCTCTGGAGTCCAAAGTTAATATCCGATTGACTTTAAATTTATACACGGTTTTTAAGGTCATGAGACGAAAAAGCCTATTGATTTTCAACGATTTCTGATAATTAGTGCCAGAGTTTATGGCCCTTGATCACTTCAAAAAATCTTGTGACGCTCTAGAGGCTAAAGATAATATCCGATTGACTTTAAATTTATTCACGGTTTTTAAGGTCATGAGACGAAAAAGCCTATTGATTTTCAGCGATTTCTGATAATTAGTGCCAGAGTTATGGCCCTTGATCACTTCAAAAATCTTGTGACGCTCTAGAGGGCAAAGTTAATATCCGATTGACTTCAGATTGATACACAGAGTTTAAGGTGTTGAACCAAACAGGTATTTTGATTTTCAATGAATTTAGATAACTGAACAGCTAAATCCATGATATTAAATGTTTCATGTATACACTAATTGTTAGCGCGGGGTAAAACTTTTTAAAAAGTAATCAAATTCTAATGATTTTCTGATAATTACATAATGAGTTGTTACTCTTAATCAGTTTTTAGTGTATTACAAATGTTTCATTACCGAAAAAAGTAAAACCCTTGTTGACTGCCCGGACGATTAAGCTGCTGTGGGCGTATGTTTCATATCTTTAATAGTGTGAAAATTTTATTGGTTTATTCACTGATTAAACTAGTTTTACAGTTACAATAACTTTTATGAATTAATTTCAAAGGGACATAACTCCTAACTTCTTAAAGAGCGTTTGGACACAGTACACCAAATATTTCTACGCTGTCACCCAGGAAACAAGGGCGAAGGCTATTTTTAGTCTTTCTCTCCCTTTTCCCTTTCCCTGGCGATTTTTGATGACGTTTTGGTGTAGAATCGAAGAAAAGGGATTGAAAATGCATTTTTTGCCAGGTTTTGGTGAATATTCATAATTTTGAGGCATAAGGATACAAGAGTTGAGAAGTTGATTAGGCTGAAACGCAGTGGCAGATTAAGCTCCACCAAGACCTGAGGCGGCAGTTTCTGGAGGGCCTATTTAAAAAGGCGTGGGCCTAATTAATTTTGGGTCAGGGCCTATGTTGATTCCCGTTGGGTCTAAACCCCACCCCCCTAACATTCATTGTCTATGCATTTTTAATCGTATCAGACAAGTCTAAAAAATTTTTTTTTACAAAATCTTTGGGCCTGAGGCTGCAGCCTCATCAGCCTCACTGATAATCCGCTACTGCTGAAATGTAGGGCCGAACATTTCATGTTTACTTGTCTCTACTTCCAGCTTGTGTATCTCAAGTTTTTCCAGCTTATGTATCTCAAGTTTTTCATGAAGAACCTCATATATACGTGCTTTTGGGCCAGAGATTGTCACATGTTGCTCCATCAGTGGTAGAAAGCATTCTACCCAACAAAACTTTGGGAAAAAGTTAAGAGCCGATCTAAGAGACGAGAATTAACATTAAAGTCAATGGGGAAATCTTTAGTGATCTGTGTTGCTTATAGAGAGAGAAATGGGGTTGACATGCTTTTAACACAAAGCATTCTCAGACTTAAGTTGAGAATTTACTCAACTTTCAATCAATGTTTGTGAGAAATATCTTTGATCTAGAAACACAAAACTTTGCACATAATTTCTTATTGATGTATTTGATACATTAAAACAAAAACAGTTTTATAAAGGACTATGTAATATTTTAGTTAAAATAAGGTGAACCATTTTTAGTTAATTTCCAATTTAAGTCTAAGAATGCTTTGCATACTCGGGGCCAGGTCATTTGGAGACCAACAAATGGTACAATTTTATTTACATGTATATAATTCGTTTGCTTTTAGCAATGCAAGGACTCCACAGTATCCAGAGAAAACCCACGAAGTTAGGCAGGCGATCCTACTCTTTGTTGCGTTCGAGTTTGGAATATAATCCATTGCATTTGGGGGGTCGAATGGTTAGTGCGCGCGCTGTATCATAAAGCCTGTCATTGAGTTAACTGGCATAGTTTCGAATCCCCGGTTGTACGTGGCAAGGAGTAGGGTCGCCTGTCCAACCACGTGGGTTTTCTCCAGGTACTTCGGTTTCCTTCCACTGCTAAAGACCCCCTATGCGCAAGCGAATAATTGAAATAAAATTAATCCATATGTTAGTCCCGAAATGACCTAGTTTGTGTCGAGTGGGTGGATGTTAAACCCCCGTTTCTCTCTCTCCATTGCATTTAACCCTTAGCAGTGAGAGGAAACAAGAGGACCGAGAGAAAATCCATGAGATTGGACAGGCGACCCTTTATTTCTTGTCACATACATGCAGATAATCAAAATGGACCTTATGATCTAAGCACACATACTAGACCATTAGGCGACACAACCCCAACAGCAAACACAGGAATTGACATAATATATAGATACATTATCGGAGATTAGATATGGGCTGCCAGTTCTAGATAATGTAAAGGCAAATTGCCGAAAATTTCAATCAAATTGATCCACATTGAACCGAGAATTAAGAGATTGAATTTTCGGCCTTGCCTCGACCATCATTACTAAAGTCGGTACGATAAAAAAAACATAGTCTTGATTATCCATTTCATGATTAAATCATGAATGAAAATTGAGCAGCAAATCAAATCCTTATCCAGTAAATATCACAGACTAGCGTTGATTATGGTCTGGATGAGTTAATTAATGCTTCATTGATAGTTTAGATGAGTATATTTGATTGTGGATGGATTCTTGCATCATGTCTTGTATCAAGTAATTCAAAACAAACAGCTGGTCGAATATAAATATATTTTATTTTTAATAGGTCTTTTTATTTTTTTTTAACACCGAAACAATCATTTCAACTAAATTAACTGATTAAAATAAAGAGTATAATAAGCATTCATCTAACAACAAAAATATATTTACAAAATTTCCTAGAAGAACATATTTTGTTTTTCTAGAAATAAATGTATCCTTCCAATACAAATTATCAACAAGTATTGGTTTAGGTACTTGAAAACAAAATGTACAAAGTTTACCATGTTAAAATGCTAGCTTATAGCTAACAGTAACTGGGAAAAAACTTTTCATTCGAGTCAGAATTTACTAATTAGGTGTTTAAAACAACACAAACACATCTTTATGAATAACAATCACTAGAAAAAGAGAGAGAGTGAATCAGGGTTTAACGTCCAATTGACACAACTAGGTCATTTTGGGACTAACATATTGTTCAATTTTATTCTAAACCACACCAGGTGACTCAATGACCGGCTTTATGATACTGTGGCAATGGCATGTGCTAACCATTCAGCCATCCACCCTCCCCAATCACTAGAAACTTTGATATAAGTTGTGTTTGTATTATTTCAATGTTTCCTATCATTAAATGCCCTATAAACAATATATTAAGTGTTTGGCTATCCTAAAATTGTGCTCTCCCCAAATATTTGGTTTTTTGATTAACAACTGTGTTCCTCAGGACTTAAGACATTCAATATAAACAATGCTGGGCAGTCCATCTTCTTTGGCCGTACAAGTCGATGGTCTGGAAACATACAATAGTTTTTAAATGGACAAACAATAATTAAAATCCTATATAGATCAGGACACCTATTTCTAAAATTAAAATAAGACAAAAAAATAAAAATAAGCAAAACTAATAAATTATTACTGAGGTAGGTATTTAAACATTCACAGCGGTCTCTATTTGCCATCTAATATACCAGACACGAAACACTGTTATTGAATCGGGACAAAGCTCGAGTTTTAACTAATTATTTCCTTTTTACATAATTTAAATCTCAAGCCAGATTCTGTGGGAAAGGACAAATTCAAATGACCCAATTGAATGCAAATAAAGTTTCATGATTTTGGATGGAAAAGACATTCAACCTTTCAAAACCCTCAACAGAATACCGTTATTCTTGATTTTGGATGGAAAAAACATCCAACCATACGAACCCTCAAACGAATATTCATGAGTTTGGATGGAAAAAGACACCCAAATGAATATTCATGGGATGGCAATGAAATGGGGTTTAACATCCTACCTACAGGTTATTTTTTTCTGACCTGGAAGGATCAGAGGAGATAAAGAAAATCACTCTGAAGAAAAATCAAGTTGACTTTATATAATATTTTTGGAATTTGACTTAATAAAACAGTTTATAAATTCAACATTGACTTTATAAAACAGTTTATAGGTTTTAATTTATTTAAAACATTTTATAAATCTATGTCTTAATAAACAATAAGATAACAATCATGACTAATTCAAATTTTTCAATCTTTGAATTGGGCCTTAAGAGATAATGGACAGTTCCACTGAACGTAAACCAGGATTTAGTCTATTATTATGCAGATTAATTACAGTAGAATCTGTATTAAGCAGCCACTCAAAGGAATTTTTACGACTTACTGCTTAATTAACGGAAGTGGCCTCTTAATAAAACCTCAGTGTAATGTAGTCTATTTAATTATGACCCGCTCCCACAAAACCAGACGCTTGTCGCACAACTTCATTTTGTACTAGGGGCACAGAATCACAAACTGTATGCCTTCTTGTTACTATTAAAGAGCCGTACTCAACTCCAGATGATACGACCAATTTAAAAAGAATTGCTTTTTTGGAAAACATAGCTGTGGACTATTCAAATATGGTGCCAGCTCTATTTTTATAAAAACGACCATCCGTCTGGTTTTGTGAAGCGGCTCACAATTATGGTTTTATTTAAAACAATGGAATTTTCATGATAAAACTATCACATGATTCAAACAACCTTTAAAAAATAACATTTTGTGACTAGCAGAAAATATAACTCTCTCTCTAAATGTACATGACAGCATACATCACATAGATGATATACAAAAATATTTTATAAATATTAAATATACATTATGTAAGATTTAGATAAAGAGTTGACCATTCTTGCTATAATAGTTCAAAATAATTACTGTAGTTACCAAATGCCTTTTAAAGTTTATTACCATATTTTTTAAAATTTATATCAATGCCCTGATAAACAAGTATAGTGCAGTACAGACAAGTCATTATGGAATTACACTTTGGTGTTACACTATTTGTTTAATCTAAATGCAATTTGCCAAGGGTACACTATTTATACTAGATTAAATATTGAACTCGTACGACATATTGCATTGTGGTTTAGTGGTGTCGAGCAAGACAGTGTGAAATATATTGATACGGCACAACTAATATTATTTAATGTCTTGCTCTCAAAAATTAAACCACACATGGCAGCCTGGATAATATAAGCCTGGATAATATAAACTATAGGCTTTAAAGCGGGGCGTACGTCGACCTTGCAACTGGAAGCAACTGAAAAAGGACAACCTGAGCGCCTCTTACAACTCAAAGCAAATAGTTGCAGTCAGTTCCACATGAGCATTCTTATGAGCATTCTGTCAACTTGTTTCCATGGAAATAACAACCCATGATAAGATATATGTGACTTTATGAATAAGAGTTGCAAAGTTGACATAAGCTCCCCTTAATATTATTCTGAAATACTAGTAATTAAACCCCAACAATCCATAATACAGGGTTTAAAGGAACAATAACACTCTTACTGGCTTGGCAGCTCCAGAAAATAAATAATACCCTTATTCTAAGTACTAGATGTTTAAGTGTTCTACCTGCTGTGTAAATTATCCATTACATCATATTTTATTTGCCTATGGGGTTCGAAAATATTTTAAAATCCAGGTCACATTTGAAAAGGTTTACGTTAGGCTTTTCAAATCATTTAGTTGAATTTTTCCATTTTTTAAATTCGGTGTGTTAAGATGAAATTTGTATCATCAATTAATTAGAATATTGTAAAATAACACAATTTGTTGACCAGAATAAAGATTGGGACATATTATTCAGTTACAACAAGAGTGTTATTGGGCCTTTAAGAGGAAATGACTCAATAAGTTTGAACTGAATTACATGTTTAACATAAATCCTTGAATAAAATAAAACTCTTTCTAAATTAAAGATTTTCCCAATTTGATTAAAACATGGATCCTATTTCTTGTCACTTCGTGTAGTTTAAAATATACTTGTCTTCACTCTACTAGGACCTGGAAGAGTTGGCGTTGAGTCGAGTTCTAGCGATAGCAAACCAATCAAAGTAGAAGTTGCATTTTTGAATAGCCTCTTGAAACCCCAACGCTGATTGGTCAAAGGTCGCTCGTATGACCTCTGACACAACCTCATACTACAACCAATCAGATCTTCAGGTTTTGAAGGCCATTGAAAGTATTACGAACGAGACGAAATATAGATTGAGATTTTGAGAGTCGTTCATTTATATACACACATCATCATATAAAATAGTTTTTATACAAAATATTCAAACGTCACTAGAGGTTCACTTTAAAACTAATTACCAGGAATAAATGTTTACACCAGGGCTCAGGCTTACTTGTCAAAACAATGTCGGGACTAACTTATGGTTCTATTTTAATTCAATCATTTGCTTGTAGGAGTTTTCAGCAGCTGGAGGAACTCCAGAGGACTAGGTGAAAACCCAAAAGGTTGGACATTTTAATTCATTTATTAACTTGCACGTAGGAGTCTTTAGCAGTGGGAAGAACTCCAGAGGACTAGCAATAATCCCAATATGTTGGATATTTTATTTACTTGCACGTAGGAGTCTTTAGCAGTTGGAGGAACTCCAGAGGGCCCGGAGAAAACCCAAGAGACTGGACAAATGACTCTCCTTGTCAGAGACAAGTTGGAAATTGAACAAAACCATGGTACTTGATTCAATGGCAGACCTTATGATCTAAAACACATGAGGTAAACCATTCGGCCTCCCAACCTCCCTCTTAGGCCAGACAGGTGACCCTCCTCCTAGTCAGACAAGCGGGAAATCGAACTAACCCCTGCTACATGACTACATGACAGACTTGATGACCTAAAACACATATACTAAACCATTAGTCTCCTCCCCCACAAGTCAAGACAGTCAAATGCCAGAGATGTACGAGCCCCAGTCTATACAGATTAACCTAAATGTGAAGTCCTAGGTTAACTACGACAAGCTGTAGCCGATGTGAAGTATGTACGCGTCGACGTAGAACTAGGTCCGTTAGACGGAGATGAGCTCCAATCAGAAACAGGAATATCTGAAGCATAAAACTTGGAAGTGGTCGTATTGTAGACGGGTAGAAGTTCGTTAGCTTCATTCGATAAAACCTGAAACAAATAAAATAGAATTATCTAAAGATATATTATGTAAGATTCTTGCTATAATAGATATTAGCCTTTGAGGGTTTGAAAAGACATGTGCAATAATTTCAACCACTGTACTGGTTGATCGAAGCTACATCTTGATCCTCCATATTTTGCTTAAGGGCGTTGAGCAGTCTAAGATTCGCACTAACTTTTCAACGCCAATCTTATTAAGTCTTTGCAAACTTGTTCCACTTATAAAATAACTCAGAAAACACTCGAAAGTCGCGTCGTTTTATGTGTAACAATGGAGATACGAGGCGGAGGAATAAAACTATTTATAGCAAACGAGACTGATTCCCCAACCTAGATCAGGTGTTGAATAAATTATGACGTCGTGCACGCCAGTCACGTGATCAACACAGACGTGGCTTCAACGGGAGTGGAAGATGTCACGTGACCAGAAGGAATTTCCTGTATGACGCGATTATCCAGGTCTATTTATCTATCACGAAAGGAACATGACGGATTTTTTTTTTTATGGTCAAAGATTACTATTTTTTGAATACATAACATGATTTAGAGTGCGGTGGAGTGGTGCAGTGAAGTAATTATTTACTTTTACATCCGAATTGTTGTATTTTAATACTTTTTGTCGACGTATTGAAAGAATTAACCCAAAATCGCAAAATCTCGTTTGAAGGTAAATAATGAACAACAATTTTAAAATACTTTGAGTTGGTATTTTTTAACGTTTTTGGTGTCGAAATGTAGCTTATAACCTCCACTTTCGATCTACTGGTGGGATTATCAATAAATCTTTTGAGCTTGTACTAATAGAATTTCCAAGAAAACGCATCGTTTTTTTGCGTTTCCATGGATACAAGACAAACCACAACCTATAGCCAAAAATTGACCAGTGTATTTTTGGGACTTGCTATTAGCATTGTTCATGCGAAATTTGATGAAAATATCTGCAGGCATAACTGAGAAAATTCTACTTTTGTTGTCATCAATACCCCTTTTTATCATGCTTTTGGGCCAAGTTTGGAACATAGTTGGTAAATAAAATTGGTATTTATTTGGTGATTAATATGTAGTTTATCACCCCAAATAACAAAAAATGTCATATCTTATCAACAAAAATTACAGTGCTAGCTTTAAAATTTGCATTTTAGACTACTCAACGCCCTTAAATCAAAATATGGCTGAACTGTTTTTATCTATTTAATATCAGAGAAATCGGATGCCATTGTGAGTTGATATGGCCTGGATGAGTTAATTAATGTCTAATTAATAATTTAGAAAACATTTTAGGCCTAAAGAAAGACATGCAATATGCAGATTTAGCTCAAGATATGTTACTGCTCAAGATATGTTTGAGGATATGGTTATTTCATATCACTTTTTTATCAGATAGTGTAATTTGTAATCGCTCATGAAACTGAATTTATGAACAATTAGAAATCACAAGATTTAATTTATGAACAAATTGAAATAACCTACCTTTAAATAAATAAGGGCATCCGTACCAAAACCTTCTAGAGAATTTAAAATAATATCACCATGGAAATATCTGGCATATAATCGAGATAATGGCAGACCGTATCCATAACCAGCCTGTAATATATACAACATATATAATGATATAATGAAATCAAAACTAAATGAGGTTTTAAAACTTTCTTAAAAAACCTCCTAAACTTATTTCGAATTCCAACTGTACTTGAGACCTAAGTTTGTCATCCCATCCGAGTGTCTGGACACTGTACTTGAAAGATATTCCATCCAGAACAGATGGCGGAGAGAGAAAGAAATGGGGTATAACGTCCACACAACACTAACATATGGTTCAATTTTATTTCAATTATTCGCTTGTGCGTTGGGATCTTTAGCAGTGGGAGGAAACTGGAGGACTTGGAGAAAATCAATGAGGTTTGACAGACGACCCTACTCCTTGTCATGTACAACCAGGCAAACGAAACCATGCCCCCTTGTGATCAAACGTACATGAGTTGAACCATTTGGCCACCCAACCCCCTATTTAGCAGGCTCAAACCCATGCCACTTTAGCCAACAACATAAAGCGCCATCTACCCTATTCCTTGTCAAGTAAAAGCAGCTAGTCATAATCATGTCACTTGTTAATCCAGCATGATATAAAATAACTGAAGTTAACTTACTAAAGGTGCGGAACCACTATTTGATCTACAAGGTTGTGGTGCTGTCGAGTACATATATTGAAACAGTAAATCAGTTTTACTACGTGGTACACCACCTCCTTCATCTGATAACTACAAAAAATAAATAAACAAAAATTATAATGGATTTAACGTCCTACTGTTCTGCAATGCCTAGGCTAATGAAGACAGGCATATGCCACACAGTGTGCTACGATTGAAATTTTGCCCAATTAGCTCATTATATTTTATCAATGCTTTATAGATATTAGATAAGCCTACACAAAATAAAATGAAATAGGGTTTAGCATCCCATTCGTCTGCTTTGGCTGGGATAATTACGACAGGCAAAGGCCATACAGTGTGCAATGAGAGAAATTTGGCCTTGGCAGAATCACTATGACCTACTCTTATATTGAATTCTAATTGCCAAGGGGTCTCAGTTTTCCATTCTTGTACCACTGACAAGGAGAAACCATCGCCAGAAAATCGTGATGAACTTTCTCGACCAACAGAGGAAAACCACTCACTGAAACAAGGACTCACCTTGTAAACTAAACCCACATGTTAGGTAACTCAACAACCCAACCCATTATAAGAAGTGTTAAGAAAATTGCTTAACAAAGTGAGACCGCTAAAGATAATAACCGTCAACTTGGGTACCTTAGTTACATCAGAAACAAAGCCACTTGACTCCTCGATAGAGAGAGAGAGAAATGGGGTTTAACGTCCACTCGACACCTCTAGACCACTAGGCCATCCCAACCCCCCTCATAGATAACAACCGTCAACTTGGGTACCTTAGTTTCCTCAGAATGCCACTTGGCTCATCGATAGACCTTATGATCTAAACCGCATGTGTGAGACCTTCTACACCCCTCCCACTCCCCAACAAAACACGAAGATTAACAAACCTTAATAGTGAGATCTTCAACACCTTTACAGATCATAACCTTTAACTTTGGTACTTCCGTTTCTTCTGAATGATGTTCAACAACAGCTCTCATAGCATTCTATATAATATATAAATACTAGAAATTACAACAACAATTCAACAATCAGGCCAACAACTCCCACCTCAATCAGGCTAACACCTCCCACCTCAATCCTGCTAGGCTGAAATATCCTGCTAGGTTGAAATCTATAGTGGCTGAAACATTCCACATTCTTATTAAATTGCACTCAGTCATGTGCACGGTAGTCGGGACATTCACCCAATTAACATCTACACCACATTTTACGGACAGACAGTTATCTTACCTTGAAAAGTTCAAACAACATATGATAAAGATGTGACGGAACGTAGACTATCTCAATATTTTTTAATTTATTACCTACAAATATATAAAACATCAAGATCAAATACATTAATTAGAATACAAAGTCAGTCAAGTGTATGGTAGAGAGCTACAAGAGGGGGGTTCACTAGTCTGCAGGACGTCCACTAGTTCACAGCTATAAGAAATACTACTAATATGGATATCAATAAGCCTAACCCTAACCCAACCCTAATAATAGATATAAGTAGACTAATGAACTCTAACCCCGATAATAGATATCGGTAGACTAATTAATCCACAGATTAGTGATTATTTCCCACCATATCGAAACTGGACATGTTGAAATTATTTAATGTTCGCCAATTAATGTACAATGGACATGAATTTTGGCGTGCTTGTTGCTTGAACATCCTCACATCGATTGACAGACTACAATTTTCTCTATGTCACATCACAATTTCAGTATGGCTGAGTCGGTGTCACAATTCCAAGACGGTTGCAGTGACATCACAAGTCCAAGATGGCTGTAATTTCATCAGAATTCCAATATGGCTGTATTGTCGCTACAATTCCAATATGGTTGTATTGTCGTCACAAGTCCAATATGGCTGCAGCCACAAGTCCAAGATGGCTGCAACGACATGACAATTCCAATATGGCTACGATAAAATCAAAATTCCTGTTCTATAGAACACAAGTATTTGGGGTTTTTTATCTTTGTAATATAAAAACATACCTGGAGATTTACAGATGATTTCTATTTCTGGACACATTAAATAATATTGTTCACATAAAAATCTTGCATTCTCAAACGCATCTGAAATATAATTATTGTATAAAAAGGATAATTATATAATTTTGTCCAGGACAAAAAAAATAAGGGAATTATATGCATTGAAAGAGAGCAAAGTAAGAGAGAGAAAGGGAGAGAGTTCAATGTCCACTAGACCCAAACTCGGTTATTTCGGTTCAATCTTATTCCAATATTTTGCTTGAGTGTAGGGGTCTTTTTGGGAGGATACCGGAGGACACGGAGAAAACTCACGTGGTTGGACATGTACAACTGGAGAATTGAATTATATGAAACAAAATAAATGAAGTAGGGTATATGCTACGCAGTGTTCTGTCAGGGAACATTTCTTAGAACAGAGATCAATCTGCCTAAAACAGATCGTTTGTTTGGCCTCATTAATTAGATATTTATTTACATGCCAGGTTCATAATCAACTGTCTAGAACATCTGATGGCTACTCTTATTTCAAGTGTTCTATAACATATGGTTTCATTTTACTTCAATAATTCGCTTGCGCGTAGGGGTCTTGAGCAGTGGGAGGAAACTGGAGTGACCGGAGGAAACCCATGAGGTTGAGAAGGCGCCCCTATCTCCATGCCACATACGCTCACACCAGGGCTCGAAACCACAGCCGTAAGCCAGAGGTGACCGGCCAGCTAGAGGTCGAAGCGCGGCCCTCTAGACCACTGATGATGAATTTGTATATATTGACCTCGAGTTTACTAAATGTCGTTGTGCTTGATAACGATAAGAGGATACTTGTCGAAAAGTTGTGCTTTTAGAATAAGACCAGTGATTGTTTCTCATAAAAACTGTCTTCTGTTATGATAAAGTGTGTGAGAGTTACCTACCTTGAACAACGTGTAAAACATTACAACCTGGATCTATAGAACCAATATGTCGCGGATGATTTCCTAACTCACTATCACTACCAAATAATAAAGCTGTAATAATAAACAACACAGAATATAACTATCACCAACAGGCCTGGAAATCATGGTTTTAGATGTACCTGACAAAATATCAAGCACTAATGAAATAGTACCTGACATTTTCAGCTTAGTGCCGGACATGTATAATAATATCATTAAAAACATACAGATTAGTGTGGGACAAAATGACAGGCATCAGAGGTTTAGTGCCTGACAAAGCATGTGTCATTGTCAGTGACAGGTGCCTTATTTCCAGGCTTGATCACCAACAAATAATAAAGATGAAAGATCAACAGAGAATGAGGAATGTGGTATGGGACTAACATATGATTCAATACTATTTCAATAATTCACTTGCGCCAAGTGGTCTTTATCTATGGGAGAAAACCAGGCATGTTCTCAAAAATCTCTCAATAATTTGATTGCATGTAGAGGTATTTAGCAGTGGGAGGAGACTGGAGTACCTGGAGAAAACCCATGACAGTTTTATGATTTTTAGCCTGATAATTCGATTGCGCAGAGGGGGCTTTAACAGTGGGAGAAAACCCGAGGACCCAGAGAAAACCCACGAGGTTGGACAGGCAAAGTTTTATAAAAGAAATGTATATAAAATATTTACTTACTGTGTTGGTTGATCAACATTCGTATACTAATACGGGACATATAGAATCTATCTAGAAAATATTGTATACGATTCTCTGTATTTACATCTATACCATGGGTCTCTTTTAACTCCAGTATACCCTGTAAATAATACAATGTAACTTTTAAATTTACGAGCGAAATTTTTTCCAGACAGCGACACTATGGCCTACTCTTATATCGAATTTCAACATGCACACTGACATATTCACAGGACCTCAGTTTTCTGTCCCATACAAACAACTAGATAGCTGTCCTCGTCAGGCACTACTGACAAAAGGAAACAACTTCGGAAAATCCAAATGAACTTTCTCGGCCAATGCAGGAATCGAATACTCCACTAGGCTAGTGGGCCAGTGTCTAACCCACTTAGCCACAGTGGCCAATAAATAGTTTTTCTATTTCCCTCAATAATAAATGAATAAATAATAAAACAAACCTGTGCCATTGTTTCTACTACATTTGTGTGACGATTTCGTATATTAATTAATTTATCTGTAAATCTGAAATTAAAAACAAATCTATATTTAAAGACTTGATACATATTTTGAATTTCGGTCAAATATCATATTTCTCAAATTCTAATATGTGCTAAATATATGAATTTAGATTGATTATTTAACATCTAATTAAGGAAACATAATCAAAATACCAACTCTAGATTAATTCCCATCTTGGATTCTATCATAATATTCAACGTTTTGTTATACTAGAGCATCATAGATTGATCAAAATGCACTACACTAAAATACACTGACTTGAAATGACTTGACAATTAGACTTGACCTCGAACATGCAACACAACTTAGTAGATCTATCTGGTAATTGATCTACTGTTTCACACCTGGTATCATATAATGAAATGTGAAGGTCATTTCGGGACTATCACAAACGGTTCAATTTTATTTTAATAATTTGCTTGCAATGGGATCTTTAACAGTCAGAGAAAACCCACGGGGTAAGACAAGAAACACTACTTCTTGTCACGTACAACCGAGAAATCAAAACCATGTCTATTGACTCAATGACAGACCTTATGATACAAGGTACATATGCAAACTATTCGGCCAACCAACCCTTCGAAATGTAAAGGAGTTGGGTATTAATAAAAGGCAATTCTAGAGATAGAGAGAATTTTGCATATCTGGTTAAGTGTGGTAGACTAGAAATATAATAATTACTTACTTTGGTAGATGAGACATTTCATCACCACTTTCAAATTGTAACAATTCTTGAAAACTCTGTTCATACCTGTAATAAGACAGAACATGGATTAAATCAAAAATTATTTTATTCAAATAATTTATTCTGCTCAGTGTAAAGAGTACAGGTCTTTCATGTGGAAGGAAACTTGAGTACCCAGCTCTATCTCCGAGCCACATACATTCACACCAGAGAACAATACCAGGGCCCTGTTTCACGAAATTTTAACTAAAGATAAAATCCAAATTTTAGTACATGTAGATGCTTCAATTTTGATTTGCTATGAAGTCAAATTAATCTAATATTGTCCTATCAAATTTCTAAAACTTGGATTTTATCTTAGTTAAAACAGGCACCAGAACCATAAGCAGCAGGAGTTGACCGGCCAGTTAGAGCTTGAAGCATGACACTCTGGACAACTTGGTCCTCCAACCCTCACCCTTTTTCTAACACAATTTATGGAAGGATTTGAATTTTTAATACATGTAACCTGATATGTTCAGTTACATAATAACAACAGCCTTGACCTTAATTAAACGATGCCACAACAGCCTTAACCTTAAAATGAATTATGTAAGCTCTAAATCTGTCTATTGAAGACTTTTTTTTTCAGGCTTCACATGCTACATAAACTATTATTTACGTATTATTTCTTCATATGACAAGCCTCGTTATAATCAACTCTCTATATTATCAGACGACACAGATTTAAACAGATTAAAACTTTTAACGGTAAAATGGCTGGACAATCAAGACTTTGCCTAGATTGTCAAGTAGAAAACTCACGTGGTTGTCATGTTCAACCAGGGAATTGAAACCACGTCAGTTGACTCAATAACAGACCTTATGATGCCGGGCAACTACTAAACATTTGGATCTGTGTTTTAAACAGATTAAAACATTTAACGGTAAAATGGATGGACAATCAAGACTTTGCCTAGATTGTTAAGTGTCGTTACTATAATAAGACACAATCTACAAATGAAATTTTCAATATAATCGTTGTGGTTTTCTGTTGCATCCAAACAACCAAACATTGTTTACGTGCCAGGACCTCAGTGAACCAAGCGCAAAGGCAAGGCATGTACTCATAAATTAGTAATTAGTCAATCAGATTCAAAAACAGATCTATATTTTGTTTTGTTTTTTCACACTACATCAAGATCTGGCTGATTGTAGTGGAAGGTCACGTTAGAGGTCGTACAAGCAGCTTTTAGCCCTATGCCGTCAGACATTGCACTAATCCCTCACTTCAATCAGAAGACAAGTAAAACGAAATTTTGAACTGTAAAAAACCAAACAAAATGTAGGATAGGATCTGTGTTTTAATCAGATTGTTCGAAAATATGTGTTATAGTGTATTTCCCATATAGTCCAATCATTGTTTTTAAGGCAAGCAATCGCTCTCGAGGGGAGAGGGGGGAGGGGGGGAGGGGGGTCCCTCCCCTTAAAATTGAAAATCACCCTTCTTTACAAAGTCATAGGGGATTTATTATTATTTATGAAATCAGGAATGACTCGTAACATGCAGTTATTGATCTTCAGCTTTTTTAGGGGAGCCAATTTTATTCAATTTGTTGTTTGAGGGGAGCGTTTTTCGGCTTTCCTCTAAAATACTACTGTAAATTTATTTAGTATTTTAAGAACGTCCTTGGTCTTAAGGCCATATATAGTTAAACCTAAGTATGTGTTATATTGTATTTCCCATAGTCTATAAAACTAATATTTAAAATCCTTGAACTGAAGGCCATAGAGTTAAACCAGTTAACCCATTTACAACAAACAGTGCAAGTTTAAAAAGGTCAATCAGATCATACAACTAACCTAAATATTGAATATCAAATTCACAGCTATAACTACTCAGAGTGACAACCCATGATTTGGTGGAATGAGATCAGGTTCATGAAGCATTCTCAGACTAAAGTTGAGAATTTACTCAAATATGTTGGTCTTATTTTAACTAAAATATTGCCTTTTATAATACTCTTGTTATTCTAATGAATCAAATACATTAATAAGAAACTGTGCAAAGTTTTGTGTTTCTGGATCAAAGATATTTTTCATAAATAAACAGTGATTGAAAGTTGATTAAATTTCTAACTTGAATCTAAGAATGTTTTATGAACTCAGGGCCTAGACTACCCAGGGTTATACTGCCATCCACTGATATGAGTAACTACTGTAAGCAACCATTTAACTTAAAGATAGACAGAGAGAAGTTGGATTTAACAAACCTGACACAAAGCAGGTCATTTTGGGACTAACATATGGTCCAATTTTTTATTTCTATAATTCGCTTGCACGTAGGGATCTTTAGCAGTGGGAGTAACTCAGCGGACCCGTAGAAAACTCAGGTGGTTGTCATGTTCAACCAGGGAATTGAAACCACGTCAGTTGACTCAATAACAGACCTTATGATGCCGGGCAACTACTAAACATTTGGATCTGTGTTTTAATCAGATAGCCATTTTCCCAATCTTTATCAACAAGAAGTTAATAACATAAGAAAAATGTCTGGTTTTCATTACAGTCTATGATATAATATAGCTACAGTAGCAGTAGCAATTTGCATTGACAACGATTTAATTCAGCTGTCAGCAGACACTTCTGAGAGGTTTCTATGAATGTTCAAAGTTTGGTAATCCTTATAAGACATACAGAAATAGATTTCACAAAAATAAAACACACTTATATGGATATACTACTTCTGAATTTATTAACAAGCTACGTTTCGATACAAATACAGCTAGGTCATTTCGGGACTAACATATGGTTTTTAATTTTTATTTCAATAATTCGCTTGCGCGTAGGGGTCTTTAGCAGTGGGAGGAAACCCTAATTAAAGAAAGACCTACAATAGACAGATTTAGCTGTTGCATAGCCTATGTTTAATATCAACACAATGTGTGTGCCAAACTCATCCTCGGTATCCCGAGTGTTTATGTTATAATTTCCGGCCTAAAGGAAGACCTACATTAGACAGAATTAGTTCTTTAATCTACAGCCAAATAATGACATTTAATGATTTTATAAATATCCGTATAAAACAAATCACAGGGGAATTGATTCTGAATGGATATGTGCTTTTATTTATAGTACAATTGAATTGGTTCCAACTAGGTGTAGTGTTTATCGTAAAGTTTACTTGAAGCATCTCGTAAAGAAAGTGATAAAATACAATTCCTACAAATTTAAAGTCTGGGAATGTCAATTAGGGATGCAAACAAGCATTATGCAAGATTTTAAGAGTTGACTGTTCTTGCTATAATAGTAATAGTTCCAAAATAGATGAATTAACAGAATATTTTGAAAGTTTGTTCAAATTACTTTATTCTGAGCGAAAATATTCTAGCAACAGTACTGGACAAAACAGGCTAAGTTTCGATAATCCATTGTGTCGTTAGATTTCTAGATCTTGCATGAATTATAATCCAAATATCGGTAAATCTCAGCCATCCAATGGTCTAAAGAGTTGATAACGAGGGGGTCCTACCAACATAGACCAACAGCAGCTCAGTCTTCCAGGAAGTAAAGAACGGTTGTCACAAATTTTTTCTTTTTATGGTAATGAAACATTTACAACACACTAAACTCTGATTGAGAGTAACATCTCATGAGTAATTGTCCAAAATCTTTAGAAACTGTTTGACTTGTAGTTCTACATTCCCATGCTAACATTTAGTTAAAACATGTAATATCATTCATTTAGCTGTTCAAGTTATCAAAAATCATTGAAAATCAATAGATTTGTTCGTCTCGAGACCTTAAAAATTGTGTATAAATTTAAAGTCAATCAGATATTCATTTTAGGGATCAAGGGTCATAACTCTGGCAGTAATTATTAGAAATCCCTGAATATCAATTGTATTCTTCTCCTTTTGTCTCGTGACCTTAAACCCTATTTATAAATTTCAAAGTCAATCAGATATTAACTGTAGCCTCTAGAGCGTCCACAAGCAAGATATCTCCACAATAACATTAATTCAGGTATTTTTCCTTTTACTCCCACGATAAAAGTATTTTTCAATTAGCCTATCTATGTCAGCAGGATGTGAGAATCGATAGATGTGCATGCCTGCTAATCAAATTCTTGGAAAAAAATATTTCCTTGCAGAGGTCGAATCGGAAAAATCAAATTCTTTTCAGTACAATGACTTTTTTTTCTCAACATGAATTCAGATAATTGTTTTTGTTATCGACATATAATGGAAGATATCACACATTTCACCAATCCTATGTATATAAGATTATTTAAAGATGCATTAAGTAAGATGTAGATTAAAAGCTAACAGTTACAAAATAGATAATGTAAAGAGAATGTGGTGTAAATTTAAGTCAAATTACTAAGTCTAAGTCGAGAAATTCCCATTCTAATATCATGATAGAGCCGATGTCATTGTTACAGACGTACCGATAATAAATAAAGTCTCGATTATTCAACAAGCAAATATCGCTCTAGAAAAAAGCATGTTTAAAGGGCAAATCCTGATTATACTTTGGTGAATAAAACTGCTTAATTTTATGTTAAAAACCCTTAAAATCCTCTACCTTACGTCCAAGCAACTAACTCAATATATTCGATACGTTTTCAGTGAACTTAAACCTGCCAATCTTCATCTGGAAATGTTGACCTGTGTCCTAAGCTGTATTGTACTGTGTCTGGATAAAACCAGACTTATACTTTATAAATATAACGTGTGGGTGAAATTTACCTTTTATTATCGAGTACAGCACATGGGTCCTGCACTGTATAAACCTCTAAAGGAACGGCAATAGATTACCAGATCAAAAATCTAACTCCAAATCTTAAAAGGGTTGTGTGTCGGGATAAGCAGTTTTAATGTTCACGTTTTTGAGCTGGAATTTTTAGACAAGGTAAATACACCTTTCCTCTAAAGTTTGGTGCTTAAACTTCATATGTACTCCGAACTTTATTTTTGAGACTCAATTCAAATTGGGATAGTCCCTTTAAGTATATAATACTGTCTGGTTAACAGTCTATAACAGGAACTAGTATGTGTGTTACATCATCTTAATAGGGGGTAACGACGTACTAGCACGTAGACATAAAACATAATCAAAAAGATCATAACAATTAAAGCAGACACAGCCTAGGGCTATCTAATGATATAATATTAATGATTGACATGTATAACAGGATCTTGTGTATTGCATCATCCAGTGAGGTTAGCATACAGTCAAGCACGTAGCCATTATAATATAAAAATGAAATCATGAGTAAGGCCATAGTGATTAATATACAGGCGATATGATCAATGGCTGGTAGTAGATTGACTTTCACTGATTTATCTAGAGAGAGGAAGGTTAATGTCCACTACTAGACACAAACTAGGTTATTTTGGGACTAAATGTGGTGTAATTATATCTACTTTCATATACATGTAGCTGTGTTGGGGGGGGGGTAATTCAGAGGATCTGGAAAAAAACGATTAGACTGGACAGACGACCCTACCTTTGTAATGTAAAAGCAAGGTATTGAAACCACAAAACTTGACTCAATGAATGACAGGCCTAACGATGTAAAGTTGAAATATTAAATCATTCTGCCATGGATGACAATCAGCCTAATTAACAAAAAACTTAACTTAATGACAGACCTTATAAAACATCGCCTCCCCCCCTCCCCATCATCGATAGATAAGAAATAATTAGATGAAGACTGGTAGAAGATTGCCTTCTATTGATTCTAGTATAAAAGTTTATCCTGATGGACAGCAGAATGTCTAAATCAATAATTGTAAATGAGAAAATATCTCGATTATAAATCACATGCCATTGTACACGTACACAAGTCTATTGATGTTAATACAGTCATCGACTATTATATGGTCACTCACTATAGTTTGGATAGGCAGAGTAGGTCAGAAGAAAATCATGAATTATTATATCCCTATATACAACTGGTAGTAGTTTTTTTCTTTGATGTCCATAGCAGTTATATCTTATAACAACCTCTCGTGACGTCATCAGAGGTTGATATATTCGGTTCATATCAACAGCTGATGACGTCCTGAGAGGTTGATATTTCATATCAACCGCTGATGACGTCATTACAGGTCGATATATTCGGCTCATATCAACCGCGCTTGACGTAGATGATCGAAATAATAAAAAGAACACAGAAATAAAATTTTATTCTTTTGACAATAAAAAAAAAAGATAGGCTGGCACTGCCAGGCAGGATACGCCCACATTTTCGAGAGATGGACAGAGAACAAGCAATACCAAAAGTGATTTTTCCTACATCATTATGTCCTGTATTTCATACTGTATTGGGAGCAGCCATTTTGTTGGTCAGTTCCAGTCTGATATTCATGAAATTCAAAGCCGACAATGATTATGGTGTGACGATACACAACCTAGAAATGTGACTTTTCGGCAAAATCGGATAAGAATTGTGACCTGTAGAGAGTCCACAACCATGATATACCATAACTTTACTCTATTCGATTACAAACGGCGACCATTTTGTCCGGCAATTTTGGTACGATTTTCACAAAATTCGAATAATTCAGGAAGTTACGATCCGATATGCGCAAATACCGAATAGAACCAAGATCTTTGGGTTATAACCATGCATTTCAAGTTTCATCAAAATCAAATTAAAATTGTGACCTATACAGGGTCCACAACCATGATATACCATTTTTTAACAGTATTCGCGTACAAACGGCGGCCATTTTGTCTGTCAATTTTGGTCCGATTTTCCTGAAATTTGATCTCAAACCTTCCTTAAGGTGAAACGGTGATATAATCAAACGTTTTTTTAAATCGGAAAATAATTGTGACTTCCAGAGGGACCACAAGCTAAAAAGGGTGATTTTTCGTACAATCAGGGGCCATAATTCAGGAAGTTATGAATCAATGAGCGCAAATAACAAAAGGAACCAAGATCTTCGGGTTATAAACATGCATGTCAAGTTTCATCAAAATTGGTTCAAAATTGAAACCTATATAGGGTCCACAACCATGATATAACATATTTTCACACTATTCGCGTACAAACGGTGGCCATTTTGTCCGTCAATTTTGGTTTGATTTTCACAAAATTCGAAGTCAGCCTTCATTACCATGTAACGGTGATATAATCAAACGGTTTTGTAAATCGGATAGCTTAAAAGGGCAATTTTTCTGACAATCAGGGGCCATAATTCAGGAAGTTACGATCCGATGGGTGCAAATATCGAAAGGAACCAAGATTTTGGGGTTATAGACATGCATGTCAAGTTTCATCACAATCGGTTAAAAATTGTGACCTCTATAGGGTCCACAAGCTAAAAACATGATATTTCGCACAATCAGGGGCCATAATCCATGAAGTTCCGATCCGATACATGCCAATATCGAAAGGAACCGAGATCTTATGGGGATAAACCTATATTTCAAGTTTCGTCAAAATCGGATAGGAATTGTGACCTGTAGAGGGTTCACAAACAAATTGTGGACGGACGGACAGACGGACGGACGTCCGGACGGACAGGGGCGACGACATAATACGTCCACATGAAAATGTGGGCGTATAAAAATTGTTTTTATACGCCCACATTGAAATGTGGTCGCTCTACAGGCTAAAGTTAATATCCGATTGACTTTAAATTTATACACAGTGTTTAAGGTCATGAGACGAAGAAGCCTATTGTTTTTCAGCGTTTTCCGATAATAACTACCAGAGTTATGGCCCTAGATCACTTCAAAATATCTTGTGGACGCTCTAGAGGCCAAAGTTAATATCCGATTGACTTTAAATTTATACACAGTGTTTAAGGTCATGAGACAAAGAAGCCTATTGATTTTCAGCGATTTCCGATAATTAGTGCCAGAGTTATGGCCCTTGATCACTTCAAAAAATCTTGTGGATGCTCTAGAGGCCAAAGTTAATATCCGATTTACTTTAAATTTATACACAGTGTTTAAGGTCATGAGACGAAGAATCCTATTGATTTTCAGCGATTTCCGATAATAACTACCAGAGTTATGGCCCTTGATCACTTCAAAATATCTTGTGGACGCTCTAGAGGCCAAAGTTAATATCCGATTGACTTTAAATTTATACACAGTGGATGCTCTAGAGGTCAAAGTTAATATCCGATTGACTTCAAATTTATACATAGTGTTTACAGTCATGAGACTAAGTCGTCTATCGATTTTCAGTGATTTTCAATAATTGCTGCAAGAGTTATGGCCCTTGATCACTTCGAAAAAATCTTGTGGAAGCTCTAGAGGCCAAAGTTAATATCCGATTGACTTTAAATTAACACACAGTGTTTAGGGTCATGAGACGAAGAAGCCTATTGATTTTCAGAGATTTAAAATAATCATTGCCAGAGTTATCTCCCTTGATAACTTCAAAAAATCTTGTTACGCTATAGAGGCTAAACTTATCACCCGATTGACTTTAGATTGATACACAGAGTTTAAGGTGTTGAAACGAACAAGTATTTTGATTTTCAATGAATTTTAATAACTGAACAGCTAAATCCATGATATTAAATGTTTCATGTATATACTAATTGTTAGTGTGGGGTAACACTTTATAAAAAGCAATCAAATTCTAATGATTTTCTGATAATTACATAATGAGCCGTTACTCTTAATCAGTTTTTAGTGTATTACAAATGTTTCGTTTGCAAAAAAAGTAAAAATATGCGACAACCCTTGTTGACTGCCCGGACGATTTAGCTGCTGTGGGCGTATGTTTCGTTGCCTGGCAACCTATCTTAGTATAGTTTGTAGCATTCAGGACCTAAATAGACGGCGTACTTATTGGTTTATTCAAATCGGTTATCCACACTCCAGTCCATGTCTAAGATATCTTTCAGAATTTTCTTTCTGCCCAAATCATTTCTCCACACATCCCAAGACGTGAAAGTATTTATCACCCAAGAGTTCCTTTGTACAGTATTTTTGACTACGGCTACAATCCACTCAAAACAGTCGGTCAAATCTTTCTCTGAACATACCGAAAAGTAACCTTCAGTCACGGTTCATTGTCAGAATTATCGGAAAAGATTGCCTTTTCATCCAAATTTTCTTCAGACTTTGTATAGATCCTCATCATAGTTGCATTCACATCTATTCTATCGTCAATATGATGACTAAAAAGGATTGATTATTCGTCTGACTTCGTTTTACTATCCATTTTGTTTTAGCTTTCTTCAGTTCAATTACTACAAAATGGCGATTGTATAAACAAACACGTCACGTGCTGTCGAGGAATTAACCAATCACTGTTGCCTTTTTTTAGAAGAGTCCATTAAATTTAAGGGTGAATGTTGTATATGTCAGATATAAACCTACTCTCCCTCGGATTGATATGATAGAGAACACTTGGGCTGCGCCCGCGTGTTCTCTATCATATCAACCTCGGGTAGGTTAATATCCTATACGTAAACATACATTATGCAAGAGCTAAATCTGCCTATTGCAAGTCTTTCATTGGGCCTGAAATGTTATAAATACTATTAATTAGACATCAATTAACTTATCCAGACCATAATCAATTCTTGATACCATCATTAGCCTGTGATTTTTAGTCGATTCAAATCCTTTTTGTGATGGATAATTTAACGTTAAAAAAAAGCTGTTCTGCTCTAACTGGGCTATAATGATGAAGACGATATGCCTTACAGTGTGCTATGACGGAAATTTTGCTTGGGCAACAGCACTATGGCCTACAATTATAATGAATTACAACTGCCAGGGGATCTTTTACGTGCACGCCAATGCATACATGGGTCATTGGTCCTGCACAACGGACAAGGGGGAAAACATGCCAGAAAATCATGATGAACTCTATTGGCCAATTTCAGACAGACCATTATATTATACTATTTAGTTAAAGTTACATTATGGGGAGATAAAATAAAGAGATGACAGTTCTCACTATAATAGTTAAAAACTAGATAGTGTAAAGATAATTTGCTGAAAATTTCAGTCAAATTGATCCACTATTAGCCGAGAAAAAAGGGTTTGAATTATTCACATAGCCTCATTACTCAAATCATTAATATAAACAACATAGTCTCGATTATCCACTTGATTGATTTAATTATGAACGGCCATTAGGCGGCATATAGGAATTCAATCCGCCAACATCCAAGGCTAGCCTTGATATCAAGAGTTTATTATGGTCTGGATATGCTAATTAATGTCTAATTGATTATTTAGATAACATCTCAGGCCTAAAAAAAGACCTGTAATAAGCAGATTTTGCTCTTGCATAATGCTATTTTAAGGGATAAATAAGTTTAAAGTCATTATGTGTATGTCAGAATATTCTGACCACACTTTCAATTGAATGTAAGTCAATAGAATATTTACTTTTACGCAGGTGTGTACACATATTTTCCAATCTAATTAAAAGATGTCTGACAAATTGTCATCAACAGATTTCTTATTATTTATCTAAATCTTAAATCGCGTGTTCAAAAACGTGACTCCAAATATTTATCTAACCACCTGACCGATAAAATAAATATATCAGTGAAGGAATAGCAAGTTTTTCCGCTGGTCAATTTTCATAACCTTGTACACCTAGAAAGGTATACAATCGGGCAGCAACATAAGACTGTGTATGCCTTTGTAATCAGTGTGATCAAAGTCCATATTTGAACAGTGTCTCAAGTGTTGCATTTCTAGGAAATCCCCTAAATTATAAATATACATTATCAGTATGTTTAAAAATAGATTTGATGTTGGCAACAGAATGTCATGGTGATCCAAGTCATGGTAACCATTAACTGTTTGTATGACATGTATATGTGTCATTCTTCAAAAATTTTCAAATGGATAAATTATTTAATTGACTTTTAACAGGAAAGAAAGTATGAAAATAAACTTTCCTAGAGATCTTTATTATCAGAGAAATCCTAACAATTTGTTTATGAGAACTATGATTTTATTATTTCTGGAAACGCCTATCCCACTGGTGACCAATCATTTACCGTTAATTCGTTTTGAACAAGGAAGTAATTAAGAATGAAACCGGTTCTATTCTATTTTTATCAATCAGAAGGTTCGGTGTATCTAGAAATATTGTTTTCCCTGATCCTTGTGGGTTATTACGTCAATAATTAGGCCAAATCAAATTTATTTTTAGTTTTCAGGGTCTTGATACATACAGTGTATAGTCACTTTAGTCTCAAGAACAATGTTTTGTTTAAAATTTCAACAAATTTCTTTTGAGAAAAGCAACCAGTACTTTTTGTTTTTAAATATTTTTTTTTCGCACCAAGTAATAGGAACAACATTTATAAACAAAAGGTCAGTTTGGTGTAGTTTGGCTGTGAGAGAGAGAGAGAGAGAGAGAGAGAGTGTACACATAGTTAAATTTTATTTCATTTATTTGCTTGTGCACAGGAGTCTTGAGCAGTCACATACATGTGGAGAAATCAAAACCACTCTAATTGACTCAATGACAGACTTTATGATGCAATAACGCACACATGATAACCATTCATGCATTTATGTGCCTATTTTTCCCACCTTAAAGTTACCATAAAGAAACATTTTTTATGCCCTTGATGCACTTCTCATTGTGAGCTAAATTGTACTTGAATGTTGACGCACCCATTGGGTAACCATGAATGCTTTAAAGAGAATAAAGCTCAACGATGTCACTTGTTTATTTTATATAATAATATATCTATCTATCTGTACGTGTTGTTTGACATGTAGTAGTTACTTATAATCGGTAATAAATGACACCTAGAAATTGACACCAGTGGGTTGAAATGAATATTAAACTGTAATATGAATCTGGAACCTAGAAATCATCACAATGGGTTGGAACACATATAATGCTGTAATATGAATGTATATAAAGTGATTTACAATTAATCGTTTCTGTTTTTACTGTAATTTCAAATCAGTTACATCAAAATTGCTAGAGTCTCAATCCAACGGCAATCTGTAGCATCTGGTTGATAGAATTGACTTGTCCATGCTCTCCAGATAAGGGTATGGTGTAACCGTTTGACTTTACCTTAGGAATATGTCTCGACTCGTTCTTCAAAAGTATAGAAAACATGACTCGTGTTCTGATTATAAAATGTTCATTGTGTCTTAAATATTGAATATCGGGAACCTCTATCCAATATCATATTCTAAATATTCTAATTCGCATTTTTCATTTTGAATATTATGGAAAATATTGATTTAGAGGTTTAGCTTCTTTAAAAAAGTTGGGGTGGGGGGAGGACGGACGTTGAATGGCCAAATGGTTAGCACGGGTGTGCTGTATCATAAGGTCTTTCAATGAGTCAGCAGGTGTGGTTTTGATTTCACGGTTACATGTGACAAGGAGTAGGGTTGTCTTTTTCTCCAGGTTCTCCAGTTTCTTTCCACTGCTAAAGACCCCTACGTGCCAACGTACATTTATGTCCCGAAGTGATCTAGTTTTTATCGAGTGGACGTTAAACCTCTTTCCTCCCTTTAAAGAGTTGTTTATTGAGTGTTTAATGTTATCAAGTAAATGTTTAGTAGAATATGTTTGTGAATTTTAATTATATGTACACCTGTATTGTTTGTACCTGTATGTCATGCTATTTGACATGTAATTATATAGTATGAACCAGTACATGCTGTTTGACATCCATATAATAATGTATAGCGTAACTGTTCTAAAGTACAAAAAGGTTATTGAGGTCAGTAAGTTTCCATACTGGAGAATGAAACCTTATAAACTTAACTACAGATTCATTAGATAAGCTAGGATAGGATAAGATTTCATTTACAACGCCCATTCCAGGCTGCATACAATTCATGTATGACATTTTACAAGATTGTTGAAATATATGAAATGAAATGGGAGTAATTAACACACAGAGAGAAATGGGGTTTCACATCCATTCGACACAACCTAAGTAATTTCGGGACTAACATATGGTTTTAATTTCATTTCAATAACTCGTTTGCGCGTAGGGGTCTTTCGTAGTGGGAGAAAACCAACGTACCCAGAGGAAACCCACAAGGTTGGACCATACTTCTTGTCACGTACAAACGGGCAGACGACCTTGCTCCTTGTCACATACAACCTGGGAATTGAAACAACGCCACTTGACTCAATGACAGACCTTATGATACATGTACAGCACAGGGGCAGATCCAGGAATTTTTGCAGGAGGGGGTTTGCCAGGTTTCTGTTACGGAAATCTGCTTTTTAAACAGAGTAATCATTCTTATACTGATGTAGGATCATTTTGTGATGTAATTTCATTGATGCAAGGCATTATTTTTTTTTTATGTAGCCGGACAGCATCCAACCCCCTTGGGATTTGCACTAAGCAAACAAAAACAGGTGTTCAAATATGTCATTTGTAACTAATTACATGTGTATGATGACTATAGTTTACAACTGTAAATATTTGAAAAGACGATTCTGTTGAATCCAACTAGTTCTATATAATAATGCTTCTTTTTGTATCTGGTATATACATGTACACACTGTAAGTAAAATGTTAAAACCCTTGCAGGTATAGTTATCTCATGCTTCTATACATTATATATAACAATTAGCTGCAGAAAAGTAACAGAGTTTAAACTAAACCAGTTCATACTGATCTATTTATAATGCTTTCTATCCACACCACTATGGCTAGTCAAAACAAATGGAGCTGTTTGAATGTTATAAATCTTTTAAAACTTTGACATTTTACATAAACGAAACCCACAAAGTTATGTAATTCAAATTGGAACAAACATTGCATAATCAGAATCTTTATATCAAACTATATGTTTCAGTTTTTTTTATAAAGAAGCATCATAAATAGATCTAAATCTCACATTTCCTCCTACTGCTAAAGACCCCCCACACACCTCGTGGGTTTCCTCCGGGCACTCCGGTTTCCTCCCACTGCTAAAGACCCTCACACGCAACGAATTATTGATGTTAAAATTAAAACATGTTAGCCCCGAAATTACCTTGGTTGTGATGAGTGGACGTTAAACCCCATTTCTCCCTCTCTCTCCTTTAGGGGGGTTGGGATGTCCTAGAGGTCTAGAGTGCCGCGCTTCGACCTCTAGCTGGCCGGTCACCTCTGGTTTCGAGCCCTGGGCCCTGTTTCACGAAATTTTAACTAAAGATAAAATCCAAATTTTAGCGGATACTTCAATTTTGATTGGCTAAGAACTAAAATCAATCTAATATTATCCAATCAAATAACTAAAATTCAGATCTTATCTTAGTTAAAATTTTGTGATATAGGCCCCTGGTGTGAGTGTATGTGGCATGGAGATAGTGGCGGCTTCTCAACCTAGTGGGTTTCCTCTGGGCACTCTGGTTTCCTCCCACTGCTAAAGACCCCTACGCGCAAGCGAATTATTGAAGTAAAATTAAACCATATGTTAGTCCCGAAGTGACCTAGTTTGTGTTGAGTGGACGTTAAAACCTATTTCTCTCTCTCTTTTAAAATATTGAAGTAGAGGTTCAGCTCCTTTAAAATAAGTTTTACTTACCAGCTCATGACGAGTCTGACTGACGGCATCGTTAATAAATTATCTGGTAATAAACTGATCTCTTTCATTATATTGGCCAGACGGACAGGTAACTCTTTACGCAGGAAATGGAATGATGCCTCTTGACAACCATTTTTACTTCCTGTAAAACACAAACACATTTATTTAAATTTCTGAAACTATAATATTCATAAGTCCCATCTGAACGGCTATACAGATGTTCTTGTAAGGCCCTCTGTCCTGCAGCATGACAAGGATAAACCGCAACAGAGAATATTGATGAATTTTCTCAGTAAGCATCAGGAGCTACAAAAAAAATCCAAAAGATGATGATGATGATAATGATGATGATGATGATGGGTGAAGGATCAGGAAAGGTGATGACATTGGCTTTTAATGAAATGATTATTAAATTTAATATTAATGAAATGATTATTAAATCTAATATTAATGAAATGATTATTAAATTCAATATAAATTACAATACAAAGTAGTCACAAGTTCGACTTGTCTCAAGTTCAGCTAGCTTTCTTAAAGATGCATTATTCAAGAGCGAAATTTGACAATGACAGGTATTTCTTTAGGCCTTAAATGTTATACAAACTATTAAATTAGACATCTATTAAACATGAGAAGATCATAATCAACTCTCACTGCCATCTGATGGATGTGATTTTAAACAGATTTGAATCCGATCTGTGGTTGAAAGGCAGTTGATGATTAACCGTAAAAATGGATAATCGAAATTTTGTCTATGATAGTAACATGGGTAACCCCAGTCTCAAGAATAATATTTTATTTAAAATTTCAAACCTTAAACATTTGGATTTTCAAAGCAACTAAAAACCAGCGCGTATTTAATTTTCTTAAATTAAGCGTTTAAATTAAGAAATTTTTTAATAGATGTTTCTGGAGAACCAAGTACCCGAGGGGTAGGCCTATTTAATTTCTTTCCCATAATTTTTCAATAGGTGTTCCTGGAGAATAAAGGGCTGGGTCCTTTAGTTTCTATTTTAAATGTTATGAGTTAGTGATGAGTGCATTTGTATCAATTTTAAGTTGAAGAGCCATCAAAGATTACCTTGATTAATTTGTTATCAATTTTATCAGAGTTGTATCCTTGTATCAAAAAAAAAAACAAACAGAGATAGTCTAATAAATACTGTACAATAGATAATAAAAGTGCAATATTGTTATCATCATTGCAGATAATCAAAATCATGTTGAATCTTTGTTAGGGTAAAAACATAAAACTGTATCAGAAAACCTTCCATATGTTCTCAGATATAGATGTTTGATCACTGAACTTCTCCAATTAGTTGGCAATATAAATTTTAAGCATGGCAGGCACAGTACCAGTGTAAATGGGTCAAACATATTAATAATGCCAATTTGGCTCACTGAAGTGAAGTTGTCTCGACAGTCGACACGATGCCATGTACACCACAGTTAAATTTTTGTCTGAGACCATTCTTTGCATGCGCCAAATGAACCATGACCTGTTACTGTGTCAAAAACAACACACTTATTGCCACCAAGTGTAAACTGGGCTTATGTATAGTACATAGTACAAGTACATTTTATTTCAATTATTGTAGGTAGTAAAGGTGAATTTCCAGGCAGGTATGAGGTCAAGACCGGGATTGTAGCCTTGTGACCTATGTCTCAGGTGTCGGATCACACTCCGGGGTCCTCATCCCCTTACATTGTATGTGTATGTCATAGAGCTTAGAATACCAAATTTCTAAATTAATATGCACTGTATAAGTAAGCAATTAGTATGATGAAGGAGGTCTATGATCAAGAAGTTTCAGTCCTGTGACCTTTCAGACTCCACACAAAGGACACTGTTTTCGGATTCGGTCTGATGAGGGTTATTGTGAATGATGACATGATTAACGGCTGATTCGACCATTCAGACATATACTAAACTTAGGCTGTCGATCTACAGTTAGTTTCGCTTGAGAACAGACACTAAGCTAGCTGACCGACATTTTAAGTCCTAAATCAACGATTTTAGTTGAAAACAGAGAGAGGGAGAGAAATGGAGTTTAACGTCCACTCGACACAAACTAAGTCATTTTGGGACTAACATATAGTTTCAATTTTATTTCAATAATTCGTTTGCGCGTCTTTAACAGTGGGAGGAGACCGGAGGAAACCCGCGAGGTTGAGAAGGCCCCCTATCTCCATGCCACATACGCTCACACCAGGGATCGAAACCACAGCCGCAAGCCAGAGGTGACTGGGCAACTAGAGATCGAAGCGCGGCACTCTAGACGGTTGAGTATTTACTCTGCTTCCATGGCTGCTGTGAAATAGAGTAGAAACGCATTACAAAACAGTATACTAATTTTTTGATATGGTAGCTATTTAGTACGTACGTAACTAATCTACGAAAAGTAAATGGTAGCTGGCTTTTTTTTTTCGCACGTATACAATGAATGGATATTTTGCTCAGTAACCCAGCCAGAATTTGGCTATTTTTTTAAAATTGCGTTAAAGTTTAAATTTTTGTTTAGAACTGAAGTAAATTAACTACATGTAGTAGTTAATCCCCATGTTAAGAGCATTAACAGAATTGATCGTGTTTATCTGAAATAGACACGACCGAAGCACAAAATAGTGCCAAATCTAGAGTTGTAGATGTTATTTCTGTGAAAAGTCATCGGAAGAGGCGATAAGACGTTATGACTGTACGGATTATAGAGTCCTAAAGGCTGCAGGAAGGCTGGTTTACAATGTAACATTGTGTCTTGTAATGTTGACATTTTGTTTATTGATGTGACCTCATGACCTGTGACATTTAGATAACGCTATATGGCATCATGGCTATTCACTGTGTCAGAGTCACTTCTCTGCAGGTAGGGTGAGTCTGTCGTTCAGATTGCCATTTAGGGATATAGATTTATTCTTGAGGAATGACGTAGATGGGTCTGTGAAAACCGTGTGTGCAGAATGCTAATTCCGACTGACATGAGCTTATTATCAATTTCATCATTTACTTACCCTTTGTTCCAAACTCCAGAAGTTGCCGTAATGACAGAGGAGAAGGATTAAAGCTAGCATATTTGTCGAACGATGTTGATGATATTTTTCTTATTAGCTGTCGTCTGAAGTGTGGTTTACAGGCACTAGAGTTCGTAAAGCCAGTCTTAAAAAAAAGTTTTAACACATTCATCCTGAGTCTTAGATTCTGCTTAGAAGATATACTTAGATCGTCGAACTTTGTTTTGTCAATATTAGTTTATAATAACTAATTTAATTCAGCCCCACCACTCTACTCACAGTTGTTCAAAACGATGTGTCTTTTAATTCACCTTGTTTTAGGTCTTAGATTCTTCGTTGTAGTATTTTATATCAAAAGTTTAAATGTTGCACAGCTGTGTTTTATCAACTTTAATTCATAATAATTAAATCAATTCAATCCCACAATTCTATTCACAGTCGTTCGAAATGATTTTTCGTTTAATTCACAAAAATCTGGCTTTAGGTCTTAGATTCTTCTCGCATACACTGTATTATACTTTTATCAAGATTAGGCATACTTCATTATAACTAACTCAATTCAACCCCACAACTCTCGTATGAAACAATCTTCTTTTGATTCACAAAATTCTGGTTTTAACAACGGACGTTCACTCCATAAATTACTGTGTGTTCAAGTAAGTTCATCAGTAGTCCTGTGATCAGCGCCACAAATCTATAAGAGCCTATTACTGTCAGATGAAAACAATTTTCTTTTGGTTTACAAAAATCTTGTTTCAAAGACAAATGTTCGCTACCCGTACATCCTCTGCCAATATTTCAACTAACAACAGTTCAAAAACACCAACAAAAAGTTTCTCTCTCGATTCACTATATAAGAAAAAGAAATATATTTTCCGGTATACAAATATCAACTGATAAAATTGCCAGTCATTCAAAGGTCATGAACTTACTTAAACCTTATATGTTCAAGAAACTACTCATGTATGTAATGACCCAAACAGGGATGACACTTACTATAAATAAAAGTCCTGTTACATAATAATATTAATGTCTTTGTTTCATTAAACAAAAGCAGTAATTGACTAACTAAATGGATCCAGGCAATTATACATCCCATCCATTTACGAAGGCGTTTCAATAAGTTGTTATAATCCAAAGGAACAATTACTCCTATTTAACGCCAGTGATGAAAGAGAGTATCAATTTAGCTCTTACAGTAATAACTAAATGCAATTAAATAACAATTACCAACAGTTATAGAGAACTCAAGAGACCTTCATATCCAAAACAAAGAAAGAGTTAGCAATTAGAACTCAGGGACCATCACGTACATTAAATTCATAGATCATGCAATTCATATCAAAAAGAACTCATTACATACATACCTACCCCTGAAAAAAGAAATAATTACCACTGGATTATTACAGAGAACTCAAGACACATTCACATCAAAAACAAAGAGTTAGCAAATAGAAGAACTCAGGGACCTCTGATCATGTACATCAAACCCATGAATGATCTTATAGATGCTATTCATATCAAAAAGAACTGAATAACCTTCACAAATTGAAAATCATGAATAATAGAAAGTTAATATCTGTAGAAACAATAATTAGCCCAGGAGAATCTTTATACTTGCACACCAAAAACCTGTTTGTGACTTACTGTTACAGATCTAATGTTGTTTACAAATTAGCACTGACTAAAAATACACACAAACAAGCAAGATCACCATTTTTTCATGTGTAACTTTACACCAGAAACTAGTGTTTTTCTATCATTATAAAGAGGAATGTTATTGTCAAATTGTGATTGAAGGCTACAAGAACAATTACCTTTCTTTTTTAATACTGAGAACACACTTTATTTCAATTAAAGTGTTGTTGTTGTTCTTGGTGTTTAACGTCCGCTTCCACCGAAGGTGATATCGCAGACAAGTCTTATTTTTCATTTTCATTATCTTAGCGCACGCGTAGGGGTCTTTGCTTGCTGTGGGAGGAAACCGGAGTGCCCGGAGGAAATCCACGAGGTTGAGAAGGAGCCCCTATCTCCATGCCACATACGCTCATACCAGGGCTCGAAACCACAGCCGCAAGCCAGAGGTGACCGGCCAGCTAGAGGTCGAAGCGCGGCACTCTAGACCACTAGGCCATCCCAACCCCCCAATTAAAGTGTGAATGTCAAAACATAATTATTTCTATGTCTTTTGCTCAATAGGTTGCCAACTCACTATAATATGATAATAGGCATTATTTCCCCCACATAACCATCTTTCTTACCGGAAATAATAATACAATTACCTCCCTTGCTTTTCTATTCCCCTCCGCCATCGAATAACTATCTTCGAACATTTGAATTTGAAGTTGAAAATGACAATTTTTGCCAATTTCTCAACTGCCAATAGTGAATTATAGGATTAATAGGATTATTCTTTAACGAAGTAGGACTGTTTATAGATACCATCTATTTAAGGCTTTATTTTAATACATTTCAAAAATATAACACAAAAATGTGAAATTCTGGCCTTAAACACTAGATTTCTCATCTGCTTCTACCCATTGTGATATCGCAGACATTGGAAGAAATGTAAAAGTGTTTTTAAGAGAGAGAGAGAAATGGGGTTTAACATCCACTGGACACAAACTAGGTCATTGTAGGACTAACACATGGTTCAATTTTATTTCAATAATTTGTTTGCGCGTAGGGGTCTATTGCAGTGGGAGGACTGGAGGAAACTTGAAAAAAGAGAGATAGAAAGAGAAATAGTTTTTAATATCCACTCTACACAAACTAGGTCATTTCGGGACTAACATCAGGTTTACTTTTATTTCAATAACTTGCTTGCGCATAGGGGAGGAAACCGGAGGACCCGGAGAAAACCCATGAGGTTGGAAAAGTGTTTCACATATTGAACTAACTTAACTGTATATACCGGTTATACAATATAAATAAAAGCTTATGCAAGTTATACCAACTGTCTGATATCTACACTATCAAAGAATCTATGTAAAAACTTTGGTATGTTGATTGCTTCAAGTGAATGTGTGTCATTCATTAGGTTGATTAAAAGTAGACATTTTTAGCCTTACTGTAGATCTACCTCCATATTACTATACGTAAATTATATAATTAGTTGACATGATTCAATCCCTCATTCTGATTTATAAATTTAATTATTTTCCATTTTACGTACCATAACCCAACTTCCCTACGCCATCTATCCAGAAAATAACACCTATCCCAACAAAGTTAAATAAAAACATCAAATACCTAGTAAATAATACCTATCCCAACAAAGTTAAATAAAAACATCAAATACCTAGTAAATAATACCTATCCCAACAGAGTTAAATAAAAACATCAAATACCTTGTAAATAACAGGCCTACCTATCCCAACAAAGTTAAATAAAAACATCAAATACCTATTAAATAATAGACCTACCTATCCCAACAAAGTTAAATAAAAACATCAAATACCAAGTAACGTAGGTAGTTAAATAGTTCCTGAAAATTGTTTTAGATTTACTGTACATGAAAAACTCATGAGAATTAAATAGACATACAGTCGTGGCCAAAAGAATAGGACCACGCTTGAAAATGGTTGGATTTCTTCCGTCTAAATTCATGTGATCATATATCTGCCATCTGAAGACCAATTTTAACAAACGAGGTATCGATGGATAGGTTATGTGAAGTATGTTCATCATTCATGCACATGCATGTTTGAACAATGACGTCATCAAGACTATGACGTCATGACAGTGTACTGAAGATTTAGAATTTAACAACATCGAGATGGTGGCAGAAATTATTACCAAACTGAGATAAAATTCGACCAAGGACCATTTATTTCATGTCTAAATGATTAGATAACATGCAAACTAACATCGGTGATGATCAGTAGTCAATACTTTGTGTGTCCCCACCGTTGGCTTTAACAGGTGCTTGCTTCCGCTCCGATTTTGGGCGTCGTTGATGACGTCATAGCTGTGATGACGTCATTATTCAAACATGCATGTGCATGTGTAATGAGCATACTTCACATAACCTATCCATCGATACCTCATTTGTGCAAATCGGCCTTCAGGTGGCAGATATATGATCAAATGAATTTCTAAACCAAGGAAGAAGTCCAACCATTTTCAAGCGTGGTCCTATTCTTTTGGCCACGACTGTACTATCTATCTACAATTTCTGTACTTTTCTTGTTACAACAAAATAAGTTTCAATGCAATAAAAGTAACAATTATGTACATTATTTTGAAATAGTTTTGTTTTATTATAAGAAATCTTGCATTTAATGAAATGGAAGGCCATCAATGACATGTGAGGGTTATCTGCAATATTTACTTTCAGTTTCATCTTTTTGGAATAATATGGAAGAAAATAGATAGACTTTGAACTTTCATACTAACTACAGCACAGCGTTGTCGTAGTCGATGCCAAGATTTTATAGTACCGGGTATTTTCCTTTATAAAGAATGGCGATCTACGTGGATCCTATGACAACTTTCCTAAAACATAAAGGAAACGGCATTGACAGCAAAACAACAGAAGTTAGAAGCAATGCTAAGGTTAAGACCAAAAATCTGACAATTCTAAACGAAAGAAACCCAACACAAACAAAGTGAACGATGCGGAATGGATGAATGAACGTGAACGGGCATCAAATTAAACAAACTCACACTGACAAAAAGAAAGAAAAGTCGCTGTGTACCCGCACAAGTTGTGTTGCTATGGCCAAATGTGGCACTAGTTCACTGTCAATTGTGACCAACAACAAAATCACTAACAAACTAAATTAAACACGTTATATTTTGCTCGTCATCCTAAATATCACTTAGCCATTCTTTCTTGTGAACTTCGAGGTCAAATAAGGGAGATAACTTCACAAGTTTACCTTGAAAACTGAATGACCAACATTTGACTTTATTTTGATTGTGTGGGAAGCGGCACAGCAGGTGCAATACATCGATTGAAAGACAATCTGAGTAAACAAGCCATTGAGAGACCAATTTCTGATAGATTGATTGAATAAAATCGATTTTCATATTTTTATTTATCATAATATCGGTCAGAACGAAACAGATGTGATAAGCATCAATGTCAAGGTCGTAGCACGTCGCCATTTCATTGGTTGAAAGTGTCACGCCCCCATCTAAATATAGACCTGTAAACAAAAGCTATATTGGAAAACACGCACACAGACCCCCTCCAAAAAATGTGTCACGTAAATAACGCGATTCCAATTTAAATATAGGTTAACTGCTGAAACGTCTAAAAATTCTGGTCAATTCCGCTTAGGGGAAATTTACGCTTCGGGATATGTACTGTCATACTCATAGTCAGTGTCAAATAAAAATTTATCATGTGAGAGTCACTTGTGAAAAGTTATTTTATTTTTATAATTAACTACCGGTAATATCAAATATCGATAATATTAATAGAATGGTTGAATCTTTTTGATAAGACCAACTACAAATTTCAAGTTTTGTCAATTGTCAAGATAGGTAACCAGACAGGGCTACTGCTAATCCCAAACCTAACCCTAACCCTGGACCCAGCCCTAACGCTTTTCCTAGCCCTAACCTACAATCTCACCAACAATCCTGCGCTAACCATTTTTCCACCTCAGCGACCTTGACGAAAATTGAGCTGGCCTTAACCTATAGAATTAGCCATATAAGATAATGAGTAATATAAGACTAAAATCTGACTGTATCATTCGCGACGTCAAATCATCATGTTTTTTTAAAGTAAATCACCATATGAAAAGTAATTTATGAGGTCAGGTGTTCGTTGGGCCGAAAAACCAAGGTCCTGTGTACACATTAGCATGCATGTAATAGATCCCTTGGCAATTGGAATTCGATATAAGAGTAGGCCGTAGCGCCGCTGCCCGGGCAAAATTTCCCTCATAGCACACTGTATGGTGTATTATTATTATTATTATGATCAACTTAAACATCTACATGTATGGACTTTTAAAATATGCAAATACAAAAGTTGTAGTTGTAGTAACCACAACAAAGAGTCTTTTGTAGCTGTGCTCGTTAAAATTTGTCAGGCCCAGGGTCAAAAAAAAGTTTCATGTGAATTATTTTTTTTAAAAAATATTCAGCTTTACAAATTATGTTTCAATAAGGGCCCCCTGCCATCTTTCAATATATACATAACACAGGGCAAAATGCTAGCATTTGATATTCCTTCATTGAAAAACCTTATTTATAATGACAACCTACTTTTTCAAGGATCTGCTCTACTGGTTATCTTTGGATTTAAAGCAACCACACAAGATTCATTTCCATACCACTGCTTTTCTCATTTTCATTTAAGTTAGTAAAAAAATGCATTTTTGCATTGAAGAGTACATGTAGCGCGTGTCCTGCTTAAAGGAGCTAAATCACTAACATTTGGGACCTAGAAATCGACAGAAGTGGGTTGCAACGCATAATACTGTAATATGAATGTATATAAACTGATTTACATTCAATGGTTTCCGTTTTACTCTAATTTCAAATCAGTTATGTTCAGCAAAATAATCCAGCAGTCTCAATCGAATGCAAATTTCTAGCGTCTGATTATTCCAGTCTACATACAAATGTACACCGTTTGATTTGGTGTCTAGCCCCGTTCCCTAAGTCTCTTACTAGAACTGGGGCTGAAACGCAATATGGTACACGACTCGTATACCAATTGTAAAATGTTTATTTTGTCTTAAAAATTGGATATCAGAAGCCCATCTTTTTCCGATAAGATCAATTCGTGTTTTCAAAGTTGAAAATTTTGGATGATATTGAGTTAGAGACTAAGCTACTTTAAGTAATATTTTTTTTTTAAATATGAAACATGATCTCATAAAACAAAAACTTGATTACTGTAGAGGGATTAGTTAGGATTGTCTTTATTTTTTTAATTATACTTTCTTTTATTAAAGTTTCAACCCAAATTCAAAAAACTTCACTACTTCAGGAAATATCACGAATATAGACACAGATCAATTTTTATACGGTATATGTGTGCTCTTTTAAAGATGCATTGATTATGTAATATTTAGATAAAAGAGCTGACCATTATGTAAACTCGGATAAAGATGTATTACGTAAGATAAAAGGCTGGTTGTTCTTGCTATAATAGTTATATTGAAGATGCATTATGTAAGATGTAGATAAAGGGCTGGTCGTTCTTGCTATTATAGTTATATTGAACATACATTATGTAAGTCTTAGATAAAGCGCTGGTAGTTCTTGCTATTAATGCAGAACGGAGGGCCTGACAAGGACAGCTGTCTAGTCATTCGGATGGGACAAAAAACGAGGTCCCGTGTACACATTGGCGTGCACGTAAAAGATCCCTTAGCAGTTGGAATTTGATATATATAAGAGTAGGCCGTAGCGCCATTGCCCAGGCAAAATTTCCCTCATAGCGCACTGTATGACGTATGCCAGTCTTCCATTAGCCCAGGTTAGGTGCAAAAGAGTAGAATGTTAAACCCCATTTCATTTCATTTCTTGCTATAAGTTATATTGAAGATGCATTACGTAACATTTAGTTAAAGAGCTGGCCATTCTTCTATTCCTATATTTCAAAAATAGCTATTGCAAAATGAGAAACAGAGGGAAATGGTGTTTATCGTTCACTCGACACAAACTAGCTAATTTCAGGACTAACATTAGTTCAATTTTATTCCAACAATTCACTTTAGCAGTGGGAGGAAACCTAAGTTCCTGGAAAAATCCCACGAGGTTGGACAGGCGACACTACTTCTCGTCACATATAACTGTTGAATCGAAACCATACTTTAATGACATACCTTATGATACGACGGCGACGTGCTAACTATTCGGTGATCCAAACCCTGGCAATGTTTTTGATCAATGTGGAAGTCTGTTAGATTTTATAAGTTTGTAAATGAATTTTGTATCACCAAATAAAGACTAAAAGTGTTTGGGTTTTTTTATTATGAACAATCTTGCCACTTTAAAGTTCACAAAACATGTGAAATTGTTTAATTAACAGTTAATAACTTGTATCGGAAAGGGATTAGTCAAACCAAAGAATTTTTTCAATTTTCTATTCTTTATCTTTACAGCATGCCTCTGCTAAAATTAATCTTTATCTCTGTCCATTATCTAAATGTCAAACTGCTATGTAATTTTTAGTCTAATTTAACCTAAATAACTTAGAGAGAGAGAGAGAAATGGAGTTTAAGGTCCACTCGACACAAGCCAATTCATTCCGGAACTAACATATGGTTTAATTTTATTTCAATAATTCAATAACACACCACCTAAGCCATCCGATATAATTGAGTTTATTTTTATCCAATTGATTTAAAAGGTTGTGTATATCATTTCACGGTTCTCAGGTTAAAATAATCAATATAAGATTTAATTGACTTCGTTGCCAGATATATACATGTTTAATATATACTACTGCTATATATACCTTATTTACCATTGGTTTTTCAACCTATCCGAATGACTAGACAGCTGTCTATAATTAACTTCATTGTCAGATACATGTATATACATGTTTAATATATATTAACGATTGGCTTTTCACCCCATCCGAATGACTAGACCGCTGTATATATTTAACTTTATTGTCAGATATATATACATGTAGCTTATTTACAATTCAAAGATGGGGGTTGGGATGGCCTAGTGGTCTAGAGTGCGGCGCTTCGACCTCTAGCTGGCTGGTCACCTCTGGCTTGCGGCTGTGGTTTCGATCCCTGGTGTGAGCGTATGTGGCATGGAGATAGGGGTGCCTTCTCAACCTCGTGGGTTTCCTCCGGGTACTCCGGTTTCCTCCCACTGCTAAAGACCCCTACGCGCAAGCGAATTATTGAAATGAAACCATATTTTAGTCCCTAAATGACCTAGTTTGTGTCGAGTGGACGTTAAACCCCATTTCTCTCTCTCTCTCTCAATTCAAAGATACATTTTAGGATCTACTCTGAAATTGGAGAGGGGCATAATGTTTTATTTGAATTAAAATCTAGTGCGTCCAAAAGATTTTTCAAATTGATAAAGGATATGAAATGAGGTTTAACATCCTACTGTTCTGCTCTGACTGGTGTAAAAACCTCCCATTATGGCAACCGAGCAGGGGCGGATTCAGGGGCTGCACGCTTGGTCGTATATTATATAGCACACGGTGTGCATCTTATCAGACACACAATCAGCATCTATGTTAATAGCGGCAGAAATTAGCTCCGTAAACCGCGGTCGGCGAGACACAACATGGGGTTGTCACCCCCCTCAAAAATATCCTGGATCCGCCACTGGCGAGATCTTGATGATACAATGAAAAGACAAAATCTGTCCCAGTTAAATTTAGGGTGAAAATAATGACAAAGTTTCGATCTGGTACTAAATATGTTGTACTTTACTACTTAGTAAGCAATAAATCAGAACGCAAACGATTCACATAGTTGTTCCAGTAAATATTGACTGACATTTAAAATGCTGGACTTCAGACTTTCGACATAAGTCAGTCAAAAAAACAAAACAGCTGATAATTCTAAAAATAGTTTGTATCCGTGTAACATGTGCTCGTGACTGCCAATAAATTATGTCATAGATTCTAAATATACTGTGTGTCTATAATAATAATGTCTTTTACACAACTTAGAGCTCCTGACTGCCAATAAATTATGTGACATGATTTGATTAAGCTACATGTTCTTGTTATAAAACAAGGGGTACCCAGAAAATACTTGTTAAATCTTGTTTGTTTTAATTTATGTACCATAATAAGGAGAGAGGGGGAGAGAAAGAGAAATGGGGATTAACGTCCACTCGACACAAACTAGATCATTTCGGGACTAACATATGGTTTTTAATTTCAATAATTCGCTTGTGTGTAGGGGTCTTTAGCAGTGGGAGGAAACCGGATGACCCACAGAAAACCCACGAGGCTGGACAGACGACCCTACTCCTTGCCACATACAACCGGGGATTTGAAACCACTCCAGTTGACTCAATGGCAGGCTGTATGATACATCGTGCGCACACTAACCATTCGGCCATCCAATCCACCACCATAAATTAGTAGATGATAACATAATACTTAATTTGATACATATATATATGTCGGTCAACAAGAAAATATCTATTTGAAATCCAGGCCTTGTTATCCTAGTAAGGTCCCATGTACCCATTGGGGAGCATGTAAACAATCGCTACACACTTGCAATTCTACATAAGAGTAGGCGTATATGGTTGTCCTGTACGGATATTTTATAAATCGCTTATGACGTTTCTTCTGTCTTTTAGTTAAATAACACAGGGTCTTCAAATTAATGAAAAATTATTCAGTGCGTTCCCTGCAGTTCTAATATGAATGTTAGCCCAGTTCGGAGCAGAACTGTAGGATGTTAAACCTCAGAATCAAAATCACGCCAATTAAATTGACTTAATGATAGACCTTATGATACAACGCACTAGCGCTAACCCTTTTGTTCCCCCCCCCACTCTCGATAGAACAGACAGAGATAGAGTTTACTGTCCACTCGACACAAAGTAAATCCTTTTGGGACTAACACATGGTTCAATTTATTATTTCAATGACTCACTTGTGGGTAGTGGTCTTTAGCAGTGGGAGGAAACGAAAGACCTGTGGAACACCACAAGCAAGTTGATAATAGGTGCTAAATGTAACTGTTTAGGGTTATAGGCTAATAGGGTTTAAAACCTCTGTGGCTAAAAGGTCATACTTATCTACAAGATAATATAATATACATGTATATCACTATTACAAACTCGAAAGACTATAATAAATGATGACAGTTTATTAAGACCTCTATCAAGTGACCCTGAGTCTGTGTTCAATCTTGTTGCTTTAAGATTTTTCACTCCCTTTACAGGTTATGTAAACATACCTACATTGACCATGTATATAGACAGGATAACCTTACATACATATCTACACAGGTCATTTATCATTTAACCTTTATCACTGTGTATTTCAAGGATATGGTCCACAATCAGAGAGAGAGAGAGAGAGAGAGAGAGAGAGAAATGGGGTTTAACATCCACTCAACACAAACTAGGTCATTTCGGGAGAAAACCCATGAGTTTGGACATGTGACCCTACTCCTTGTCACGTACAACCGGGGATTCAAAACTGTCATTTGACTCAATGACAGGCTTTATGATACAGCGCGTACGTGCTAACCATTCATTCATCCAGTCTAGATGGGACAAAAACTGATGTCCCGAGTACACATAGGCGAGCATGTAAAAGATCATTTGGAATTTTATATAAGAATAGGTCAGGCAAAATTTCCCCTCATAGCACACTTTATGGCATATGCTCGTCGATGTAAGCCCCGTCGGAAAAGAACAGTATGAATCAATAACGATATTGCTTATCGAATATTGAGTTCATTAACTGTCTTGTTATTACGGTCTGTCCATGGTTTACAGATGGCTGGCTAGTCAACATGAATCAATGAACAATAATAATTATTTGACTTGGATCTAACATCACTTTCAAGGTTAAATCACACTGATTTGAATGAATAAATGAATGAAATGGTGCCTCAGTTCCAAACAGGCTATATTGATTACCTCAATCATTCCATATAAGGGAATTGTTTGGATGGTCGAGTCTGTCATTGAGTCAAATGGCATGGTTTTGATTCCCGGTTGTACGTGACAAGGAGTAGGGTCGCCTGTCCAATCTCCAGGTCCTCCGGTTTCCCCCCACTGCCAAAGACACCTATGCGCAAGCGAATTAGTGAAATAAAGTTGAACCACGTACATGTAAATTTCCTAAAATGCCCTAGTTTGAGTAAATGGTTGTTAACTCTCCCTCTCCATATAAACATGTTATAATTTTATTTTTATCAGATGAAATGCAGGCCTGGGGGCCTGACAAGGACAACTGTCTACTTGTTCGGAGAGGATGAAATGGGACAAAAAACATATGTAAGTCCTATATTCACATTGGTGTGAACGTCAGGGATCCTTGACAGTTGAAATTCAATATAAGAATAGGCTGTAGTGCCGCTGTCTGGGCAAAATTTCTCTCATAGCGCACGCCGCACACTGTATGGCTTATGGCCGTCTCCATTTGTCCATTTTGGGGCATTTTAATTCATTTCCAGCAGATGTGTAATACCAGAGATCAGGATTTTGCCAGAGGGGTGCAGTGATCCAGGTTAAGGTGAAGGGTCATATAGACTTTGCCTGATCCCTTTTCATAAATTTCTGAAATGAATTATTTACACAAAATACAACTTAAAGTTTTATGACACTAATCAAGTTATACTGGGACTGGACCAAATGTTTAAATACTGTATAAGAAATAAGACAAATAGAAAACATATTTTTTATAAATTTGAAAAGTGAACATCTGTATGCAAGCAATTCATTGAAAAAACAATGTCATGTTTCAAAGACCAGTACCTATACTGTACAATGATTAACCAAGCAGTTTATATTGACTTAAATCTATACATGTCGAACCTTATCATACATCTGACAGATGGCCATGCAAAATATACAATAGCTGCTATGGGTGTTGGCTGAATGAACTGTTTGCACTGCAAAGGTTTCAAATGTTGTTAAAGTAATCAATTTGAAATACACATGATCGAGTACAGAGAGAAGAGAGAGAGCATATGGTTCAACTTTATTTAATAATTCGCTTGTGTTTAGTGGTTGTTAGCAGTGGAGGAAACCAGAGGACCCGGAGAAAACCCACAAGGTTGGACAGGCGACCCTACACCTTGTCATGTACATGTACAACCCAGGAATCGATACCACACCTGTTGACAGAATGACAGACTTAAAATGATACAGCATGCACATGCCAACAATTCGGCCACCCAACCCACCCTCGGACATGAAAGGATGCTGTATTTAATTTAAAATACAAAGAAAATCAAAGAATAGAAAAATTATCTAGCACACTGTCCAATCAACCCACTCCAAATATTCTTTAAAAAATAAAAACATTGAAAAAAGGTTTCTAGTATACCAGGTCTTCCATCCCATCCCATCCAAAGCCAAAAATTTTAAAAATCCAAAACTGAAACATTGCCAGCTTTGTACTTGAGGCTAAACAAGTGTCTTTCTTTCAAATACAATGTTTACATGACTTCTACATTGTAAATAAATGTAGTCAGTTTGTGGTGCACATTCGGGACATCTTGATCTGGAAATGACATGGGGCAGGTTGCTCTGTTTTCGTTTTATTGTAGATCTATAACATTGACTCACCCTACTTCTCCCTAACACTAACTACCTCTATAACAGTTCAGACTTCAGGGCCCTCCTCGCCAAAAATAAAGGTCCACCACTATATGCAGATCATAAAAAACATTCACTCGTCATACTCCTCCCTAATCCTAACCACCTAGGTCAGTGCTTATGTGGAGACTTTACCTCTCCCCCAAATTCTTAAACCTAATCACCTCACAATGGCTGTTCAAACTTCAGGGCCCTCCTCCCCCAAAAAATAGGTTCACCACTACATGTACATGCAGATCCTAATTATTCAATGTTACTTGAACAAGATATGAAGCTACAGTGGCTCAGTGAGTAAGGTACTTCTTGGCTCGCTAACTTGTATTGGCTATTGGCTGAGAAGATTCATCAGGATTTTCCGGTGTGGTTCCCCCTTACCAGTACAGGTAGGAGCCAGTAGGAGGGCCTAGCCAGGAAAAACATATAGTTGTTTGGACGGAATAAAAAACCAAAGCCCTGTGTACACACGAGCATTCACGTAAATTCAGAAAAATTAAGAGTAGGCCATAGTACTGCTGCCTGGGCAAAATGTCTCGAATAAAACACTGCATCCCCAGTTGGGCAGAACAGTTCATTTCATTTCAGGAAAATTTGTCCAGGCATTGGCACAAAGAATTTGATTTCCATACTGTGATCTCTTTTAGATAAAAGAAGTGACATAAAATACATTCTACCTACTCTTTCCAGAACATCTAGTGACACTTTACTAACATATGTTGTTGTATACCATGCTTTTATTTTATTTTCCAAGACAGGCAAATTGGTAAAACTTTTATGTAGAGGAATTGTGTCAGAAATAAAATGGGGTTTTATGGTCTAACTTTCAGTATGAATAGCGGCAGTCTTAAATTTAATCAATAAAGTGTTTAGTTGTATGGATGGAACAAAAATGACACAGTGTCCCTCAAGAATCTGATTACAAAGTGTTTGGTTATACCCCCATGCTAGTTGTGCAGGATAGAGGTCTAGTTGTTCGGATGGGACAAAAAACTGAGGTCCTGTGTACATGTAAAAGAACCCTTGGCAGTTGGTATTTGAAATAAGAGTAGGTCGTAATACCACTAATTGAGCAAAATTTCATTTAATAGGATACTGTATGGGCTGCCCTATCATCTCTTTATAGCCCAGCTGGTACAGAAAAGGAGGGTGTTATTGTTAATTAAACCCCACTTCATTGAATTATCAGTGATGATGTTTGTATATTACTGTTTATACATGTACCCGGTAGTTAAAATGTCTGCCATATAAAAATTTCAATGACGAATATAATTTATTCATTTTCATAATTATTATTTTATAGAGAACCTCAGCCCGAACACAGTGATGACATTACTTGCTAAGGACCCCATTGGAAAAAACCAAAAATGTAGATTTGCATAAAATTTATTTATTTTTGCTGGTTTTCATTATTTTCCATTGTCATGAATATATCTGTTTCTTAGAATAATAAAAAAAATAAACAAAAAAATGTGTTAATTTCAAAATAACCCAAGTCATAGTATTGGCATTAGTATGTAAACATTCACATAAGACTCAAGTCAATTTTTATGTCATGGAAATATTCTATTCTTTAAAACAGTTATATTATTAATGATCGTGAATATGATGAAATTCTATATAATCAAATATAATATATGCATATAAGACAAGACTACTTACCAAAATCAATAAACTGTTTCATTGACAGGGGCATTGGATTATATTGGGAATAATGGTCCAACATCACCCCCATCCTCTGTAATAAACATCTCGCGATTCTCATCTTGCAAATTTAATATTTTTGTTCCCTATTTGGAACCTGAGAGTCTAGATGCGACAGCAAGGCCTATTTATATTAGTATTTAGGGTCTACCATCCATGCATTCACAATCACAACATCGACGACTTCACTCTTTGAAACAACCGTTATAATGTCCGCAGTTGTTATCTTGCTGAGCTCTGATTTTACAAATACGTCCATGCAGCACACATGACTTCAACTGAACACTCGGCTTGACCGAATTTCCCTTTATATTATTATTTCCTCACACGTCTCTCGTCAGCTGGTGACCTTTCAACCCCAACAACATACAATCTATTTTTAGAAATTTCCCCGAGATAACTCTGGCTGAACTGGAAAAAGCCGGTAAGCGTCAAGTAACGGCGTTCGTACTAGAATAGTCTGGAATGGCATTTATTCGTCGATAATTTGCCGCCTTCGTGTTTTCAACAATGTTTTGGTGACACTAACGATAAATGTGATTCTGATTGAAGTATTACTAAACGATGACAAGACAACGCCCATATTATATCGTGACGTCACATCTCTAATATTTTTTTTTATTTCTGCGTAATGCTAATGGATTGCATTGTTTCACGGAATTTTCCGATCAGCAGTGGAAAATATCCAAACTGCGCCATGGATATAGGATTGACTTTGCGGGGATTATGAAGGGATTTCACATGGGCGGCATTGCCAGGGTTTATTTATTTCGACTGAGTCACTAATGGGTTATCGCCGTATTTAAAATTTAATAAAATAAGAATAGGATTTTTTTTTTTTTTAAATCAGATCTAGTGCTGCCATATATGGATGTCACGGTAAGATAAGAAAGTAAAACATTTATATTTGAATTTTCATAATATAAAAATAAAAAACGAAGGCTAATCATTTTTATACGCCCACATTTTCATGTGGACGTATATTGTCGTCGCCCCTGTTCGTCCGTCCGTCCACAATTGTTTGTGAACAGTCTACAGGTCACAATTTTTATCCGATTTCAATGAAACTTAAAATATAGATTTATCACCCTAAGATCTCGGTGCCTTTCGATATTGGCATGTATCGGACTGTAACTTCATGGGTTCTGGCCCCTGATTGTACGAAAAATCACGTTTTTTAGCTTGTGAACAGTGTAGAGGTCACAATTTTGAACCGATTTTGATGAAACTTGACATGTATGTTTATAACCCAAGGATCTTGGTTCCTTTCGATATGTGCACCCATCGGATCGTAACTTCCTGAATTATGTCCCCTGATTGTCCGAATATTCGCTTTTGTTAACTTGTGGTCCCTCTGGAGGTCAAAATTATTATCCGATTTAAAAAAAACGTTTGATTATATCACGGTTACATGGTAATGAAAAGAGGATTTCAATTTCGTGAAAATCGGACCATAATTGATGGATAAAATGGCCGCCGTTTGTACGCGAATAGTGTGAAAATATATTATATCAAGGTTGTGGATCCTATAGAGGTCACAATTTTGAACTGATTTTGATGTAACTTGAAATACATGTTTATAACCCAAAGATCTTGGTTCCATTGCATATTTGCGCATATCAGCTCGTAACTTATTGAATTATGGCCCCTGATTGTACGAAAAATCACCCTTTTTTGCTTGTGGTCCCTCTGGAGGTCACTTTAAAAAAACGTTTGATTATGGGTGAGTTTGAATTATGTTTTTCTGATGATTACTTAAAATGCAACAACTCTTGTTGACTGCCCGGACGATTTAGCTGCTGTGTGGGCGTATATTTCGTTGCCTGGCAATCTATTTTTATATATCTTATTAATTGTGGTATGCAAAACATTTAGCCCACATCGTTCGGATGGGGCGAAAAACCGAGGTCACGTGTATACATTCGCGCGCACGTAAAAGATCACTTGACAGTTGGAATTCGATATAAGAGTAGGCAAAATTTCCTTGATAGTACACTGTATGCCTATCTCCATTAGCCCAGTTCGGCGTAGTTAGCCTACTATACTTGTAACCTTAAAACCTTGTGCCTGGAGTTAGACATACTCCTGCGCAGTGTTTCGTTTGATTAGAACTAATCCACTTCACACTGCTATCTTGAGTGAACATTGTTGTCCTAAATTATTATTGGTCAGTAGTGCCATTACCAACCAATGACCTACATTGTAACAAACAATATCGGGGTTAACCAGACCTCAAAATATGTTACCGCAATGTATCTAGTGACAATCGCGACTTGTTTACGTCATAACCCGCGAGATTTATTATGCTCGATTATCCAGTGCCAACATGTTTTCTTTGTCGGCCATTTCGAAAATTATGCCGAATGCGAGAAGAGAGGAGGGATTTGATTGGACGTTAAAAAGAGACACGCCCCGCCCAATTTCGAGAATATGACTTCTATCCAGCAATGGTAAGAGAGGGATTTCTCGCGCCATTGCTTCAGGAATATGGGAGTTAGACGGAAGAGATCAGTAGTGGAGCCATTCTAAGTTCGGCGGAACAGAATAGTAGGACGTTAAATCTCATTTCATTTCATTTCAATTTGATTATGTTGGTTTATGTTTGAAAAGGTAGGCCTAATCCTTATAATATGGCCTAATACATAACAAATAAGTATACTTTTCAAATTTAAATATTTAAGAAACCGCGTGTATGTTTTGGATTCTTTTTTTGTAAAACGATTACAGCCCAGTTAATCTGCTCTCCTGATAACGGGAGAACAGGTCTGTAACAATGTCGGAAATAGCCTATAGAATTTCTTCCGTAAGCATGAAACGACCTACTGTAAATGATTCTTTTATGTTTACGTCAAAGCGGTATAAAATTTTCCCACGGTAAAAGCCGTCTTCTTCGCAGTGGCTTAATGAGTACGGCATATTAACTTTTTTACTCCGACAAATTAAACTCTCAAACATTTTTTTGAGGTAAAAGAAAAATAAATAAAGACGTTTGAAGTATTTGTAGTTAAAAAATATTTCCTATTTAGTGTAAAGGGGTATTAAAATGAGTAAAATGCATCACTTTGCCCGAAGCAGTTAGGTGTTAAGTAAACATTGCACAAGCCGTTGAGCCAATGACTACCGCCGCGTGCAGGTAACGCACGTGCTGTGGACCATCATCTGTTTAAGAGATAATTCGTGAGTAATTCTCTGTGAAACAGATTGGGAATTCAGGTGGGTAAGGAGTAGTATTTCGGTTACAGAAAGGCGCCGTCCTATCCATCCGGACCTTGTAACACGGGCGTCGGATAAGACATAACGTTTTGTCAATCGGATGAGACAATAGCAACACGATGCGTACGTGGTCTTGGCGTCTCAAATACCCTTTAATCAGCTAGCCTGGAGGTCGCGGCCGGGTTCACTTCCAGTGCTGGCCGAGAAAGTTCATCGAGATTTTTAGGTGTGATTTCCTATTGTCAGTGGTGCAGGACCGAAGGACCTGGCAAGGACTGTTGTCTAGTCGTTCGAATGGAGCGAAAAACCTACGGGTCCCTTGTACACGTTGGCGTACACGTAAAAGATACCATGGCAGTTGAAATTCGATATAGCCTAAGAGTAGGCTGCAGTGCCACTGTCCTGGCAAAATTCCCCTCATAGCACATTCATTAGCCCAGTAGTACGTTAAATTACATTTGATTTGATTTCATGTAGTTACTCACTGATCCACCGCGACTCGAGTGGACCCGTACTAACCGCTTTATATAATCTCTTGTAGACCAAATACAAATAATGTTATCAACTGTTTTTATATTAAACGATTTATAGTAACTATTATGATAAGTTTATCGCAGTGATAAGCTTGCTCGCTAACTGTTAGAAAATATTTTATATTTGTGTATGTAATTGTATAAGAGAAATGGGTTTGCACATAGGCATGGCTTGTTCTCTAAATCTATGTTTACTGAATAAAAATATTGTTTATGAAAACAAATAGTGAATCGATTGGTCAGGGCATTGAGCGTTCGACAAAAATGCCATTTGGTCGATTTTTCTGTGTGGGCCAAGGGAAAGCCTTTGTGACTTTTGAATCCTGACCCCAAATTCACAAAGCATTCTCAGACTTAAGTTAAGAATTTGATCAACTTTCAATCACTGTTTATAAGACATATCTTTGATCCAGTAACACAAAAGTTTGCACATAGTTTCTTATTCATGTATTTAATAAAGTAAAACAACAAAATTATAATAAAGGGCTGTGATTTAATTAAAATAATTTCTTATTCATGTATTTAATAAATTAAAACAACAAAATTATTATAAAGGGCTGTGATTTAATTAAAATAAGTCGAACAATTTTCAGTAAATTCTCAACTTAAGTCTGGGAATGTTTTGTGAACTCGGGACCTGGCCTAGTGGGCCTACTTTGTATAGGAAGTAAACCCGAGGTGTCCATCCGTGTATAGACCTACATTGCCGTAAAACAGGGAAATCCAAGCTAAGCACATTAGGAAATGTCACTGTCCCGGCAAAATATTCTCAAAAATATACATGTACTGTGTTTACGGAACATTAAACCTGCATTAAACCTCATTCATGTATGGAGGAAAGTCAATTGAACAGGTGTGTGAACATACAGATAAAGGGAAATAACTCTGTTTAGGAAGCATTTTGAACAGCGTTGAATCTTGATTGTGACTGTTGCCATGCTCGTGTTGCGAGAGAGAGGGGTAGGCGATGGTTACCAAATCCGTAAGTCTCGGTGTTGCAGTTTTGGTTGGGTGCACATAACATTTATTTAATTTGGCATTACGACAGTGCATCTAGACTGAAGAGAATTAACAACTGGAAGGTTTCTTGTCTTATGCCCGGTCGGGTGTCCGATCCCTGCATTCGCGTAATCAAGATTTCAACAAACGGAAGTGACGAACATTTTCGGTCCCCCAATCAGTTCACGGCCCTCAATCTGCAGTTCACGGCGTCTGGCCCGTGAGCTTGAGATCGGAGCAGATGAAATATCACAGGCCAATGCGAAAGTATTTACACAAAGGAAATGAAAACGGGAAATGATACACAGTCAAACTGATTAAGATACAGATCTACATTTCGTTTCGTTTTTTTATACTTTCCATAGTCTACACTACACGAAGATGTTACTGGTTGTAGTGGAAGGTGGCGCCAGAGGTCATACGAGCGGCTTTTGGCCTTGGTTACCCACAATTCCGTGCACCCCAAGCCAAAAACTCGTCGTAACAGACAGTTTCATTGGCTAATCCCTCACATCACCCAGAACGCAGGTCATATAATAACTCATCCAGATTCTAGTGTAGTAAAGACAAGTAAAACAAAATTTTGAAGTATACAAACGAAACGAAATATGATTTGTGTTTTATCAGATTGTAAACCAATACACTTGAAGAGTGGCCTAGCTTGGCTTAATTAAAAGACCGCCATTAAATATGGGGTGTTCGATTATTTAACAGAATGTAAATAACAAAGATACGAAACAAATTTAATATGAATCAGTTTATATTACACGATTCTAAGCCCATTTTCGCCTGTTCAGATTTCCATCTGTTTACGTTTTATAGAATGGAGCACTTTGAACACAAAGTCAAAGATTATAAATATAAGAATAGAAAAAATATCGACTATACAAAATCTACATTAATATACATTTCCAAAAATAGCCAAGTGTGTACTTTCCTTTTATCACACAGAAAATATACATTATGATTTGAAGAAACGAAACTTTATCACTGAAATCGTTATTAGCGAAAATAAAAATGAAATTACGTGTCTGTCCGTATATTTTGCCCAATGTGAAGGAGATTAAAATGTTTCTTGTTTATAGTTATGACGTTTCAATGTGGCCATCCTATCATAAAACATCAAAAAGATGTTTTTTATTTTTTGGTGTGCATGTCAATTCTTTTATCGTCTCGCATACTTTCTCATAAACGAGCCAGCATGCAAGCAATATGTTAATGAATGGTTCGTTCGTAAAATCGAGCTTCGACCAAGGGCAGATCATGTGAATACGTGAATACCCCATGGATGAAACCCAGGGTATAGTTTTTGAGTGGTACGTAAAATAAAGCTACGACCAAGGGCAGCTAATGTGAATACCTTATGGATGAACCCAGGGTATAGTGGAGTAGAACCGAATGAGGCCACTGGGGATACCGAGGATAGCCTCTTCTTGATTGTATGCCCCCATCCCACCCGCCCTACCACCCAGAATATCGCATATTTTTTAATTATGTAAAAAAAAGATAGTGTCAACAAATTAAGTAGCATAAACAATGACCCATCTGTTTAAGAGCATTATCACGTCCCTGAATCTTCATTAAATCTCCTGTTAATACCTTTTTGAATTTTCATTAAATCATCCCCTTGTTCGATATGTGCTATCCAGAATACACGGCGCGGTTCCATTACATTATTCCATTGGGATGTTTGACACACCAAAATGTAGGTCAAATACGTTATGTCAGTTTCCGTGAATTGTTGCCCTTGAATTCTGAGCTGAACGCCGGGTAACATAGGCTGAATGACCGGTGGGCAATTTGAATTGAACACAATAACAATGATTTGCTTTCACAATATCACAAAAAAACTAGCCATACTGCTTCATTCGCCTTACTGAACCTGATTCATAAAACTAAAGCGAACGTTTGTACATTGTCAGATCCTGAACTTTGAGGTACCCAGACCCAGTTGAACATAACGATCTCTTCCGAACCACCAAGACCCGCCAGAACCATTTATAATGCCTACCACCCATCTTTCCGGAAACCGATTGATTTATTAACTTGATATATTTAAAGATCGCGTCTTGTCCTCCTGTTTAAACTACCCCCAACGATAACACCACGCCCATTTCGATCCCCTATAATTTTTTCTATTGGTCGACCGCGTCCATTTTTATACACACGACTGATAACATAAGATTGTGAAATATATGATCTTTGTGATCCCAAAGGACCTCCGGGTATAGCACCACCCAAAACGCCCCCATGTATTGCACCTCCAGGTCCAGACAAAACACCCCCGGGTATAACACCACTGGGTCCAGTTTCACGTATGCCCAAAGTCCCTCCAGGTATAGCACCATAATTAGTTGATTGTCTACCATCTACCTTATTCAGATCAATGCGGTTACTACTTTGAATTCTTCCCGGATCCGACCTGCCGACACTATGAGTTCTTCTTGGATCCGTCCCGTCGATACTTTGAGTTCTTCTGGAAACGATGTTGTCTACCCGATCTCTATTTCTATTACGGACTATCCTGCGATCTCTATCACTCACACTTCCAGCTCCCCCAGAGTCTACCCTGTCTCTTCTTTGAGATCTTCTGAGATCTGTTCCATCATAGTTCTGTTGTCTACGTCCACTTATTGTCTGGGGTCGCATAGAATCCCTCCCGACGCCATCCCTTCCATGATCTTCTCTATTTTCTGTTCGTCTTGGATCAACTCTATTTTCTATTCGTCTTGGATCCGGTATGTTTACTGTTCGTCTTGGATCCTGTCTGTTTTCTGTTCGTCTAGGATCCCGTCTGTTTTCGGATCGTCTGGGATCCAGCCCACCTTCAATTCGTCTTGGATCCACTATACTTTCTGTTCGTCTTGGGTCCACTCCATTTTCAGGTCTTCTTGCAGATATCCGTCTTGGATCAATTCGTCTTGGGTCAATTCTATTTTCTGTTCGTCTTGGGCTCACTGTATTTTCTGTTCGTCTAGGATCCTGTCTGTTTTCTGTTCTTCGAGGATCCTGTCTGTTTTCTGATCGTCTGGGATTCTGTCTGTTTTCTGTTGGTCGTCTGGGATCCTGTCTGTTTTCTGTTGGTCGTCTGGGATCCTGTCTGTTTTCTGTTGGTCGTCTGGAATCCTGCCTGTTTTCTGTTGGTCGTCTAGGATCCTGTCTGTTTTCTGTTGGTCGTCTAGGATCCTGTCTGTTTTCTGATCTTCTAGGATCTTCAATACGTCTTGGATCCACCCTACTTTCTGTTCGTCTTTGGTCCACTCTATTTTCAGTTCTTCTTGGAGCTGTTCGTCTTGGGTCCACCCTATTTTCAGTTCTTCTTGGAGCTGTTCGTCTTGAATCGTTTCGTCTTGGGTCTGTTTGTCTTGGGTCAACTCTGTTTTCTGTTCGTCTAGGACCCTGTTTGGGATTCTGTCGATTTTCTGTTCGTCTGGGATCCACTCTACTTTCTATTCGTCTTGGGTCCACTCTATTTTCAGTTCGTGTGGGATCTTCTTTGGGATTCTGTCTGAAATCTGCGCGTCTTGGATCCTCTGTATTATCAGTTCGCCTGGGATCTGTTCTTCTTATCCCTGTTCGTCTGGGATCCTCTCTATTTTCTGTTCGTCTTGGATCAGCTCGTCTTAGGTCCACTCTGTTTTCTATTCGTCTTGGGTCAACTCTGCTTTCTGTTCGTCTCGGGTCAACTCTATTTTCTATTCGTCTTGGATTAGTTCGTCTAGGATCCACTCTACTTTCTATTCGTCTTGGGTCCACTCTATTTTCAGTTCGTGTGGGATCTTCTTTGGGATTCTGTCTGAGATCTGCGCGTCTTGGATCCTCTGTATTATCAGTTCTTCTGGGATCTGTTCTTCTTATCTCTGTTCGTCTGCGATCCTCTCTATTTTCTGTTCGTCTTGGATCAGCTCGCCTTAGGTCCACTCTGTTTTCTATTCGTCTTGGGTCAACTCTGCTTTCTGTTCGTCTCGGGTCAACTCTATTTTCTATTCGTCTTGGATCAGTTCGTCTAGGATCCACTCTACTTTCTATTCGTCTTGGGTCCACTCTATTTTCAGTTCGTGTGGGATCTTCTTTGGGATTCTGTCTGAGATCTGCGCGTCTTGGATCCTCTGTATTATCAGTTCGTCTGATATCTGTTCTGCTTATCTCTGTTCGTCTGGGATCCTCTCTATTGTCTGTTCGTCTTGGATCAGCTCGTCTTAGGTCCACTCTGTTTTCTATTCGTCTTGGGTCAACTCTGCTTTCTGTTCGTCTGGAGTCAACTCTATTTTCTATTCGTCTTGGATTAGTTCGTCTAGGATCCACTCTACTTTCTATTCGTCTTGGGTCTACTCTATTTTCAGTTCGTGTAGGATCTTCTTTGGGATTCTGTCTGAGATCTGCGCGTCTTGGATCCTCTGTATTATCAGTTCGCCTGGGATCTGTTCTTCTTATCTCTGTTCGTCTGGGATCCTCTCTATTTTCTGTTCGTCTTGGATCAGCTCGTCTTAGGTCCACTCTGTTTTCTATTCGTCTTGGGTCAACTCTGCTTTCTGTTCGTCTGGGGTCAACTCTATTTTTTATTCGTCTTGGATTAGTTCGTCTAGGATCCACTCTACTTTCTATTCGTCTTGGGTCCACTCTATTTTCAGTTCGTGTGGGATCTTCTTTGGGATTCTGTCTGAGATCTGCGCGTCTTGGATCCTCTGTATTATCAGTTCTTCTGGGATCTGTTCTTCTTATCTCTGTTCGTCTGGGATCCTCTCTATTTTCTGTTCGTCTTGGATCAGCTCGTCTTAGGTCCACCCTGTTTTCTATTCGTCTTGGGTCAACTCTGCTTTCTGTTCGTCTCGGGTCAACTTTATTTTCTATTCGTCTTGGATTAGTTCGTCTAGGATCCAGTCTACTTTCTATTCGTCTTGGGTCCACTCTATTTTCAGTTCGTGTGGGATCTTCTTTGGGATTCTGTCTGAGATCTGCGCGTCTTGGATCCTCTGTATTATCAGTTCGTCTGGGATCTGTTCTTCTTATCTCTGTTCGTCTGGGATCCTCTCTATTTTCTGTTCGTCTTGGATCAGCTCGTCTTAGGTCCACTCTGTTTTCTATTCGTCTTGGGTCAACTCTGCTTTCTGTTCGTCTCGGGTCAACTCTATTTTCTATTCGTCTTGGATTAGTTCGTCTAGGATCCACTCTACTTTCTATTCGTCTTGGGTCTACTCTATTTTCAGTTCGTGTGGGATCTTCTTTGGGATTCTGTCTGAGATCTGCGCGTCTTGGATCCTCTGTATTATCAGTTCGTCTGGGATCTGTTCTTCTTCTCGCTGTTCGTCTGGGATCCTCTCTATTTTCTGTTCGTCTTGGATCAGCTCGTCTTAGGTCCACTTTGTTTTCTATTCGTCTTGGGTCAACTCTGCTTTCTGTTCGTCTCGGGTCAACTCTATTTTCTATTCGTCTTGGATTAGTTCGCCTTGGGTCCACTCTGTTTTCTGTTCGTCTAGGATTGTCTCTATTTTCTGTTCGTCTTGGACCTTCTTTATTTTCTATTCGCCGGGGAACTGCTCTAGTATGATTTCGTCTTGGATCTAACCTTTTTTCGGTTCGTCTCGGATCCACTCTATTGTCGGTTCGTCTGGTATCCTGTCTGTTTTCGATTCGACTTGGATCATATCTATTTCCCGAACGTCTTGGATCGCCTCTGTATCCTGTTCGTGTTGGATCTTCCCTATTTTCTATTCTTCTCGGATCTGTTCTATTCCGAATGCGTCGAGGATCTACCCTTTCTCTATTTTCAATTCTCCTTTTGTCACCAGTTGCTGTGGTTTGTGTTGCAGTAGGACCTATCCAGATATTACCCGAATTCCTGTCTTGTGATTCGGACTGATCCAGTTTCGTAACATTCAGTATCCGGATAACTCTCCGGTATCCGCCGCGGCTCCTGCGTCTACTATCGAAGAGTTCACCTGCTGATATTGTGGAATTCTCTATTGTACTAGACCGTGACGCTATTGTGTCCCTGGAATGCGTTCTCCCACGAGATCGTGACGACGTCTCTCTGGAATCCTTTCTCCCATGTTCGTGTCTATGTCTATCTCTATTACGACGGAGACTTTGGTCGTGGGCAGTGTCCGGAACCCCTGTTAAAAGATTTTCCCTTGCCAATTTATTTTTGTTCCGTTTGTATAATATGGGTTGACCAGATAAACTGACATAATTATTTACCATTCGTTCTTTTGTATCGTCGCCATTTTGACTTAAGTCTTTTGCATTTTCAGAAACTTTGTGGTATTTCCATAAATTATTCTGATGCCGATGCTGATTACGAAAGTGTTCCTCGTCCTTTAAATGCGATTGGTCTTGGATGTATCCTGATTTTAAACCAATATCGTCTCTACCACCTTGTAGACTCCTATGTCGTTGTCGAAGGCCGATGTTTTCAATGTCCACCGCTTTGGGTGCTTCATCCTTCTGTGCGAATGTTGACCTTGACACACTAATCAAGGTCAAACAAACCAGCATCTTCACCACAAGCCCTGCCATGGTACCTGAAATATATAAACATAAATCGTTTGATTAATTTCTATCAATGATATTCAAATTAACGCGTTATTAAAGATTTCATTCAAACTAATTTTGTTCTAAAAATGAAATGAAATAAAATTGGACTTAACGCCCTACTATTCCACAGCAAAACCCTGAATGAGTTACCAGGAGGTCCCGGGCTCGATCTGTGTATTAACTGATATTTTCCAGAATTGGGGTGCACGTACAAGAACCCTTAGCAGTTGAAATTCGGGAACGAATAGGGGGAATGGCGGTGTTCACACAAAGATATATGGCATACTGCAAAATGTATGTTCGTCTTCATTCGCCCTGCTAAATGGAGGTCTCGTGTAAAAGACCCCTTATGCTATAAGAACAGGCCATAAAATTTCCTCCACAGTGTGCCCGTCTTCGTTAACCTAGCCGGAGAACAACAGTAGGGCGTTTAATAATCTGATTAAAATACGTTATATTTCGTTTCGTTTTTTTTTTCTTTCGATGGCCTCAGCTACGGAGAACGCTAAATCGGAGACGGTCCTACCCATTTTAGCACATATGACGTCATATATAGATTGTGGGTTAGGGTTAGGGTAAGGGCTAGGACCTGTAGATGTGGTCAAAGTCCCGAGATGTAAACAGGGCTAGCCCTAACCCTAACCCATGATCAAGCCTAACCCTTACCCTAACCCATAATTCACATATGACGTCACAATTTGCGTAGGACCGTCTCCGATCTAGCGTTCTCCCTCTACTACATGCAGATCCGGCCAGTTAGGATAGAAGGTCGCGTCAGGGTTAATACGACCGACTTTTGAATTTATGACGTCAGCCATTGATTAATCAATCAGCCTTGACGTTTCTAGTATTTTACCCACAGTTCCGTGCACCTCGCGCCAAGAACTCGTCGTAACAGACCGTTTCATTGGCTTATCCCTCACATCATCCAGAAGGTGGCTTATATAACAACTCTTCCAGATCTTAGTGTAGTAAAGACAAGTCAAACGAAATTTTTAACTATATATTTTAATCAGATTCGACGTTAAATATCATTTCATTTTATCTTCAAATATAAGCAAATAATTTGATACCAAATAAAACACTGAAACGAAAATAGCCGCGGGATATCGTCTTAAACTGGTGCATAATAACGCCTATGGTGGTTCATTATACGCCGTTTGAAATTACAAAAAGGAAGTCCAGACAGCGTGAAATAAAGTAAATGGAGCCCTTTTAATTGTGCATTACAACTGCTCGGCTTATGAATAGATTTACTCGGCTCATATTATATATCACATGTTTACATTATAGCCCACACAATAAATTATTATCCACTGTCACAGAGACGTTTAGCGCGATTTAAAGAGAGACACGGAGAGAGAGGGGGAGAAAGAGAGAGAGAGAGGGGGGGTCCACTCCACACAAACTAGGTCATACCGGGATTAAAATAGGGTCTTATTTCAGTTCTATAATTCGCTAGAGCGTAGTGACCTTTACAGTGGTAGGAAACCGGAAGACCCAGAGAAAACCCACGAGGCTGGAAGAGAGCGAGTAAGACAGCGGGCGAGAGAGAGAGGTCCACTCCACACAACAGTTGCTGTCCCGAAATCCTTTTATCTCGTAGGGAACCACGGTGGTTAAGCGTGTAAGACACCAACTCGCTAGCCTAGAGGGCGCAGGTTACCGTGCGGTATTGGCCCATAGAGGTCATGGGAATTTTCCCGCGTGGTTTCCTTTTGTCAGTGGAGCATGGCTGATGACCTGGCGAGGACAGTTGTATAGTTGTTCGGTTGAGACAAAAATACATTGGCCTGCGCGTAAAAGATTCGTTGGCAATTGGAATTTGATATGAAAGTAGGCCGTAGCGCCACTTTCCTGACAAATTTTCTTTATATACGCTTTATCGTTTATCATAAGTTCAAGTTTTAAATCCCATTTAAATCTGCGCCACTTTAACAAAATCGTACAGATTCTTGTGCATTAACGAAACGTAAAATACAATTTTGAACTTTAAAAAAACGAAACTAAACGAATCAAGATTTTGTATTTGAATATAAGATTTGCCTATAAGATTTAATCTGTAACATAAAAAAGATAAGAAGTATTTGATAAGTGGCATAGATAGATATATAAAAACAGTAGAGTATTGTCAAACACTATCACATGTAGATCCTTGATAGACCGGGTACATCATTCATATCAATGATTATATACTCTCCCAAAAAAGAAACGCAACGTTACATTTCGTCGTCAGTATGTCCTCGCTCTACTATCGCCTTGTTGCAACAAGAACGGCGACACGTCGCTGAACCAAACTGCTCTCCAGTGTTGCTGTGACCATACACTCAGTGCCCGAACCCATTAAAGTTGGATTTCATGGTGTCGGCGTATTTCAAAACAGAAGCTCTAACGAGGACGTCTGCCTCGTTATTCGGTTTCACGTAGGCGTTTGCCTACTGTCTGGTACGAGATTCTACGCCGTCCTTGAATTGCTGCTGCAGTAGAGGTCGCTGTTGAAAACCATTTACGCCAATGACGTAACCGGAAGTGACGACCCAAGACATGTGGGACCACACTTGTTTGGCTTGAGCTTGGGCGTTCACGTGTTGAACTTCGCTGTCGGTACCTATCCCAAAGGCGAGAAATGGAACTAAGGGAAACATTAAGCAGCCTGGCTACATCTGTCTTGGGGTCGCCTGCTTGTAATCCACCAATAGCGTTGTTGCGTTGGTCTTCGTTCGGATGTGGCATCACTTGGGTCTTTGAGTGTTTACATGTGCAGCTGATTTGGAAACCGAGAACCCCGGGATTTTAAAGACCTTGGATTTAGGTTCCATGCGAAAAGCTCGCGAAGTTGTTAAATTCATGTTTCTTGGTGCAATCAAGCGATAAAAAATTTCGACAAAAAGGATCACCAGTCACAATTAGTGACCCTACCTTTAAAGTTAATAATGAATTTCTTTTATCCTTACATATTGGCATTAAAAACAAGTAAGATTTACCGAAACAAAGACCTGGTTCAAATAAAAAAATGATGAAAAATGGGTTGTGCGTTTCTTTTTTTGAAGAGTATATATAAATAATAGACAACAAACTATACCTTGTTCATACCATATCTACCGGTTGTTACAAATGATAAATACAGGGAACAATGAATGAATTAAGTAAGAGTGAGAGAGATAGAGAGAGAAGGGGGGGGTGTTAACGTTCACTCGACACAAACAATGTCATTTCGGGACTAAAATATGGTTTCATTTTATTTCAATAATTCGCTTGGGCGTATGTGTCATTAGCAGTGGGAGGCTGGAAGAGAGAAAAGAGAGAGAGAGAGAGAGATGGTGTGTAACGTCCGCTATACACACGCTAGGTCAATTCGGTATATATGTTTCAATTTCATTTTAATAAATCGCTTGTGTCTTAATATAATTCCGGGGGACGAGGTTGGGGGGTGGGGGCTACGCAGTTGGACAGGCGCCTCCGCTTCTTGTCACGTACAAGCGGGGAATCTAAACCACACCCACTAGACTCAATAATGACAGCCCAGGAGTCGTATGGGACGGAGTTTAATGTCATACTTGTCAGGTCTGACTCGAATAAGTAAAGGGCAATATTGGTGTCGGCTATTATCACATAATAGGTAAATTTTACCGTGACAGCAATTGAATTCCATAGGTCAAAGGTTAGCTTATGTGAATGTTAACTTATACACGGGAACTCAATATTTTCACCATGTTTATTCCCGTGGAACTCTCGCAGCTCACACCATCCGGATTAGTGAGCCAGCGACTTACTCACTGGGTTAACACGGCTCCCATTTGACCAGTGGATAATAGACCTGATTTGCTGATCAATTTTCATTCACGATTTAATCATGAAATGGATAATCAAGACTATAGATAGATTCTCGATATTCAGAGTGGATAAATTTGACTGAAATTTTCAGCAAATTGCCTTTACATTATCTAGTTTTTAACTATTATAGCGAGAACTGCTTTACTGCAATCTGAACAAAATACAGATCTATATTTCGTTTCGGTTTTTTAATCTTTCGATGGTCTACATGCTCTGGCCTACACTACATGAAGATCTGGACAGTTGTACTGAAAGGTCACGTCGGAGTCGTACGAGTGGCTTTTGGCCCTATGGGACCAGACATTGATTAAGCAATCAGCGATGGTTTCATTGGCTAATCTCTCACGCCATCCAGGACGCGGGTTATATAACAACTCTTCCAGATTCGAGTGTAGTACAGAAAAATGAAATGAAATTTTGAACCATAAAAAACGAAACGAAATAGGATGTATGTTTTGTCATTTAACCTAAATAGGAAATATTTTTATCCAGATATGCTTCAGGCACCTTTATATATTTTTCTATTGCATCAAAAACAATGTTCTAGGATTTAATCCTGGACCCGCCCCTGCATTAGCCAGAGTAAAAGCACTTAGAACCATTGCAAATCTAGATTATTTTAAAATTCTACGTTTCCATGGTTAACGCCCGAGCTATAGATACTGTTTTTATTTGTTTTTAGATACCTACGTTTTTTTCTTAGATTATCATTCTCCAAGTCAATGAATAGTCCTAGATCAGTTTCATTTGTAAAGAATGAAAATACTCCAATTTCAAACTGTTCAGATTATCCAGATAACAAACATAATAGGCAGACACGCTTCCGTATGAATAAACCACACGTAAACAAAAATGGTATGAAATGTGATTGAATGCCCAAATGTTCTGCTTCGATTGGGCTAACGAAGACGGCACACACAAATAAACAAGCTTCAAATCCTTTCAAATGCTTATCCAACAGTGCATGAATGTATAAGGCTTAGACCTTAATATTAAGGCCAGCTGCAGATTTCGTCAAGGTCGCAAGGGGTAAATAGGTTTTGACACGTGATTCTTGACAAGACTATGTGTAAGGTTTAAGATTGAGGGGTAGAGGTTACGTCGGGACATAAGTACTAACCTAGGGTTACGGGTAGGTCCAGGATTAGGAGAAGAATTAGGATAAAGCCTGCTTACATCTCGTGAACTTGACGAAATCTGCAACTGGCCTTAATATTTAGACCCGACAGGATAAAACGATAAGTGTAAATGAGTGAACAAAAAACAGTTGTGTCGTGTGTACAATGAATAGCTGTATCGTTAATACCCTGGTCAACTACCCACGACAATAAAATCATATAACATAAAAAAAAGAACAACAAGTCTTTATGAATTGGGCGATAACTCTAAGGTCGTTGTTATTAAGAATTAATTCATACGATATAAATATTACAAATAAAAAACAACAACAATGGATGATCCTTTTGGTTCGTTGCTAAGGCCTATATTTCTGCCGAAGACTAACAGTCTGCGTCTCGCACAGTGCTTTTTGGTAAATTTTATCCGGGCGGCCAACGAATCCCAAATGTACATAGGGCCTAGTTTTGTCTGTCCCGGTTGGACGATCAGACGATGCGCCACGCCTTGTACCTCTGGCAAGGATATACCACCGATCAACCGCAAAACGTATTTAAATCTACTTAATGTCGGAGCCATCCGATGGCATCTAGAGTTGATTAGGGTCTTAGCAGATTATAAAATGTCTCTATTTAATCGTATCAGATTTAAGGCCTGAAGAAAGACCTGCAACAGGCAGATTTAAGCTCTTGCATAATACCCGTCTAATAGCCCGTGTGTTTTTATTTTTTAAGTTTGTTTAAAGACGATGGACTACTTTTAAAAAGATTAATATATATTATATTATAAGCATGTGTAAATATATTAAAGATCTGGGTCAAGAGACTGTCACTTATAAGTTTTTATTTTACAATCGAAAAGCTTGTTAACATAGCCTGCTAAACAGGTCTAGACATCGTCAAGGCAGATACACACCTGTTTTAAGGGTAATATATTCTTTGGAAACTTGGAGGCATGTCGTTTTTCGTGATATCAATAAATACTATACGTTTTTGGAGTAAATACCGGTAATTTGTATGTAGTATATAATATGATTATGTTTATCACCTTTGTTTAGAGGGATGGGAAGTCGTATGATTAGACTCGTATTCCTGAAGCAATGGCCCGATAAATCCCTCTCTGGCCATTGCTGGAATAGCGTCTGTTTCTTGAACTTATGCGGGAGTGTGTCTATTCTTTCCGTTCAATGAAATCTATCACTTAAGTACAGCAACATGACAGTCCTTCGTTTAATCTGGGTCTACCCTAAAATTTTGGACAGTGATTTAAGGTATTAAAAACGGTGAAGGTATGTTCGTTTCCAAACAGTATTGTTTACATTTCATTCGACTTGATAGCTTCGTTTGTCACGCAATTAGTTTTACTGTAGTATTCTGCAGTGCTATGCACGGGTTAATTAGGCATAATAAAATCGTGAGCCATGACGTAACGTTATGTAAACATATTTGGTCCAATATTGGCACTCGTTTTAAATGTAAAGCTTTTGTAGGGCAGCTAGTGAATGGTTGGTAGTCAGACTACTGACCAATCAAAATTTAAAACAACAATATCCACTCATAATAACAGTGTGTAGTGGGATTACCTCTAATCAAACGAAACGCTGCGCGGAGTATGATGTTACGCCTAGCTTGCTGTATCATACTGTCTGTCATTGTGTCAACTGGCGTGGTTTCGATGCCCCGGTTGTACGTGACAAGGAGTAGGGTCGCCTGTCCAATCTCGTGGGTTTTCTCAGTGTCATCCCCCCACCCACACACACTCGACAGTCGACACAAACAATGTCATTTCGGGACTAACATCTAACATATAATTCAATTTATTTCAATAATTCGCTTGCGACTAAGGTAAACCCACAAAGTCGGACAGGCGACCCGACTTATTGGCATATACAAACGGGTCATAAAAAAGCCACTAGACTCAATGGCAGGCCTTATGATGTAAAGAATTAGCGTTAAACCATTCAGCTGTCCAACAACCTTGGATTAGAATAAAGGGAACGGCGACTGACCTTTAATTCCAGGTTTCAAGAATCTCATTTTCTAGCGACCACGATGAGGACATTACCTGCACATCAGGATATAGCTAATGTGTGTTTAACGCTACAACTGATACAGTCTAATAGCAAGTGCAGGAGGACCGCACTACATGCAAAACAAAAATTTACAAGGTTAATCTGCGGACAAGACAGAAAACAGAATTGCACCCCCCCCCCCAAAAAAAAAAAAATAAAAAAAATTAACAAATATCAAATCAAGTGAATGGATCCGGGGGCCAGTCGGAAGCGTCCACTACTGCGCTGTACAGTTCCGGGTCTGTTATGATGCAGGCTTCACTAAAAGTGATTTTCAAAAAAAAAAAAAGGATTTTCACTGGATTTGAATCCGATGTGTTGCTCAATGACGATCGATGATAGACTTAAAATTCAAAAGCTAATATCTTGGTTCAGAGTGGGAGGTGGCGACAGTGGCCTTTTGTACTGCTAAAAGTGCCTTTTCTCAGACCCAAATATGTCCGTTCCGAACGTTTACTTGGACGAAAATATCAGCCAAATAGCTCTTGAAATGGCTACAGATGCAAGGAAATGACGAATAATTTTCTCGGGGGACCCCAATCCACCCCAAATCCCCCTCTCAGCGGCGTGCTCCGTCTCCGCTGCCAGTGCCCTCATTTTGCGCCCCCCCCCTTTCAAAATTCCTAGATCCGCCCTTCTTTGATGTTTTTTTTATTTCATACAAATAATATATATGAGCATATTAAGAAAGAATATTTCACTTAGAAATTTTCGTTAAGAGCGTTACGACTGCCACGTCGATTAGATCGACGTAGAATGAGTAGGAGGGGGCTATAAATATAATTGTCTCATCCTGTTACGACAGGTACCCAATTATATCACCTTGAAATTCAATCTGCGCTTCGTGCTGTTTATTACATAAACACTTATTGTTTTGGACATGAAGGCCACGCAACACATGTGAAATGAGAGAGAGAGAGAGAGAGAGAGAGAAATGGGGTTTAACGCCCACTCGACACAAACTAGCTCATTTCGGGACTAACATATGGTTTAATTTTATTTCAATAATACGCTTGCGCGTAGTGGTCTTTAGCAGTGGGAGGAAACCGGGGTGCCCGAAGGAAACCCACGAGGTTGAGAAGGCGCTCCTATCCCCATGCCACATACACTCACACCAGGGAACGAAACAACAGCCGCAAGCCAGAGGTGACCGGCCAACTAAAGGTCGAAGCGTGCACTCTAGACCACTAGCCCCCCCCCCCCCGATAGAACGAAATTAAACGAAATGAGGTTTAATATATTGTTATTCAGCACCGATTGGGCTTGATAGAAAACTTCATAAGCCGAGTAGGTGAAGAGACGTAGCACGTTAAACCCAATATCATTCATCGAATACCTCAAATCAAATTGAAATAGTCATTGAGATTAGCGGGTATTTGCATATTCAGCATAATTCTAAAATAATATTTGATAAACAGCTTACCTGTGGATTTATATATTAACACCTAAGATATAAAAAAATGGCGGTGAGTTTGTCTACATGGTTTATCACGACAGACGACCACACTGGTAGGTCTTTATCAAATGATATACTACTAACTCGCTGTCTATACTACTCCTATTTACAGAGATTTAAATAACTCCATTCATTACATCACAGGTAGCGCATATACACGTTAAAAACGGGCACCTGATCATTCAACCAAAGATATTCATCTTTTTTAGTTTATGGATTAAAACAATTATTATTATACAGAGACCCGTTTCTCTCAATATTAGGATAGTCTACTTTAATTTCAAAGAAAATTTTTTATTTTTGATCCAAATACAAGGAAATTGCATAGCCTGTTAAGCGTCACCCGTAACTTAGATATTAAATAATGTAGGTGCTTGTTTAATCCGTAGACACATATCAATGAGTACTTATGTTTTGTATGCAGCACTAACAATAATAGGTCTACACCTACATAATATAACGAGTTAAAAGATAACAAACGGGCACCTGTTCTTCTATAATGGCAAGAGAGAGAGAGAGAGAGAAAGAGAGAGAGAAAGAGAGAGAGAAAGAGAGAGAGAGAGAGTATTGCGGATCTAAGAGGGGCAAAGTGGGGCAAATGTCCCCACATTTAGGCCACCACCCCACAATTCTGTGCCATACTAATGTTTTTCTCGGACGGAGCCAACCAGTTCCAGGGCTGAGGGGGTGAGGATTGGGGCACTCGGCAGTAAGGGATATTGGGGGGCCCGGGACTGGCGGAAAACACTATAGGCACTCAAAGGGGCGGAGTACAAACTAGTACGATCCGCGTCAGTACGAACAATTTGAATAATGGTAGAGGGGAACGATGTCGAGGATGTTGCCCAAACGGTAAATCGAAACCACGAAACTTGACTCAAAGACAGACCTTATTATATAAAGCAAGGGCGGATACAGAGAGCATGGATTCGAGGGGGGTGGGTGAACTGGAGGTGAAGCACTCAATCGGGGGCCAGGAAGCCGTCAGTGGAAATTTCGTAAAACTAGAACCAGGGAAATGGAATTTCCAGTGATCTGAGATTAGAATCTGAAAGGTTTGGGTGTGTGTGTGGCGGGGGGGGGGGGATGCGACGCATTCGCCCCTCTGCCCAAATCCGCTCTTGTAAAGTGCACGGCTGCACGCCTCATGCACCTCTCATGGCTAACAATATTTACTGTGGGCCTACTTTTGAATACCCTGTACTGTTAAACTGACACAGTTTATAAATATAAGGAGATATACAAGGGTTTGTATAAAAACGTAGACAGATTGTTCAAGTGGCGTAGTGTATAGTTTTATCAGACCGGTTATCGAGTCAACAGAATTATCTTGCACTAAATTTAAATACAACTTTATGTCATTTATTAACTTGCTATCTGAAACATTACCCCACACCATTTTTAAATGTCTCAGATCGCCATTTAAGAGATTCTAAATCCCTCGCAACAATAATATTGTGGAAGTTGAAGTGGCAAGTGATGATCATAATTATCATGTCACTAAATCGCACACACAATAAAATGAAATGGGGTTTAACATCCTACTGTTCTGGCCCGACAGAGATTATTAAGCCGGGCCGTGAGGAAAAGGATTCATATAAGGGGATGGCGTGGGAGTCAGTGGTTTACAACTTGTGTCACGAGTTAGTGTCGAATGGACGTTACAGAGGCCCCCCCCCAATTTTCGTCAGTACCTTTTTTTACTACTGAAAGTGCCTTTCAACTAGTTTTTTAGCTCGATTTTGAGACTCTTTTTCTACGATTTCCGAACGTTTAGACGAAAATATCAGCCAAATAGCTCTTGAATTGGCTAGAGAGGCAAGGAAATGACGGATAATTTTCTTGGGGCCCCACCCTCCTCTCAGCGGCGTGCCCCGTCTCCGCGGTCGGTGCCCTCATTTTGCGGCGCCCCCCCCCCTTTTCAAAATTCCTAGATCCGCCCCTGCGTTATACCCAATTCTCACCCTCTCTCTATTTTATCTACGTCATATGTTGTATATAATTATGTAAATATTTTCTACCCCATTTAATCAAGTAAATAAACATTTCACTCATATCGCAGTTGTCTAGATTTATGTTACTAACATATTACACTTGGGGTGGGCACGGGACTATTCAAAGGGAGGGGGGGCACTCGGCCATTGCAAAACCCTTTTCGAAATTTGTATTACGATTTATTTAAAAGAGGAGGGGAGGGGATGGTATGGGTCAAGATCTGTTTTTTTCTAAATTTGAATTCCTATTACTGAGAAATAACAACCTTTTAAATTCAGCGGGGGATCCTGGTTTATTTAAAAGGTGGGGGGGCGATTACAAACGATTTGAATTAAGATTTTTCCTAGACGAAAAAGCTATTGCAAATTAGATTTAAAAGTGTAAGAGCAGCACAATCTTTATTTATGTATAGACGACAATATTCCGATTGACCGGCCCATGTGACACTATACTAGTAATGGATCTTCAGAAAACGGACTGTGAAACAATCCTGGGTCTCGGTAGGATTTCCACGTTTTGTACATTTTTTTATCAATGGTGAAATAAACTCTTGAACAGTGCATGGCTATAACTAGGTTGATATAACTTCCATAATACAAAGGTTATGTACAGGAAACAACACAGACAGCTATGTCATTGAATATAAGTTCGTGTCTTCGTAAGAGTAGGCCGTAGCACCGCTGCCCGAGCAAAATTTTGCTCATAACACGTTGTATGGCTTATACCCGTCCGCATTAGCCCAGTTGGGTCAGAACAGTAGCAGAGGCGAATTCAATGGGGGGGGGGGGGGCACAGTGCCCTTTTTACTGCTGAAAGTGCCTTTTCTCAGACCCAAATATGCCCGTTCCGAACGTTTAATTAGACGAAAACATCAGCCAAATAGCTCTTGGAATGGCTACAGATGCACGGAAATGACGGATAATAATCTTTGGGGTGCCCCGTCTCCGCGGTCAGTGCCCTCATTTTGCAGCGCCCCCTCTTTTCAAAATTCCTAGATCCGCCCCTGAGTCGGACGTTAAACCCAATTTCATTTTATTTCCTTATACGATGGCTGAAAAGTTCTTAGGCCAGGGGGGTGGGGGGGGGGGGGGTGGGATGGCCTAGTGGTCTAGAGTGCCGCGCATCGACCTCTAGCTGGCCAGTCACCTCTGGCTTGCGGCTGTGGTTTCGAGCCCTGGTGTGAGCGTATTATGTGGCATGGAGATAGGGGCGCCTTCTCAACCTCGTGGGTTTCCTCCGGGCACTCCGGTTTCTTCCCACTGCCGCAAGCCAGGGGTGATCGGCCAGCTAGGGGTCGAAGCGCGGCACTCTAGACTACTAGGCCATCCCAACCCCACCCCTCCCTATAGAAGCAGCCATACAGGAAGCATATGTTTCGGGGCAACTGCGCCTTATAGGTAGCATATGTTTCGGGAAACAGTGTCTGATGGATCAATTGGAACATGGTATACGGCAAACTCGGCTATACGGAAGCAGATCACTATTAATTTTTCATCTCTCGGCACCTACTAATTGTACTGTCGGCTATAATATTTGCGATGTCTACGATATCACTTCGGTGGAAGCGGACGTTAAATAATGCTATTTCACACACATAATACTTAGATATATTTTCTCCCTTCTTTCTTGCCATTTTGCATGCTTATCCGTTTTGAAATTTTGGGGTTTTGGTTTAGAATTGATGAAAAGGAATTGCATATCTATTTCCTGCGTCGTTTGGTGTCAAATTCAGACGTTAAATGCGAAAAAAATACGAGTAAAGAGCATTTGTTTTGTTTGTACACTATCGCGGACATGATATTCTGACCCCAGTCTGCTATGAATTTCGGTGAGTGAATTGAAATCTATGTAGTCAGCCTCATACAAATTTAGTATTCTAAAGATCTCATGATATCATACATGCGGTAAAGGAGAGTTGTCAACGAAATTTAGGGAATGGTGGTCTGCCTTCATAGAAACAATTCCTAAGTGACAGTTATCTCCCTTGCATTTCATACGCGACCAAACAACCCCACCCACTAACCGTATGTTAATCTCCAAATGATAGAATTGAAATGAAATGGGGTTTAACGTCCTACTGTTTTGCTCCTAAATTGGGCTAATGAAGACGGACACACACCCTAATGTGTGCTATGAGGGAAATTTTTGCCCGCTTAGGGGCGCTACAGCCTATATCGAATTCCTACTTCCAAGGGATCTTTTACGTACACGCCAATTTGTACACGGGACCTCGAGTTTTCGTCCCATCCGAACGACTAGACAGCTTTCCTTGTCAGGCCCGACATCCAGACTAGCCAACCAACGTCTTAACCACTTGGTCGCCCTCGCCCCCCCCCCCACCAAATGATTGAAACGCTGTGCTTTGATGGTAGTGTGTCCTGTGTTACCTCAAGCGTATTACCACTTCCGTCATTTCTATTAAACAAATTGAAAATGTCGATGAATTGTCAAAAAAAATGGCAGTGATTATAGCAAATAAACTGACTTAGAATTTTTTTTAAAAATTTGAAATATGTGTTTTTATCGAAAAGAATATATATCGAAAGGAACCGAGTGGTTGATTTTGAATTAAATAGCGACAGGGATACCTCACGGAGAAAAAACATGTCAACAGAAGAGGGTCTTACCTTTCTCTTTTATATATATATCAGAAGGTATAATTTTTAATACGAACATGTTTGATAGTAAATATTATATAATTTAACACCAGGTAAGAGGAAAATAAAGAAGATTCAAATTTTTGAAAAATAAGAAGGGCGTTCCTGGCCACATGTACCTGTGATTCACATGTGCCTTTCAGGTGGTCTTCCGTTTGGAGTTGGCAATTTTGCCGGTTTTATTTAAACGCCCAATAAGCTGCACTTTCAAGTAAGTCATCTGTAAGGTAGTACACAGTTTGTTGACGTAACTGTTAATTTTAGTTTTGCTCGGTTGAGAGAATTATCGACGGGTAGGGACATGGCGCTGTTCATTGCAGTAACATTTATTAAAGTTCCAATTTCATATTTTCTAAGAAAGTCAAAACATAATTATTTCTATGTCTTTTGCTCAAAAGGTTGTCAACTCACTATTATACGATCATGGGCAAAATTTCACAGGCATTAAAATGGCTGACACAGACTGATTGAGGAAATAGTAACACAATTACCTCCCTTGTTTTCCCATTCCTCTCCATGGACGGTCATCTTCAAACGTTTGAATTTGAAGTTGAAAATGATATTTTTGCCAATTTCTCAACTGGCAATAGTGAATTATAGGATTAATAGGATTATTCTTTAACAAGGTAGGACTGTTTATAGGTACAATCTATTTTAGGCCTTTATTTTAATACATTTTAAAAATATAACTTAAAAATATGCTATTGGAACTTTAAATAAAGTGAGCATTTTTGGTCTTTAAACTTGTATAAGTTTTAAAGTTATAAAACAGACGCCTTTTTTGTAGAGTGTTTATTATCAATAAGAAATATAATCTGCTTGGCTAAATGTTTCCTAATTATCACATTTGGTAGACAATAGTAGAGTGAAGCTTGGTACTAGTCCTTCAAACTCATTGTTAGGAAAAGGTGATATAACTGTTTTTGGTGTTCGTTAAAAATGAAAATCAATAGAGCCAAAACCACAACTAAAGCAATTGACAGATATACTGCACACCTAACTGCAGCTGCAAGCCCATTTGACAACCCATCTGCAAACCCTAAAATGAAACAAAAGACGATGTCACAAAGGCAATCTGATTAAAACAAAGATGATAATTCGATTCGTTTTTGCAGTTCAAATTTTGTTTTACTTGTCTTTACTACATTAGGATCAGGAAGAGTTGTCATTTGCGTGTTCTGGAAGATGTGAGAGATTAGCCAATGGCACGGTCTGTTACGGCGATTTCTTGGCCTTTTGATGCAAGGAACTGTTGGAACCACTAGACACGTCAACGCTGATTGATTAATCAATGTCTGTCGTCACAGGGCCAAAAGCCGCGCGCTTGAATCCTGACGTGAACTCCCACTATAACTTGCCAGATCTTCATGTAGCGTTGGCGAATGAAAGGTTAAAAAACGAAACGAAATATAGACCAGTATTTCAATAAGAGACAACTTGATCTTGATAGAGGGCAATAAAAATAACTGTTACATATTGACAACTGTTACATATAGGATATTAACCTATCCGAAGCCCAAGCGTTCTCTATCATATCAATCCGAGAGATAGTATGTTTGTATCCGACATATACAACGCCATTTCACCCTTAAATTTAATGGCCTCTTCTAAAAAGGCAAAAGTGTTTGGATAATTGGTCGATAATTTCCGCCAAATAGCGAAAATTACCGAAGTGATAACGTGCAGAATTTTGTTTATACGTCGCCATTTTGAAGTAATTGAACTCAAAACAAATACAAAATTGATAGTAATACGAACTCAGGCGAATAATCAATCAATCCTTTTTAGTCAACATATTAACGATGGAATTGATATGGATGCAAATATGATGAGGATCTGATATGAGATGACGTCATTAGCGGTGTTAGTCACGAATTGATCTAGTAAACTTTATATCATAAGGTCTGCCATGTGTAAGTACCGAATCGATCTAGTATATTCCCATCTCTCTCTCTCTCTCTCTCTTCTCTTTCAATTTTTTGTTTTAATTTGTTTATACGCGTTTCTAGTCTCAGTCGTCAGTAATAACAATAAAAAAGCCATTGTGCAACTTTTCTGTTTGCCCATAAAAGTCTAAAAATATTCTCACCTTTATGGTATTCACGTTCTAAATCTCGTTTCCTATTTGCCTCATCAATTACCATCTCCTGTCTGCTTTGCTTCCTGCTGTGAACGATACGTTTATGGTATTCACATTCTAAATATCGTTTCCCATTTGCCTCATAAATTATCATCTCCAGTCTGCTTTGCTGGCTGCTGTAAACGATACGTCAAACGATACGTCAAAGTACAGCGTTGCCGTCCATCGACTGAACATGTGAATAGGTTCCAAAGAATCTCAAGGGTTTTCTCCGGGTCCTTCGGCACCCCCCCCCCAACCACTGCTAAAGGTCCCTACGCCCATGCGAATTCTTGAAATAAAAATTGTAACATATATTAGTCCCGAAATGATCTAGTTTGTGTCAAGTGGACGCTACTCTTCCCCCCCCCTCTCTCTCTCCCTCTCAACACTCAATTTCCGAATGGGAAGCAAATGCTGGAGATCAGATGTTAGCATTGAACAGAATGGTATTTTGTACACATCCCGACAAAAACAAAACAACAAAAACAACCCCGAGAAATCAGTGGATAAACTAAATACGTACTATGCTGGATTTAGGTGAAGAAGGGCCTTAGCCTGACCAAGCACCACCGACATGGGGTACTACGTATTTAGGCTATAGATGGATGGCCGAATTAGCACGTGCGCGCTGTATCAGAAGCCTGCATTTGAGTCAACTTGCATAGTTTCGAATTCTGGCGCGGGTTTCCCTCCCCCCAGTTTTTTTCCACCGCTAAAGACCTCTACGCGCACGCGACTTATTGAGGTTAAAATATAACCAGATGTTAGTCCCCAAATGACATACTTTGTGTCGAGTGGACGTTAAACTTCCAACTGCCAGGGAACTTTTACATGCACGCCAATGTGTACACGAGACCTCGGTATTTTGTACCATCCGCACGACTAGACAGCTGTACTTGTCAGGTCCCATCTGTCCTGCATAACTGACAAGAGGAAACCACGACGGAAAATCTGGATGAACTTACTCGGCCATTGCAGGGATCGAACACCCCACCTCCAGGCAAGCATCTTACCCATTTAGCCACTGAAATACCCTCCAAAAAACAAAACAGAATAAGTACTTCACCTTGACACATCTGCTCCCATGGCTCTACAGTACTTGATCCCTGTAAACTAAAATTGGCGTTAAAACAATAAGAATATATGTAAAATCAGAAACAAAAGGTCAAGTATAGGGTCATTGCTGTTTTAGGCGTTTTCTCCGGTAAAAAAATTAACTTTCGATTTAACCTGCTTTTACCCAATTTAACCTGGCCGCGAGTTCACAAAACATTCTCAGACTTAAGTTGAGAATTTACTCAAAATTGTTCTCCTTATTTCAACTAAAATATAGTCATTTATAAAACTGTTGCTGTTTTAATGTATTAAATGCATCAATAAGAAACGATGTGCAAAGTTTTGTGTTTATGGATCAAAGATATTTCTATAGCGCTATTCCACACTGATTGTTCATAGCGCAAGAGTTGCTCTCTTGTTATACCAGATAATAGACCATTGCAATAGCCTAGTCGTGATAGAATAAGACATCGGACCAGAGTTGTTGCAGCATCTGCTTTTATGAAATGACGTACTGAACCAATGTTTCGAGTGTGGTAATGACATGTTTTGCAGAAGAAATTGATCTGATTTTCCATTTATAGATTATTTTCCATGATAACACCTAGATTTTGATGTTAGAATTTTCAATTTTCAAATACGTAATGTTACTCTTCTTTAATGTTCTTGGAGGGGCAATCAATAACGCTTCTGTTTTGTCTGAATTTAGTTTGAGCATATTGTTGGTCATCCAACTTTTCACTTCCGTTACACATGATTCCATTTTCATGCAAGAAGACAACTGACTATTCTGTTCTGGAGTGAAGAAATTTATGACTTGTGAGTCGTCTGCATAAAATGGTGTTATAAATCCTTGTCGATGAGCAGTTTACCAAGTGGTTTCGTGTACGTACAAAACAATACGGGTCCCAATACCGACCCTTGGGGTACGCCGCAGGTAAGAGTCACCCTGTCGTTGGAGGCAGTTTTTACCATTACTGCCTGTGTTCTACCAATTATTTATGATGAAAACCAGTTCAAGCCAATTCCACCCATTCCATACTCGGATTCAATTTTGCTGAGTAATTTACTGTGATCCAGCGTATCAAGGGCAGCAGAAAAGGACGAGTAAAACGAGCATAGCGATTAAGCTTTGTCAGCTCCGCTTCTAATATTGTCGAATACATGGTTTAAAGTTGTTTCTGCTAAACACCACGAACGAACGAACGTGAGCACTTCTCTATGCAGACTGATACTTATATAATATACAACTGGTAGTAGTTTTTTCTTTGATGTCCATAGCTGTTATATCTTATAACAACCTCTCGTGACGTCATCAGAGGTTGATATATTCGGTTCATATCAACCGCTGATGACGACCTGAGAGGTTGATATTTCATATCAACCGCTGATGACGTCATTACAGGTCGATATATTCGGCTCATATCAACCGCGCTTGACGTAGATGATCGAAATAATACAAAGAACACAGAAATAAAATTTTATTCTTTTGACAATAAAAAAAAATGTTTTGGTACAGTTTGTAGCATTCAGGACCTAAATAGACGGCGTACTTATCGGCTTATTTAAATCGGTTATCCACACTCCAGTCCATGTCTAAGATATCTTTCAGAATTTTCTTTCTGCCCAAATCATTTCTCCACACATCCCAAGACGTGAAAGTATTTATCACCCAATAGTTCCTTTGTACAGTATTTTTGGCTACGGCTACAATCCACTCAAAACAGTCGGTCAAATCTTTCTCTGAACATACCGAAAAGTAACCTTCAGTCACGGTTCATGGTCAGAATTATCGGAAAAGATTGCCTTTTGATCCAAATTTTCTTCAGACTTTGTATAGATCCTCATCATAGTTGCATTCACATCTATTCTATCGTCAATATGATGACTAAAAAGGATTGATTATTCGTCTGACTTCGTTTTACTATCCATTTTGTTTTAGCTTTCTTCAGTTCAATTACTAC